>JAOCPU010000034.1:0-363015 GCA_035772785.1 Phlebiopsis flavidoalba | reverse complement strand
ATTGGAAACCACGCGCGGGCATGGATAGATCTCAGCATATCTAATCATCCCACGCGAGACGGCGCTCATCAATCTCACCTTGCGGTATCTACCAAGGTCTTGACTTGTAGTTTTACCTGATGCTGAGTAAGATGCTTACCAATAGCACTTGCGTTCTTTGCGTAGGAGCGGATCCGTTGTACGTCTGAGGCGAGCCGCCGTTGATAGACACACTAAAGAACCCGTGATCTGGAGCGGTACCGCCATACACACCGCGATGGCATTTCCGCGGAACGTAACTGTCGCTGAGTCTCCTTTTCTGTTAGTTTGACTGACTGGTGTCAGCCTTTCAAGGACCACAGCTTGGATGGGCATCAGTTGCACATACTGCACAGAAGATTGGAAATATCCGGGTTGGCCCTGCCGTGTTGTGGCCCATCCTGACGAGTATTGTATAGATGTGTCATTGTCATCAAGCGTTATATCCGTCGACTGAGTGCTTGAGGTTGACACTTTTCTCAGATATCACGGGCCCTTGAAATAAAGTACTTAACATACCTTGAGTTTCCATCTCCGTCGGTGATAGTAATGAAGTCCACATCTAAGTCACATAATGCACTGGCATTACTGTTTTGTAGTGTGATCTGATGCTGTATATCCAGACCTAGTCCTTCCGCGCTGAACATGTCTTGTTTGAAACGAGTTAGCAGTGCCAAACCCGTCACCATAGGTTGATTTGCCATCCAAGTTGACAATGTACCAGCCCTATATTCAATGAGCTTATACACGCGCAGGCCCGATGCAGGCCTGTATAAACAAGCGCGCACAGTGGTTGACCCCGAACGCGCCAAACAGATAAATAGCAGATCCATGGAAAGAGACGTCGCCGTATCATCCTGAATTATGGAATTTTGAGTCTCATGATATACTCGCAGCAAGTAACACAGACCGGCTCCTGGGTGGCATGGAATGTTCCATTCAGGTATTCAGACCACCATGTATCCTTTTGAGACGAATCCGACCATGCACCGTTGTACACAATTGCAGGGCTAGCGTCATCAACTACAACTGGTGCTTAGATAGAATTCATGACGCGTATAAGATTGTAGCAGCTTACTCGTAAAATTGAACACCGGCATTTACTGCACTTCGCACAGTGGAGCAATATCAGAATCAACAGTAAGTGTGCTCGAAAGGAGGAACATCCAAATAGACAGAGACTTCGAGTCTTACTACTTATAAGCACTGTAAGTGAGTCAGCCCCCTAAGGCTGTAGTTGGCCGGTGAATGAGGGCAGTGGAATGCATCGTCCTGTGATTCATGCAATGAGGTACAGCCGTACAGGAAAAGGTAATTCGCGGATAATCGAGCCACAGCCGTGGATTTGCTGCCAGCCACAAAGGGATCCGAAAAGCGTAGATGAGTCACTGAGATGACAATCGACTCCGGTGCAAGCGCCGCAGTAGCTCAATAATGATATTAATTAGAATCGGAATTGGACTTAAATTATGACCGCGAGACATTGTCCTTGTCCGCGACTGGTGGAAATTTATTACACATCAGGCTCTAGATTTCCGTAAATATGTGTGCTTGGATGATCACCAGCCTGCGAGTATGTTGGTGGCGGGCCTTTGTAAGCGTGACATGTCTGTGTATGCCAATGAGGCCGGCCGGGGGCTCGGCCACTGCGGCCAGAGATGTCGGCTGTAACCCGTGAATCAACAATGTTACTTGTTCGAATGACTAAAGCGTACTTTGGTGGGGATGATAAGTCAAGTTCCTGGAGGATCGCAGTGGTGTCGTAGCCTCCAGTCGCGGCGTCTGATGGCGGGGGTGCGAAACGTCGAGGAAGCATGACCGGAAGGGGATTCAGGCTCCATATGTGGGATCCGATGCGCCTCGGGAGTAGGCGTACCTCCGCCATAATGGTCTCGATATTCTTCCCCAGGAGCTGGTCTTAAACGTTGAAGGTACCATCCTAGATGGGTAGGATGGCTGTCTATGCCGCAGGTAATACAATAAGATCCCGAAGACGATTGCGAGGACCGCCACGGCCACCGATCACACCGCCAACAATTGCGACCGTAGTGGATGGCGCTGGTAGATGTGTTGTCACTGCTCACAGCGTCAAAATTTGAAGCGAGTTATCAAATGATGAGAACGAACTTGTTTGCCCCCACCAATTGTAGATAAACCGGACGCGGCGTTACTGGGTGCGCTTTCAAAGGAGGTAGAGCTGTCGGAGAGGACGGTGGATGGATTTGGTGCTTACGAAGGTAGATGCCCCTCCCGTTTCCGCCGTATGAGAGTTCTGCTCGGTCGTCAATGTGAGAGATAGAGATCCAGGAGATGCTGAGCCGCCCGCAGCACTTGGTGAGTGAATTAATCGATACACTATTCCCGCTGACTGATTTTTGTGGACCGGAGGGTGTCGGTGAAGGCGCAATGTTGGATATACTGGCGCTTTGAGTAGACGGGGTAGACGAGCTGTCCCCGCTTCCACTCCAGTCTGAGACGACGACTTTGTCTAGATCAAACCAATTGTTATTGGCATCTACATTTGTGATGGTGACCTTGTGCTGATGTCCGATAGACCACTAGCGTAATACTGAAAGAGAACCATAACACCTCTAAATACTGCGCGGAGTTGAGTAGTAGAGTGCTTACCAAGAGCATTTGGGTCCTCTGTACAGGAGCAGACCCGTTGTATGTCTGAGGCGAGCCGCCAATCGATAGACACGCTGAACAATCCATGGTCTGGGGCTGTACGCGCCGTAGACTGCGACAGCGTTCCCGCGGAACGTCACTGTGTAGCAAGAGCTGCCCTTCTCTTCAGTCCGACTACCTAGCATTAGCTCAAGCAATGGGCTTGATTGCGTGCCAGGAGGACGTACTGCATAGAAGATTGAAAGTAACCGGCTTGTTGCATCGTGTTCCATCCTGATGAATATTGTAATTGATGTGTCATCATCATCAAGTGTCCGTATCCACTGACTTTGGGTGCTATAGAGTGCACCATTAGTTTTCATCTCAGGCATCGAAAACCTCATACGCGTGAATCTGGACATGACCTGGGGTTCCCATCTCCATCTGTGGATTATAATGAAGTCTAGATCCACGAACGGGGCCGCACTAGATTGAAATGTATTCTGAAGCATCATCTCGATGTTGTTTACCCAGATCAAGCCCATCGGTGAATGAACATGTTTGTTGAATTCGCGGGGGCCAGTCTCAAGACCATCAGCCCGAGGTCGAATGGCCGTCCAAGTGACGGTATAAATATTCTACTGTAGATTATAGGGTGCGTGCGGAGGCTCGAGAAAACACTTACTCACGTGGTTGATCCTAAACGCACCAAATAAGTAAATGGCGGATCCATGAAAGGAGAATGTCGCTGTATCATCCCTTGTGATAGGGATGTTTTAGTGAAGCAAGAAATTCGCAGAAACGGCACTCACCAACTCCTGAGTGGCATGAAAAGTCCCATCGAAGTACTTGGGCCAGGATGCATCGGTGTGCGACGAATCTGAATCCATGCGCCGCTGTAGATGATTGTCGGGCTAACGTCGTCGTACAACTTGATGATGGTTGAGCAAGATTCGTGGCGCATACAACAGACAAAAGCAGCTCACTGTGAAGTTAAAAACTGGCATTCTGGTACCCGGATGGTCGAAAAGAGAGTAGGGGGACGCTCAGGGGGCCGTGCTCGATGGTAGGAGGAGGGTCCAAACGAATGGTGTGCTTCAAACTCTTATAATATGCCGGGATTGTATCATACCGTCCAAGATCTTAAGCAGTTCCTGACAGGGAAAGCAGTGGACTTGCAGGCCTCACCTTCAAGTGGCTGCGGCGCCTTGTGAGATAGCCGTGGTAGCTCGTACCCACTACGCACATGTGCGAGTCTGGCTTCGGAACGACATTGGAACACTCGAGCTTGATGGATTCTAGGTCTGCTCGTTCGCTGTGGTTGAGGGAAGATTCAATCTTGACGCACAGCGATGCGTTCACTACACGTTGACAGATGAAATCCGCCTACAAGCCCGCGAAGTTACCAGACATGTAGCCAGTGAGTTAATACCATGATATTATGCTTTCACATAAATTCCCAGCGTCATTAGCGTTGAAGGCGTGCATTGAGCGCAATAGCATGCTGGGGACACCGCCAGGACGTCGAGATGGACTCACTAGCAACAGCGATAAATCCGTCGGTAGCGTCGGCGCCGATACAGAATCAGCATGACACTGGAAGCACTGACACGGCAGTATACTAGAGTAGACTCCGTTTACAGACGCAAGAGCGCACTCGGAACCGTGACAAGGCTGAACGAGGTCAAAGCGTGCACTCGTCGGCCATAGGCTTATAGTGAGTCATACAAGGGAAGCAGATAAGATGAGATACGCAAAAGGGAATCTGCCGATGCGGACCGCGGGCCGAGATATGCGGGCGGTTGTCTGCGAGGGCTCAAGCGCGCACGGTCGGATTGCAAACTTTACTGGCACTTTAACTCTCGCAGAGTCGCATTCAAGAAGTGGTAAGTACGTCCTAGTAGACTATATGGAGTACCCGACACAACTTATAAGGATGGTATATAGAATGCCTTACATGCTCCAAGACTCATCAGCGCTACGAGTTGGGAGCCCGATTCGAATGTACCGGCGAGAAGTTGGCAGCGACAGCTGGCAGCCTCGAAAGCTGGCTTCATCAGCCCCCCTCCACTTAATAAGCCAGTCTAACTTGCTGACAAACACACATGACCTTTACAAACCCTCCGCTTAATTTGCAGTCAACACAGCAATTACGCGCCCCTGATTCGAATACGTACATGCCAGAGCTCAACGGATTAGGCATCTCCAATGACATGATACCGGGGAAGCATACGTGAAAAGCTGGCCGAACATTCTAAGGGTTCTTGTATCATACGCGGCTAGCCACTGCTATGTGACTCTCAAGCATAAGGCGGACCCGACTGTCGAGGCTTCTCCTGGTTCAGATCCACGCGGTGGGTTACTGATCCAGTTATCCCTGGAGATCTTGCCGATGTATAAAAGGCGCAGAGCATAAGCACCACTACTCTGTAGTCCTTCAAATTGCATGTCGGTATGTCAGTCAAAACTACCATCCTTTTCATCGGTGCAACAGGTGCGTAGTGCCTGTAGACGCAAACCCCCGCTGACGGAAGCCTGAGTCATGCAGGATATATCGGCGGATCTGTCTGTACTGTCCCGCCTACTTGAACATCCAAGCTTCGATACCTTCGCAATCACTGCACTTGTTCGGTCAGAAGACAAGGCGGCGAAACTTCAAGCGTTTGGCGTACACGTCGTTGTCGGGTCGTTCAAGGATGCCTCAGTAGTCGAACAACTCTCAGAGGCTGCACATGTTGTGTTCTCCTGCGTATGTATTGTCTCACTATCCACGCCTGTCGCTGAGCGCTCAACACAGGCTGACTGTGACGATCTTCCCGCGATGCAAGCCATTTTGAAGGGCCTGCACAAGCGACATCAAAAACACTGGCGACGTTCCTATCCTCATTCACACAGCATGTTATACGTCTCTGTCGCAACAAAATACTGATAGGTTCTCAGTCTGGCACTGGTGTTCTCACCTATGGGCACAATACCAAGGGTATGGCAATAGACGACGTGATCTACGATGACTCGGATTTACGAACAAGTCGCCAAGATTCACCCCGACGCGTGGCATCGCTCCGTGGACAACGCTGCTTTTGCGGCGGACGCAGAGGGTGCGCCACTTTTCTATGATGGATTCATTTAGCTTTAAAATTGCAATACATACAGGCTACTGTCGAACATATGTCGTTGTTCCAAGTACAATCTACGACTTCGCAAGGGGGCCGTTGGTCGGTGCTGGCATTCAAAATCCCGCATCCATTCAAATACCTATGCTCGTCAAAGCTTCCCTCGCCAGAGGCCGAGCAGGTATGGTCGGAAAAGGTCTCGCGCTTTGGCCAAACATACATGTCGATGACAGTGAGTATGTGTCTTGCTCTGTTAGTCGCATGTCTCAGTCTTCTTGCACGCAGTGGCAGACTTCTATATAATATTGTTTGATGCGATCGTCGCGCGCGGCGCCGACAACGTAGACCACGGTGTCAGGGGATACTACTACGGGGAGAGCGGGGAGCACTCATGGTACGATATTTCGAAAGAAATTGGCCGTGTCATGGTTGGCCTTGGACTCAGCAAAAGCGACGAGCCCACATCTTTCACAGCAGAAGAGCTCGTCAAATATTGGGGGTCAGAGGTAACGGACCCCCTAGTCACCGGTTGGGTTCAAAACGCTCATAACGCCCCTTGTAGGAGCTTGGAAACTACTGGGGCTCAAACTCGCGTGCTCGTGCGACACATTCAAGGTTCACTGGGCTGGAAACCAAATCACGCGACAGAAGACATGATCGCTAGCATCAAGCATGAAGTACAGGCCATCCTCGATAGAG
Organism: Phlebiopsis flavidoalba; assembly: GCA_035772785.1. Classification (NCBI taxonomy): domain Eukaryota; kingdom Fungi; phylum Basidiomycota; class Agaricomycetes; order Polyporales; family Phanerochaetaceae; genus Phlebiopsis; species Phlebiopsis flavidoalba. Next base: position 356,578 of record JAOCPU010000034.1, on the reverse strand, counting down.
AGAGAACACAATAGATAGTCAGCTGTGTTTACAGTCATACCTCTCCTTCTGTCAAGCAATTATAACTAATAAACATTCCCTCGATAAATCGACTCACAAGTTGGATTATGACCTCGAATCGACGAGCCGGCTGGCGGTGGTAGGGCGCCTAATATGTCGGAGTCCGCGGACTCGATCGATCAATTAATCAACGGTCATTTTGTGTTTGCACTCGGACATCCATCACGCAACAGCCGCGAGGTCCACCGAACCCCAACCTCACCTCGAAGGGTTTCAAAAAAGTTCAAGCTTTTCCAGCCATTTGCGATGACGAGCAAGGATGTGAACGTCTGATGCAGCTTGAAAAGGATGCTCAGAGTCCGACGAAAATACATACTATAGAGGTGCGATTCCATCCCAAGAGGTACATCGCAGAACCTCTGACGTAGTTCTTGATAGAAAGATGCATTTTGGACAGAGGTGGAAGCTGCGCTTGTATGAGGAAAGACGAGCAGCGGAGGTTCGAATTCTATGGATGAGCATACCCTCCGCTCACAACGAAGTCGCCGGAACAGGCACAACCAGGAGGTGACGTAATTCCTCACGGAGTGCCCTACTCCTTCATTAGACTGTGCGATTCACTAATGGGCTTCTATAAGGTACATCATTATACACTGCAAATCCCGAGACGTTGATGGCTTATTTAGATAACGCACTCAGGGGACCCTCGACCTAAGTGGTCGCCACGACGAGCCAAGATATCTCTCTCTCCTTGACAGATATTTCACATTTGTCAGTCAGTTTTAGCCTTACTTGTGCCCATTCCCTTCCCAGGGCGTCGGGGAAAACACAGACGCTCAGGACCAGGGTCACGGGGAAGAGGACCCGGGACCCCCGATGTTATACCACCGTGGTTTGTCCGAGCTCAAGACGCGGTGGGATGAAAACATAGAGATTTCTGCACTGAGCGCGTCGTTGTCAAGAGGTTGGTATGATATGAAGAAAAGTTTATATACTGATAGGAATTAACATTATCTTGTTTAGTGTGGCGCTGGATAGTTACGCGCGAACGCATGCAAAGAACCCACATGTACAGCGACTATACCTCATCTTCGCCATTATACCGCCAGAAGTACTACACTATCATTTGCCCAAGCATGCTAGTCTTGAATGCGCCACGTAACCCTTGTGCTACTTGTAGGGCCATGCTTCGACAAGTGGTGCTTCCGCATATCAAGAAGGTACGTACTTCTGTCTTATTCGATAATGCTCAATAATGATCACTTTACAACTACTAAGAGTCATGTCATTGGACCAATTCGGGCAATGGAAGATATTCAAGGCCCTTCTGGGGGTCTAGCAAAGCAACACAAGAAGAAGTCTCTCAACGGTATCGTCAAGAGATGCATAACGGATCGGACCGACGGTCTCACAGACGTCGACAAATGCAGCACATCTACGAGATGATACTTACACCTGCCGACGAGTGCAAACACTTACTTGTTGTGGCTGGCTGAGCTAGACTGCACTGCTTTTGCTTTGGACCGGCTGGGACGACGATTGAGATATCACGATCTCCAAAGATCAACCTCTCTCTCGAGCTACAAAACGTCTTCAAGGTCACGGTCAATGTACGATACGATCTCAGCCTATCGTATGCTGTGGATCGATGCTGGTTTGGCAAGGGCCATTCTCTCCATGACCAACCTCTCCTATCTCAAGCTCGACCATTGCAAATGCATCTTCGGATTCCTTTTTTAGGACTAGGCTGACACGCGCGTCCTCGAGACTTCAAGCACTTGCTGATAATACCGGCGTCATACCGGAACACGAGTCGTCATAACCGTCCACATGGGCCTCCTGGGATCATCCTACCTTACTCTGTCCGGAGCCTTCGCAGTGGCAAATTAGACGTGAGGCGAGCTCCCACTTCTCCAGGGTCCGACTCACCCCTCAGACTCCCTTCCCACACCGCCACTACCTCTTTCAATCCTTATGACGGTTCTGGAGCGAGTTTTGGCATCAGTGACATCGCCCACTAGTCAGACCACACAAGACTTGTTAGCATGCCTAGCATCGTGTGTGCATCGCAAACCCCTAGACCGAACATGGCCGTGTGCTCGGCAGGCTTCAAACTTCTGAGCATGGGGGGAGAAACTGCTGGTCACTCGTATGCACCCACCTACGCTTAAAATTCCACGAAAACATGCGCGAATGTATTTGTCGCGTGGAAACATCATCATATGCACTCGAAGGCTTTCCGTCTGCCAGAGCCTTGTACTCGAAATAACCCCCCCTAAATCGTCAAAGGCGTTCGAGCCCACTTACTCATCGAGCGCATCGCCCTAATACTCCCCGACGTTCGCGTGCTCTCTGACTGCTCATTCGCGCTAGCAGTCAAAATGACCCAGCTCAGACGCGGCTAAGGAAGATCTTGGCCGCGGCCATCTTGGGAGTATGCTAGAGCTCTCCGCGGTTTCAAGCCGCCTCGAGTACTTCGGATGGAAAACGTTCGACCCGCAATCCGGCACGCGCGCTGCTTTGTGGTCCCCTCGCTGCATGCTCTATTTTTCGAAGAAGGATTTGGTACAACATCGACGGAGGACAGCAGGTGAATGGACGAATACGAGCAAGAAGCGGACCTCGAGACAAGATTATTCACCACCTTTTGCCCGTCATTGAAGCACCTCGTGCTTCTCACAGATCGCGGCGTGAGATCATAAATATCTCAACTGCGCCGCCCATGTTGCAGGGGATTGTCACAGCGAATAACGTCCCGGTTGGGCGCGCATCCCCGATCATATGACCAGCTTTTTTTTTTTTTCGAAAAACTTGTATGATCCTGAATTCGCGCTGGCCATATTTTGATGAGCTATTATCAGCATCGGACTACCAGTACGCCGACGACCCTAATTTCGCTATGCAATATGCCGTAGAATATAGCGATATCCCTGTTGTGCTGAAAATATTCCATCCCATCCGCGCATAAGCATGCATACACCTAGTGGGGACGGTACACTAGTTTATCTCCCGTCGAGTTTCAATTGATTAGCAGAGCCACAAACGAATCTTAATTACCTGAAGCACGATGGCGATACCATCGTACATTTGCGTGGTTTCCTACAAAAGTGTCTAGAGAAGTCAATACGTTAGCAGGACGAGGAGCTTGGTGTCGTTTCCCCTTTAGCTATCACAATACACCATCCAAATCCCACGAGGCAAGCTGCTCCGCGTAGACGCGGAGGGGGGGGAAGGTCGTAGCTTTGCAACCAGGAATAAATTGTCTGTCCAATCCCAGAATCGTAACCAACCAACACATCCGGTTAAAGTTCCCCTGGCAAGCAGCGGGATGTACGGTTGTGTAGGTCCGCACTTCTGCTGTGCTAGCAAGGCAGGCGTAAAATTAAGTCGGAGATTCACTACGGATATCAGATCTCTGTGAATGGCAATCGCGAACACCCTTGGACGGTTGAAGACTCGCAAAGTGTGTCTGCAGACCCCTGAGGGCAGCTCCGCCGTGCGGCAATAGAAGTGGCTCTGGAAGCCGATACTGCGTCGAGAGGTACACTCTTCGTTCTGGGACTTAGAGAGTCTTGACGCGGTTCAGCAATCGCGGTTGCCTTTCGCGCCGGCACTCCTCGATGTTGAAGTCGTTGATGTGACGTTTTGGCCAGCTGGGTCTCGCCGCCCGGGTGCAGCTTCCAAGGCGATTTGTGGACATAATGAAGTCGCCGAGAGTGTTTGTAGAAGACGTCAGTAGGCCAGGTGCCGTTCCGTAATTGAATGGTTCCTGAGTATAGTTTCAAGTGAGAAACTCTCTGTCCTTATGACGTCCGTCCGATATTTCGATCACCAATTGATTAACGTCCCAGCTGTTAGAGTTTGTGCCCTTGTAATGATTCCAAACCAGCGTACCGCAGTGGTTTTTGGATGACACTCGTCAGAGTGGCAGCAGTCCCGGTAACCGCTGGAAACCCCAACTTTGAAATGGCTGATTGTGCCAGACACAGTTGTGGCTGTTCCTATGGTAGTGCCCCTTAGAACAAACATACTAGTGAGTTTGCAATGTGAGTAAAGACTCACGCGACGGAGGATTTGACCACATTGGCTTTTGACGAGGTTCACAATCTGGTCAGCGCCTGTCCCAAGGAGAATTGACCCTGAGGTGGGCTCGGGGTGGCGTCCTATTCGACAGGATGACTGTGTTAGTACGCACGCGTGATTTCTCATACGAGTTGCCGTACCCATTTCATGCTGTCTTCCGGGATGTGATCTGGCCCGAACATTGCCCCATCATCGAGAATGGCGTATGTAGGCGGTGTCGGTGAGTTCTGGGTTGTCGGTCGCGGTACCGAAATAAAGCTTGCCCTTGGATTTTGCAAGAGTGTTTTGTAGCTTCACGGTCGACGTGCGACCCTCCGGGGCTGCTAGCCGAATGACGAGGCCAAGACGATGAAGTGGCGCTCTTGAAGCAGAACGAGCTGTTGCTTGGCTCTGAAGAAACATTCAGAACGTTTCGTGGTCTGAAGTTTGGATAAGATGGGACATAGGCACGGCTCAGCGGACGCATTGTGAGTAGTATTGGCTTATAGCTGTGCGTGCAGACGTTGCCTTCCGGGCCGTTTGCAAAGTCCGCCCCCCCCCTCTGGGGCCTTGTCCACCACAACACCGCCACCTGTGCCGAGCCAACGTTAGCGACGACCTCTACTATTGACATTGAATGGGACTTACATTGACCCCAGGTCGCAGACTGAGCGGAACGAAGGGGAGTACCACAGCGAGAGCTGCGAATGATACTGAGAGCTTGCAACATCGATAGTTCGTGGACTACAATGGATGTGCAGGACTCGCCGATGGTGCTCTCGCCCCTTGTAACCACGAATGCAGTATGTACTCCTCCGCTTGGAAAGTACGCAAGCTCATCTTCGGGAGTAAAGACGTAAAAAGCACTCCCCCTGTGTATATGAAGGCCTGCCACAACGTGAGCGCGTAGTCGTGGGTCGTCGCGGTCTGTGACGACTCTGTGATCGGCACCGGCGGTCCGCTCTTACGCTTACTTGTTCCAAGCGTAGGGGACAAATGACCTAAATGTCGTAATCACGGAGTGCTGCAATCATAAATTACCGCGTGCCTCGGAGCCTTCTTCCGCACAACAAGTTGCCAGCAGAAGTAAGGGTCCAGACGTATGGGCTGGTCACGGCCATCTATCGTTTTGAACGCGAGGCAGCAGCGCAGGTGTACGCATACTGGATAAAGGTCGGGTGCAGAGACACATCACACGTCCTTCGAGCTGCCTTGAGTCGCCAAATTGCAGGTGATAGCTAGGATCGTCCGAGGTGCGTTTAGATCGGTAGAAAGCATTCAAGGTGGTGGGGGTGCTAGACTGCGAGGAGGGCGTTTGCATCAAGAGGCCTGAGAGCATTGAACGCCTAAGCGTGCCGTGTCAAATTCTGATTGATGGCATCTCTTTGGGTGTATGTCATGAATCTCACCTGGCTCAAGCCCCAAGTCTACACCCGCCTCGGCCTCGTAAGAGGATTTTTGCAAGAAAAGTAAGGATGTGTGGTCGCAGAGGGCCTATATGACGTCAGCATCGAGGTTAAAGGACTACAAGCAGAGAGACTAGCGTACCTCAAAGAACCACAGCGGGTGTGCTGTGGTGTACGTATACACGAAAGTCTATCAAACAACGTACTACCCACGCAAGTGACCGAAGTGCGAGCTGACGGACTGTATATCAGCGAATGCCCGGTACCGAAAAAAAAAGGGGCATCCCGAGACCAGGTCAGCGCGGACGCGGCTAGTCCTAGAGAACATCCCAGAGGATACAACCGTCAGCGCCTGCACAAGCATGAACACCACCCACACGCTTTTTGCGGCCCTTAACCATCACGTCCAACAGGCTGAGAGAAAGGAAATAATCGATATCAACACGGACATCGACAGTAACAGGTAGAAGGAATCTGTGCAAAACAAGTGGCTAACGATGAAGAACGCCGTCCATACGAAATCTCGACCAGCGAAGGGTGCCCCCCTCTCCTTCTTTGATGATGAAAGGAGCGTGAGCGGTACGCGGACATACGTCGCATGCGTACCTTGGCGGGTTCGTGAAAGATGTGTCGCCAGGGAGAGGGTGAAAGCGTCAGAGTACAGTACGGCGATATGGTGCGCAAGTCAAATGAGAAGAAAAGAGTCCAAAGTTTATGATCGTGTCCAAGAGAAATCCGTTTTGAATCGATGTGGCCTGGCAATCCGGTGAAGCGTAAGGTCTTTGAGTGTTTTGCTGTGTTGAAAGCTGTGAGTACGAAAACAAATGACTACTATAACGCATGCTTAACTCGGCGTTGTGAAAAGCAATCAAGCCCCACCAGCCCTCGACACCACCGAAATTGCTTGTCCTAAAAGAGTTGTTAGTCAGTGGATATGCAGAAAAAAGTCATGTGCTGCAGGGACGCACCTTCCACTCCTCGTCGAAGAAAGAAACTAAGGAAAGAATTGCAATGAGAGTATGAGTATCTGCAATAGAAATTCTGATCTGCTAACCTCGAAGTAGAAGTAGCCAGTGCCATTGGTGTTTGGCTTGGCAAACGAAAAAGTATCCAGGAACGTCTTCAAGATGCATCAGGCACTCACGAGTTAGGTGTAGAGTCAACTTTACACACCTGGAGGTTGGCGACGGACGCAGTCGAGGGCCCTCGTTGCTCTCATTACCGGCGTCGCTCGATTTCTGATGAAAAAGCCATTAGCCAACTGGTATGTATGATAATGGATAGAAAAACATACCGATGGCCAGCCAGTCTCAGCGATGTACATTTGAGGCTTGTTGGTCAAGGCTTGTGCAGCGGCAACGTTGTTCTCCTGGAAGAACTCGTTTGTCCATCCAGCAGCTTGCTCGATGGAGACGTTCGCAAAACCACGGGTGCACATTAGACATCTAATCCAGCTGTTAGCCAGGAGGCACGCTGAAACGATATGAATTATACGCAACGCCGTAGTCAACTTGGGCAAGGACTTCGTTGTTGAAGAAGCTTCCGGCGTCAGCCGTGCCGACTTGGATGGTCTTGCCAAGGTTGAGGCCCTCTCGATCATGCTCCGGGTGTCGGTGATGTTAGGAGGTAATGAGCAGCTGGGGCACCGGCATTGCCGATGTCGCCGTTGGGCGCGTCGCCAGCACCGTTTGCCGTCAGGTAGTTAAGCATGAACTCGTTGCCGACGGTTACACCAAGGACATGGTCCGCGCCGTAAGTTTGGGAGCGCGTCCTTGATCGTGTCGCGTTGGCGTACGTACGTTACGGCGGCAACCACCATCGGTGGGGACGTTGTAGTTGCCCAGATATACCGAGAGGTTGACCTTTGTTTTGCTTAATGGCCTCCAGCTGCGGTTATAATGTGGCGTGAGTAGAGGCGTCAAGAGATTGAACGCGCAGACTTACGACAAGTGCCGACTGGTTGCAGTCAGCTCCGTACAGACGGATACGCTATAGGAATGGTCAGAAAGATCTTCAGCGAGGAGCTCAAAACATGTACGTACCGATGTCAGCTGCGAGATGAGCTGCCGAAACACAAGGATCAGTCACTGTTTTTACGGCTCGATAAAAATAGGTGAGGGTGGTGATGTAGGGTTCTCGCAAACGGCACACCACCCCACAACAGGGCCCGTGCATGATAGAACAGTGTTTTATCATGCTTGCAGCGTTCTGCATCGGAAAATGTATCGGTGGAACGTCCGTGCTCGACGTTCGAGGGCGCCACAAACGCACACCCGGGTTTGCGAGGGCACCGATGCGACGCACGCACAAAAATCGCCAAGGCAACACGGTTCGGCCAACAACATCTTCGAGGCGGAATTTGTCGGCACAGACGCGCCCTGTGGAGCAACTGGGTGCTAAGAAACACATAGCCCATGTGTGCGGCTCTGAGTGCGGAGACGAGACCAACCACACACCTCATTTCGTCCGTGGCTTGGCCCGTGGCTGCTGCGGAATCTAGGCAGAACCTCAGCTGCCCCCCTGTGTGTCCGAAACGTGGAGCCAAGGGCTGGCCGTCGCGCCTGCATCAATGCAAATGCCAATGCTTGGTGGCTATATGCGGCGCAGGGCTAGTCTAGGCAGTGAGACTCTCGGTGAGGCCGTGCTGAGGTGTCCATCGCAAGACGAGGCTCCCTGCATAGCGGCGCGACAGCACCGAAAGCCATCAATTGAGAGCATCCCAGTACGGGTATACCAAATCGAAAGTAAACATACCTGAACGTCCTCAATGACAGCATCCACGATGGCATGGTGTCAAACGTGTCCTCTACAATGGTCAAGTTCGCGCACCCGAGCGTGTTGCCGCAGTCTGGGAGCTGCGAGCCCGCAGGGGTGTATGCGAGGCCGTAGAAAGAGTGCTTCAGGGTCGAGTTCTTCACGAAGGTGCTAGGGTCGCTGGGGGAGTCGGTCTGGTTGACGGCACCAGTCGCGCCGTCGGCCGTGTTGGCGGTAGCAGCGCTGGTCGAGGACGACTTGTGGTTTCTTCGAGACAGTCACGCCAATCGCTATACCAGCGGCCCCGACGAGGGCGACGAGCGTAATGACGCGAGTCCGATGACCTGCACAGGAGCGTTAGCGCGCGACGCGCGAGGACTCGCACGCGCGACTTACAATCCACTTGGACTGCTGCGGCCGCTTTTCTCTTGCTTTTCGAGCCACTGCGTGCTGTTGTAAGTGGACTGGTACTGTGCGCCAGAGTCCATGTTAGCGTATCCTCGTTGGTCGGCCATGTTTGTCGAGACGGTAGTTTTCCACGGGAGTCGGGTGCGGGGTGGTGAAGGTGTAGGGGAGCTCGATGCGTAAGGATCGTTCGTATGCCAGACAGGCGGTGCGGGGGCTGCACAGCGCGTCGGGTGGAGTTGGACAGGGGGAGGGGGATGAGGGACAAGACAAACAAGCGAAAGTAAGAATTGTCACCAGGACGACCTCCAAGGTATAAGTTTAAAACGCCAACCGGGCATCGAGAGCTGTAGTAGTCCTGAAGATCGGGGTTCGAGGCAAGGCCGTGACCGTACTTCGTGGGACTGTCACGGTACGCTTGCAAGTGCCCTGTGCTCATCGTGTTTCGTTCTGCCCGTTGGCCTTGTCAGTCGTAGCGGGTGTCGTTTAAGTGTTTGAGATCGTCAGGAAGGTCCGTACTCGTCGTGATGAGGGGGCGTGGACAAGAACGGGCCATCCATCCGGGATACAGCCTAACAGCCTCGCACATTGCTCGCATGATGATGTCACGCCCTTGTCTAAATCCCGCAAGCAGGCTTGTGACGAGTGGGTGGTAACAGCGTTACTGGCGGACCCTGAAACTCGTGATGCGCCTCACTACTAAAATAGGACATTTTTGTCCGGAGCATTCAAACAGTGTGAAACATTTGAATTGTCTTCGCTGCCGTACGCGTCTTTCGCAAAATTAGCAGCACTGATTCTGATGATATGATTGCCCTTGCCCAGGTACATATTACGAGGCTGAAACAAAGACCCTGCTCAACGCGGATATCTTCGGTTTTTCGGGCAACAGCAGGGAGTCACGGATGCAGCACGAGTTCCCATGTCACATTTTCACTCGTGTTACAGAGACAGCTGCGCTGAGAGGAAATTGTGGCGTGTGTAACCACACCATTATCACACCGGACTAACTTCACTGACATCTGGAGTAGATTACATCGGGATTGAATCGAGAACAGTACTGACATATGGTGGCTACTAGAAGACGTCTCTGGATACTACATGACGCCGACTCTCGCCAAGAAATAAACGTTAACACTAGGACAGATCATAGAGATTCTCAAACTACTGTACATGTCACACCTCAAAGCTAGAAAATGCGTTTCGAGCTTACAGAGACAGCATAGTCTCTCAGACCCGGAAACGACCTCAGCCTGGTCTCTCAGACGTAAGACCCACCCTCGGTGGAGCCCTGGGATAACCTTGCACCTTGCTCAGTGTTTTCTCCACCACCCCCCCTTCTTCGCAGTCCCCAGCCGTCCTCAAGGAACTCGATGCGTCCCGGGACGGGGTGGGGAAGACAGAGCTGATCCTAACAGCTTGGAGTCGTCGCCTTGGCGTTGATTCTGTCGTCGCCTCAGAAAATTAGAGGGAGTCCACGCCTGAAATCGCAGATTGCTTACGTTACACGAGTGCAGCGGGTGCCAAGATCCGAGTTCGACGAAGAACGAGGTCTTCTTCTCAGGACCGGAGCTTTGAGGTATCGATCGTCTAGAAGACGGGCACGTACCACAAAGCGCGGGCGCCGCTTGACACGGGCCCGTAGTATATATTCTCGGTCGGGGACGCTTGCAAGAGCCAAGCAGAAAGTCAGTGGCTTTCCCTTGTCGTTGTATGAGCTTCAGCATGTCTTGTTCAGCGAAGAAGACGCCATTGTTGGGGGCAGCACAGCATTGTCGCGAGCGGAGACCCCTGGGTAGGGGGAGGGGGGCTTACGGAACAGGTTGCTCCCACCCCCGAGCTCCCTGGAGAGACCGTGAGCTTGGATCCATAGTAATGTATGCAAGACACACTTACTCGTCCCGACGCGCCCCCAGGTGTTGTCGCTCACGATGGTTACTACGGGTAGATGGCCGGGGAATTAAGATACACTTTGGATGAACCTGTCCTCAGTTCGTAAGGAACTACATGAAAGACTTTCCTCGTGGGACCATCAAGATTGACCTTGACCTCGAAGAAGTTCAAGTTCTGGAAGATGTATGGGAATCGCTGGCCATGGTTTTGAGCATGCTAGGATTGGGTTTGCATCTCACAGCCCCATGCGCGTGGTGCCTTAACTACCCTGCGCTGGCTGGAGCACTAAACAGGACAACGAAAAACTTGGTGAATTGGAACTGGACGCGCTCCACCGGCCTCCGCCGCCATCGCCACCCTCGACCAATATACCCGACGCCAAAAACGACCGCCAGCTTACAGCATTCCGCTCCACATTCTTGCCATTTTCCGACATAACCCAGGAACTCCGGGCCCACCGAACCCGAGAAACGCCTCGTCTTTTGAGCCCCTTCGTGCGCAGAAAAAGGATAAAGCAACTCCGGTGCTATGCAACTCGCTACCCGCCCGAGATGCGTCGAATATCCGGACAGTTAAACATTTCGCGTGTCGCGCTAAAGGTGGATGGGTGTGGGTGAGGGCGCGCGGGAGAGGCGTCCGCCACGATGATAGCGTTGCTTGCTCAAGTGTAGGCCGAAAGAAGGGGTGCGCACTTTTTGATCCGAGTTTGCGGGCTTGTCGTGTTGTCGTGGAGCCCGAGTGGAGGCTTGACTACGGGCGAAGGTTTCGCGTTCCTCCTTGACAAAATGGCCAATATTACGTAATATTTCCATGAAGTACAAGCATCGCGAATGGCTGGCCTCCATCCGAATTCACTCAATCACCTCCGCCCGCCTATGCGGGTCTTGTCCCCTGGTCCCTGGTAGCTCCTCGTCCTGTCCGTATAATGGTTGTTCGGAAATCCAGTTGGCTGCCGCAGCACATACCACGGCGCACACCAGCACCGAGCCACCAGACCCAGTAGGGGCTGAATATTTGCGCTAGTAACTTTTGACGTTTAGTCTAATGACTCAGTGCGGTCCCTTCGCGGCGAGGAAGTCGTACCGGGAATAATGGCCCTCGCCCGCCATGTCCACACACGACGCCGACCCGGTAGGCTTACCTCGTGCTAAATGTCGTCGGTAAAATGCACGCCCGTGCGGCGCAGGCCCTGGTGGGGTATGAAGACAAGCTGTGAAGGGCGGGTACTTCGGGGGACTGCATTCCATACAATACCGCAACGCAATGCAGTCATTTGAAGACCATGGCGAACCAGAAGAACTCATCATCCTGAACTTGAGATGGCCCGACGAGGGCACTGAAGCGCGAACACGACCTTTATATTTGAACGTTCCGTTGCCCGTCCGACAAGAGGGCGATGTTCGAGACCCAGTGTAAGTTGTGAACCACTTTGGCCATCGTCGGTGGCTATTATGATTTCCGGCCGGCCTAATACTCACGCGCTTCTATTTTCTTACTTACTGAGATCCCTGTAGGTTTGGTATAGGTGAGATCCGATAGTTATGGAATGGACGGCGACTAGAACACTCACATCCACATTCTTACCTATGCCGGTTATCAAAATTCGCCGCTCGTCAAGTTAAGTGGCCCTGACAATCTGTTCTTCCATATGCTGCTCATGAGCGCTGTGACAAACGGTAACCATGGCGGCGGCGGACTGGTATTGTACACAGGCGCGAGACTACGGGGGGATCCGTGTGGTCAGCGCAGGGTTGTTGAGTGTGGCGTAATCATGAAAAAGCAGACTTCACAAAACTAACAAATGCAACAAGAGCGGCAAAAAGTGTCGTTCAGCTAGCCCTTCCATCGTAGAGTTGTTCAGGCGACCGGGAGTGAGACTGTACCCTATCTTACACTTTGCACTCTATTCTAAACAGATTCAATTGAGATTGGGAGTATGTGTTAACTCCTCAATAATTTTGATCGCTGTTGCTAATCACGGTGTTATCCATAGCTGGGCCAAACGGTGCGCACCCTGACATGGCGTGCAAATTAGTGTCTCCACTACTGTGACCCCCACAAGACCGCATCACACGAGCGAGGACGTTTTTGGTAGATTCAGCTAGCCCCAGCCGAAACCCAGCGCCAGGCAAGGAACCATTTTCCGGCTCAGAACCGTCTAATATTCCGCAGGCATGAGTGGTCGGTACGCTGACAACATTCTTCATGTGGTGACATAAAATAGAATGTTCGCAGGATTGGTCCCGCAACAATCAAGCTCGAGCCTCTCTTGCTCCTGCCTACCGTCCAATAATGATCGCTCTCTGGTCCGATGAGTTTAACGCCTAGGGTGAGTGGATGCCAATAACGCTTGAAGAGAGGACGGGCTATGCGTACTCACTGGCGACTGTGTAGCTTCAGTTCTATGCTACGTCCGGATATCAAGGTACCACATTTGCGATGACTGTCCCAAACGCCAACTTATATCTATCACACGTAGAATCAGCAGTCATCCGAGGAGAGATTCAGACCGATCTTCTAGGCGAATGGAACCTCGCCGAATTGAATCAAGTCCCGGGCTCAAACGAGTTCCGCCTTTGGGAGGATCCCCTCGATGGCATGAAACTGCGCCTCGACTATGTTCAAGGGTGAAGGTTAGGGTCGCACAGGCTTGTGAGCGCTCAGATGCTTACCGCATTACGAGATAGAACCTCCATGCTCGCGACTCGCGACTCGGTCAAATCCAGAAACCCTACCTTCCCCCAGAGCCTGGTGGTCATAGCAGCGCATAATGTGAGGGTAGAATGCTCGAGTCTGTACTATTAGTCGTTATGTTTTGAACGTCGACAAGTGGCAATACGCAAACGCGTGTAATGGTGTCGTTAGTTCTTGCAGATGGAGCATCGTCCGGAAGATGAAAGCGGCCGGGTTTATGAGAATGAAATCTGGAATCTCGCCGTCACTGGTCTTGGGAGGGCGAGACCATCAAACGCCACAAAGCGGACCGTGTTTGGATTTGGAGCCGTGGAGCCACCCGAGAGCCTAGACCTTCCGGGATATACATCCGCCCATGTCTCAAATTTCATCGACGCCTGTGAAAATTATGCGCACCATGAGTGTGGCAAAAACTGTTCAAAATGGGTGGGAAGTGTTGATTATTTCCTCGACGAGACGGTCAGGGGTTGCACGATATTAACGGAAAATGACATGAATTAATTGAGATAAAGTCATGGGGCGCATACACGCAGCTAATTTGAGGCCGAGTCATCCCAAAGAATTGGTGCTCCACCCGCGATGGTCTCACTCCTCGCCAACACGGCGCGGGAGTCCACCTCGACGACGTCAATAAACTTTGGGAAAATACCGGTGGGACATGCACATGTCGCGACTCCCTCCCGGCACCGCATGTTCCAAGGGTAGTCGGAGGGTAATTTTTGCAAGTGAAATGGCCGGTACTCTTGGTGGAAGGCGGACGCGCCAATGACATTTTGCGAATACGAAATGTCGTCATCCGCGTCATTGGAATGCTTTGGAGTGATGGGAGGCTTAGTGGATATCCCCGGTAGGTAGTTTGAATCCAATGGATGGAAGAGGAGTGCATCGCACGCTGGCGAAATGTGTTAGGCCGAGGCCCAGGCGTGTTAGTTGACTAGTACGGGCGTCGTGCTAGGCATTAGTCGACGGTCTCCCGATAGACACACTGGGCAAACCTTGCAAGTTGAAGCTTGGAGCCTGTGCAGGCTGCGTCCGAATAGAATTGCCGCCGAGAGGAAGGACATGGCGCTGTTAGAGAGCAGGACGGCCTCTGCCGAGGGCGAAAGGTCGGGCAAACCGTATTTTGGAATTGTCGCGGGATCACCACGACGTAAAAGAGACACGAGGAGCCGCGGACCGCTGGGCCCTTGTTTTTGTCGTCTGTGTTTGTATGATTTGCCCTCCATCCGAGTCATCCATCCTCACGGCTCTCCTCCCGCCGCCGCCGCGCGCGTCACCGGCCCCCTGCGACGACCTAGCTTTGGCATCGCGCAATCTTCCCGCCCAGATCAGCTCCCGAAATCACGAGGCGAGGCGTCCCTGCACGCCGGCCCGAGCTGTGTTTCTGACGTCGTCGATATTAATACGTGGCGTCTGCGTTCTGCGCCCCGCCTGCTTGGCTGGTGGCAACCTAACGACACCAACCCACGCTGCTGAGCTTGCCCTCTGCAGAAGTGGATTGTGGCAACGACCTCCAGCATAAAACTCGGTGCCCCGTCGCAGCGATCAGCCAGCGGGAACGCGGCGACCGCCAACTGCACACCGTGCGAACACTCTCGCCCCAGACGACCTCCCGCCCTCGGCTCGTCCCGAAATCATCAAGCCTCACTCTCCCAGTCCGCACAGAGTCGCTCCACCGGGCCCCAGCACCCACCAGATCATGACCACCGCGACTGTTAGCGACGTCCACCAGCACCCGCCCACCAAGGCCAGCCTCAAGGCCTGGTGGAACCACTTTGCCTTTGCACAGAGAACCAAGCGCGACGCCGACGAGAAGAGGGGTCAGTACCGCCCTCGCTCGTCTGGCCGTGCGTTCTTGCTGACCCCTGCTGCAGCCGTAGACATACCACCCTCTGGCACGGTGTTCGGACGGCCCCTCAGAGACAGCCTCCAGCGCGCAAATGTCCAGATTTCAACAGCACGGCACCAACCAGGAGAACTCTTCGTGTGGGGACACATTTCCAGTAGTAGTGGCCAAATGGTGCCGCGTCAGCCCCCCGTAGTCTCGGTCTCGCGTCATGTCCTCTCCCAGCTGACCCCTCGTCTTCCCACGGCCTGTTCATCTGAAGGAAATGGTACGGCCTATCTATCTCCCCATATCGGCGGCGCGGCAATGACCTGAAGTGACCAAACTCTGTTCGCAGCGACCACGAACTGGGCGGGCTTCTTTTCTAGTCAGCGGGTCGAGCAAGCGGATGCGCGATCTGCAGGCGTCGTTCGAGGCGCCCCCAAGAGTACGCATCTCGTTAGTCGTCTGCCCACTTGCGACTGAGCTTCGCGTGGCTTTAGTACGGCAAAGACCTCGATTGGAAGAAGCAGCAGTTTACCCCGCATGATGTCGCGAGCGTGTTCCGCAGGTTTCTCACCCAGATGCCCGTACGTGCTGTGTCGTTGTTGCAGGCCGCACACCGCTCACCCGTCGCAGGAGCCCGTAGTCCCACACGACCTTTACCACCCAGTACGTCCGCCACTATTCCGTTTATATCTTATTGACCGCGCATTATGTTTCCGTGATACATTAAGGTGTGTTTGAGTCCCCATCCATCGGTCGTGTGTTTCATATTGACCTGTCTAGCGTGCTACGCAAAGAAGCCGTATCAACCGCGATGAAGCCCTCCCGGCTACAAAGCGGCTCATAACGCTCGGCTAGCCGATGCGACAAAACAGATCACGTCTAGTTTGTTGTCAACTACCCTGGACCTGCTCTCGGGCCAGCGCGTCTCGCGCGCGCAAGTCGGACAAGAGGACAACCTCATAGGAACGCGAAAAAGGTGCCGCCCCGCCGCCCCACGGTCTTCCTGCGCGTCCGCTAACCACATCCCTGACGTCATAGACCTCGCGGTGATCTTCCCCCCGCGCTTACTCTCGCACGACAGGTACCGAGCCACGAGCTCGCGCCCCGGCCGGCAGCCCCCGGCTGAGCCACGGTGACGTGCTCGCGTTCCTCATCGAAGCACCAGGGACTCTGTTTCACTGCCTCGACATCGCGTCGCTGCCCCGGTTGCGCGCCAGATGGCACGCGCCCGCCGTCGAAGGGGGAGAAGATGGGTCTTTCGACACATGCATGGTCAATGCGGAACGGGACATTGCCGACATTGGATCCACCAACGGCAGAGCGCCCGCGGTCACGCGCCGCCGCACGACCTTCCTAAGCGCCCGCGGGCCACCGAGCTGTGAGTGCGTTCCCGCGGCGCTCAGCTCCGACGCACTCGGTCGCTGACAGCCAAAAGGGTCCATAGACAACCACCAAATCGGGCCAGAAGGCGCCCGGCCGCCCGCCCGCCGTGCGAGAGGTCGGAGGGCGCTCGTACGCCCGTGAATGTCCGCGACGGGCTACAACCGAGCACGGACGGGGCCCACGAGCCGGCGGCGTATGGCATGCGCGAAGCTGAGCCCCAGGCCGCACGATGGGCCCTCGGGCGCCGCGTCGCGGGCGGCAGGACCGGCGTCCGGCAAACGTGTCAGATCGTTCCAGTCGACGGGATGAGGGAAGGGCTCCCGCGGCGAAGGTTGCACTTCCGGGAAGCGAGAAACGGACATTCGGGGCGGGCAGTGCAGCCCGCGGCCATGCGCGCGGTGTACGGGCTGTATTGGCAACCTGGTCCACCTCATTGGGCCCCCTCTCGGGCCCACACAGACTCGTCCCCCGCCTCCCTGCTGAGCATTATTCCTTGTGTGCAGGCTTTTATTGTCAACTTAGGCAACGATCTTGGAAGCATCGCTTTTTTCCCAGTCTCTGTTGTTTTCTTTCTCATTCTTTCGATTTCGCGTCTCTCTCTGATTCCGAGCGTACATTATACCCTTCGATATCCCTCATCAAGGTCACCCCATGCTCGTCCCCAACCATCGTAACCAGCCCCCCGTCGCGCGTTAGGACGCGAGCTCGTTCTCGGGCGCCCGAGGGCGTGCTTTATAATACTTGTACCATGCGACACGTCCTCTTTCGATGTAATGGACCCCGTACCCATTTCTTGCACGGGGGCGCCCGCCCCGTTTCGTGTCCTACACCATCCCCCGCCGATATTTCCTTTGCCCGCCCTTTGTGTTGTTGTTTCTCTGCATTGACCAGTACGACCACGGACACGAGCTTTTTTTCATGTGTATATTTCTGTCGGAGTAGTAGCTAGGGACCTGCCTATGAAACGATCTGTCATGACTCGAACTCCTCAGGACGGAGTTTTACTCGTCTCGCTGTACCCATAGTCCGGTTGGTGTCCGTTGGGATATGAGTGAAAGTAGTCAAATCTCCTTATTAATGGAAATTTGGATGGTTTGAGGTCGAAGGGTTGGGTATATGTGCGGCATAACGAGTGTTCAATGAACATTCAACGTTTACCCTTGGCTAGTGTCTTGCTCTTCATCAAGCTCAATCACCGCTACCACTCAAGAGACCTCCATCCGCCGCTTGACAAGGTCACAAAATTGCATATATGACCATTAGATACTGATGTATGATCTTCGGGTGCTTCAAGTTATCACTTAAAGTAAAAAGAATCACAGCTCATGCTCAGCTCACGTCCGATAGTGACTGTGTACTGCTCGTATAACTCTTTTTACGAAAGTTTCGTTCTTTGAAAAAGCCAAGCATTTGGAGTCTGGACGTGAAAAATTACACTTTGGGAATTCGCACTGTGCAGTGTGCACACTGCAGACTGGGAATTTGGAAAAAGTGACCTGTAAATTTTCAAAATATGATGAGAGTGGGATTCGAACCCACGCCCTTTCGGACCAGATCCTTAGTCTGGCGCCTTAGACCGCTCGGGGCCATCTCACCATGCGGGATTGCCTATCTCATAAATATCTATCGGTTATTTGAAATTCCATTCGCAGCTTTTGTTGCTCTCATCAGGCTCCCTCTCCCTCGCACTATATCATCTCTGTCCTACTCTACTCATTTAATAATTCAAACCGTCGACATGTACAACCTCAGTCTAACTTGGAACTCCGCGGGATATTTAGTTACAGGGAAAGGCTATAACAGCCGGGTTTGTGTCTCCTTGAGGAATTTGGTCCCAGACCCTGTGCCTGACAATGCAGCTCGCAGGGGAATTACTACGTCAAGCGTACTTGGAGCGACGGCTCTTCTGGGCTACCACTACATGAACACGTGGGTCATTTTCTGCAGCGTATCGCGTCAACTCATACCTCTATAGTGATGGAAGCTACTACTACCGTAACCCAGACGGCTCCACCTATTTTTCAACAGCGGCGACGGGTTCGCTCTGTACACTACACCCAAGGCGAGGAGTTTAGGACCCCTCAACCGACCCCCATCAAGAGCGTCCAAGAGTGACCGTATACGGCATCATGAAATTCACAAAGTTGACTCGTCTTTTTTTTTTCCTTAGTGCGCTATTACTTGAAATTCCAGACTTACAGCTAGACTCGGAGCATTACGCTTACGCTCTATATTGCTTTACCATAAAAACTATCTAAATATACTCCCAGTAATTTCACTCTGTTAGACTTCCTCTCAGCCCATCTGCCATCCCATCAAAACGCTATGAGATTTGATTTGATCCAAGTCCTAACTTCTTACACACGGCCAGTAGTAAATTCCACCTCGTTCCATCTCAGTAATGGATGCGTCTCGTCGATCCATAGCCTTATACCACATGAACACTGAGTTTATCTTAGTAGTTGTGCAGTCCATCAACAAAGACTCAACAAAGACTTCGGCTTCGTGGCGACCGGCTCGTAGGGGCATCAAAACAAGCATCAAATCGTTGAGGCGTGAGATATTCTTTCCGCCGCTTTGTCTGTAGCGCGCGCCAGCAGAAAACGGTCCACTCTCATACCATAAATAATTCATCAGGCTACTAGATGGGCGTTGTATATTTCTTATTTACCTTGAAATGTGTCGCAAATTGGTAATTACTCAGTAGCTGAGCACCACAGTGCCGCTGGTAGTGTTCTGGAATTGAGGGCTCGGCGTCACTCGTCACGATAACATGACCTGTGACGACCTGAGTCACACTCATATATGAACCCGCAGCCCACTCGCGACCCCTAAACGCATCTTGAACCCCACTCAACATCCACCTCGCAGCAACTTCATACTCTGCATCTCATCATGCCCAAGGGAAACAGCAACTACGGATGGGGCTCTAGTGGCTACTCCACCACAAGCAGCGGCACAAACAGTCAGGTATGTTCTTTGTTTCTCTCACGGCGCGTGTCTGCTCGGCTCAACGCGCCATCACAGGGCAAACCATTACTGCCATCGCGATGGAGAAAGTGGCTCTAGTAGCGGATACCACTACTCAAACTCGTGAGTTCTTCGCGTCGGGAATGACACTGGACTAAGTTCCGCTAACATTCCTGCAGTGACGGAAGCTACTACTACAGCAACCCTGATGGGTTCTACGTACTACAACAGTGGCCTCTGGATACTCCCAATACACTCCCTCCAGCGGAGATATAACTCTACATCCTCCTCTAAATGAGCTATCCATCCCGCCGTATGACTCGGAGGCTGATAAAGAGAACAAAGAGGCCGTTTGATGTATCCGTTATCATCTTGTAAAAACACTGTATAAATATAAAGGAACGCGTTTATATCAGAATAGTCTGCATGTGATGAGAATCACATCTGGTACGCATGAGAGTCTCTCTACGCGTACCAATGACAGAACAGGAAGTTTGCGCGCACGGCACCGCGCGAGGGAGGGAAGAACTGCGACCAGCTCACGTGAGGTAAAGAAAGTTTAAGCTCCGACTGATGTCGTCCTGAAGCGGCAGGCTCTCTACGTTCACAAACAACACCCGTGACATATCATCTCGCCACGCTCAGTCGCCTCAAAGGAGCTTCCATACCAGTTAGGAATGCAGGAGTGAGTCCTTGTTGCTTCTAGGTCGGTGATCGAAGTGTATTTACTGATCCACGGTCATGAATCAAGAAGTTGGGATCAAACGACGCCGCGCACTTCTTCACATGGCCGACTGGAGCAGACTTAGCTCCGTACGCCCGTCCTATTGAGCGTTCTTAATGAGTCCTGGTATTCAGAAACAGAATGCCGTATAATGATGGCCACTCCTAAACCTCTTTAGGATAATCGTTTTACGGAACCTCCCCCGCAGCGCGGCAAACGGGCGGCGTGCACCCACGCCCAAGGCTCAGTCCGATGTGGGTTCGTAAGCACTTGATCCTTCGCATTCCCTTGCTGAGTACCATCGTATTGTTTATTTGAAAACAGGCTCTGCGGAAGTCCTCGTAACGCCTACTTTCTCTGTGGCGCAGGCTGCCATAATATTCCTGCCAGATGCTCTGATTGGCCTGGTCGGATCCTAGGGTCTGGATGCGCGGTTCATGGGTCACAGGACACTACTGGCGGCCCAGCGACCGCAGAGGTGAGCCTCTCCGCACGTCTACGAGGCCAGCTAACCGAGCTCATGTTGGGCAGCACCGCGGCGGCCTGGGCACCGTTATGTACGCTGGTGGCCTAGCGGTGGCCTCATGCTTCCGCGAACGTCTGGCCTGATGAGAGCTCGCTGGATCTTCTACGCCGACAAATACCTACAATGCATCACGATGGCGTATCACTCCAATCGCCTGGGCCGAGTTCTCTACGCACGTCATAGCGCTGAGTACCATAACTGGGAAGACTCTCCTGAGGTTCTTCGGAGCTGACAGGGTGCTGTAATCTCACAAGTTTGGGCCAGAGGCGGCGGCATCCGACAAAGCAATGCCCGCACGGCACGGACATTCTAACCATGTTTGCGAGCAGTGAGGGGCACGACCGAAAGCTATATCGTCGCTAGGGTGTCGAGGACCGCCGCGCTCTGCGAAAGCAGTGCTTCTGCCTGCCATTTGAATCTTCCTGCCGCGCAGAAGCACGCTCCCTCGCATATGCGAGACAGATCTGAGTTGTCATGCGCATTTGTCGTGTGTTCGCAAACGGCGCTGTGGGAGTGTGTCAGTCTCGGGGGAACGTAGAAATGCCCCCGATTTGCATAGGTCGACCGACGGGGCGGGGCAGCACGGATTTACCGCGATCTGCACAGTCCCGCTGGACCTCTGCTTGTCCAAAGCGGTGTCAATGTCGAACGCGGTCGCTCCGGGAGATCACGATGGATGACGCTCGGTGTCCTGCCCACGGTCCGAAGGCGGCAGGCGCTTTCCCAGGAGTCTATCTGCAAGACGGACGCACCATCGGATGGCGCCTGCGCAGAACAATCTCCACCTGTCCTTGCCTCGGCGCTCGCTCCGGGACGCTGAAGAAGATCGATCCAGCAGGACGGCAGGGGTTCTGAAAGCATTCGCCCCTTTCTTCCTGCGATGTGAAATGCTCACCAATCCATCGCGCCACGGCACTTGTATCCAGATAAGCGCCAGCCATCCGCCCATCCGGCTCGATTTCAGTGCTGCATTTCGCCCCGACGGTGCCCCCAGTGCCGGCCCTGCTCGGTGGGCATCCCTGACTGACGTCGCCTCACAATCGAACGCTGCAGAGAGCGATCCAGCCCGTGAAAGAGCGTCGTCGAGCCTCTTTCGTCCACGTGTCGCAGCCCGCCGCTGGGGCTCAGGGCCATCCAAACCATCCAACGGCCGAGCGCTAAACACCGCACCGTCGACGCACGGCCGTTTTGCGGTGGGCCTGCGAAAGCTTGGGGTATGGGTAGGCGCGAAAAGAACTCTCGTGCTCATTGCTATGAACAATGCGGAATGAATGCGTCGGCGGTCGGTTAGGCCCCCCCCCCTGCCCTGCCTGCGCTCGATCCACCCTCGCTCATCCCGATCTTTCCCCAGTCGGTTTGAATGTCTCATTAGGAGCGTCATCCGCCGAGGAGAGGATGACCGCGAATATTCACGGGCTTTTGCCATGGGGGGTCGTGCTGGCTCCGTGCTGCAGCGCTGGCCCGATGACGCATCTGGCGATGGGGAGTGCCATTCGTGGCCCTGGCTCGTACTGGCCCGCAGCCAGAACAAGGTTCTCGTTACGTTGAGCGTTCCGCATTGACACCAAAGCAGCACACGTCTATCCGCGTCTGGTTGTACGTGTAAGCGGTTCTTATGAGAGAATCATTTGACCAGGACGGCCACACGCCCACCACGCGCTAGGGTCTGGTGCGCTTTTGTTTGAAGCAGGACTTCGTGAAAGTGGGAGCCATGCACAAGACCTCGAAGAGGGCCATCTTTCTCGAGAGCTCGCTGGGAGCCCAGCATTCACCGGCGGAGGCTTTACTTGGGGCTCCTTATGGACGTCTAATCTGATATACGGTGTGTTTCGCACGTCGTTGATCGGACGCACTTGGATTCCCACAGATCCCAGCCAGCGGTCAGGAAACCGGTGGGCACAACAGTGGATCCGCTGGGGCTAATGGAGCGTCGCTGGCTGAGGCTCTAGCGGGCGGGGCTGTCGGGGACGGCTGCCGGAGGACGACGAGCGGGCGGTGGCACAGTTCGCGAAGCGCGGCCCGTGCGGTAGCCTACGTGGCCCGCCTCTTTGCAAATTCACGCTCTGAAGGGAGGTATTGCGGGGTTGCGTGATTCACCGTATGGCGGCGATATGCCAGTTACGTAAATGGTCTCGAGGGATTCTCACCACCATGTGTGATCTCGCATCGGGAGAGATTTCCGCACCGGTTCTCGAGGTTCTTATTTACGAGGGATCTGGCGAGATCTCCCGGATCTTTTTCCCACCTTTTTGCTCGCCACGAATGCAGACATGCGCCGCGGCGCACAACAAAGACATCGCAGGCCGCTGTTCTCTGTCTCAGCTACATAATAGCCCGTTTTGTTTTTTCTGTTGCAAAATCTGCCGCACCAAGTTGCCCTCCCCCGGCGATGGGGGTCGTCGCGAGAGCAGAGCCGTGCACCTTGGTTACCTTTCCATTGCCGTGTCGGCGACTAAAATTCGATCTCCGATTGGTGGGCAAGATCAGTTTTCGATTTCAGTGTGAGAGCGACTGCGCGTTTGTTCCTCGTCTTCCTCCTCGTCATACCCGTCAAAGCCTGCGTCTGTCGGCGTCGCCCGTGCTGTACGTTCGTCGTGCTCTCGTATACGCTGGGAGGTGATGTCCGCACCTCGCCGTCTCTGCAGCCCGCTTTTTTTTTTTTTTATTTCTATTGTGCCAGTTTTTCGCCCTCACAATTCCCCATCGGCCCTCGAATCTTGGCAAAGGCAGAGTCACCAGCCCCCCACACATTGTGAGATTTCCTTTGAGATCCCGGGTCGCATAGAGAGGATAGGAGGTACAAGATCCCTTCCTCTCTGTGCAACACCCAGGCGTCTTTACTTTTCTGCCGACGCTGATATCACCCTCTGTGTATGGTCTGTGCAGTGACACCAACAGTCCGCCCTACTACCCTGCCAGCCCACCGACGAATATGAGTAAACGCCCCTTGACCGTCAATCAAAGAGCTGGCTACATTTACCCTTACAAGTTTCCCACCGCCGACCACAGCGGTGCCAAACGTCCACTCACACCAACGCGCCCGAATATCCTCAGCAGCAGCAGCCTGCTCGTCATGAAAATGTCGGCGTGGGGTCGTGGTGCGCCTCCCCAACACCTCTGGGCCTCAGCATCCCTCGTCCATGGCACCCCCGCCAGACACGCTCGTGCCATCACAGCACACCCAGCGCACACAAAAATGACCAAGCGTTATGCCCAGCCACCCCATCCGTACGCGCCGCAACAGCACCCCGCACAATCTTAGCGGGAATCCCCAAAGGACCGGGGGGATCGGCCGCTCCCAGAAACTCGTTCAAAGCTTGTGGGACGGTCGGGCTAGACAGTGAGCGCCTAGTACTGGGCGGTCTCCTCACGGTAAGCAGCTCGCACTGCTTTTTGCATCATGTTGTTTTGTGTTCTTTGCCATATAACAAATCGCCGGTGGCCTTGCCATAACGCGATTTTGTTGTGTGTTAGACTCAATACCCCCCGTCCGTATCCTCAGCAGTCGCCATTCGCCATTCCACCCAGTACCAGGGCCGCGCCGAATTCTCAGCCCGCTCAAGAGCCCCGTCCAACAACAGCTCTACCGTACGTTCACCCGCCACTAATACGGCTACGCGGCGCTCCTCCTCCACAAATGGCTGGAAGACCTTCATATCCGCTCAAGCCCCTCCCCAGCAGCATCCCCTAGTCTGCGTCAACGTCCGGGAAGTCAAATACCACCCGCCACACCGCCACCCCCACGAACCGTGGCAGCACTCGCACAGCCCACCTCCCCAGCAACCACATAATCAGCCCCCCGCAACAGCCCTACCATTTACAGCAGCAACATCCGCCCCCGTCCCGCACTATGAGAATTTCACAAGGACGACGCACATTTGTCCCCGCACGCCAGGAGCCACGAACGCACCTACTCCTTCCTGCTCCACACCAACAAATGACCAGGAAAATGTGCTTGGTTCGCGACGGGATCATCTGATGAGAAGTTTGCCCGGGTGTGCAACTTTTTCCGGAACAGTTTGTGTGATGCAATACTCATCATTCGACACAGATTGTAGATCCGACTGCAACCCCTCTTGCGCTATTCGCGAGTGCATACGGTAAGTAAACTGTGTCGCGCCTCCATCGCAAATCGTGATCGAGTTTGTCTCATACGCTTGCTGCACAGGCTCGAATGAGCCGGCTGGCCCGGGAGCACAAGAACTGCGCGAGATGACACATTTTGCGGACCACGTCCTGTGCGCTTGCTCATGCAGCTCCGAGATCTCACAGCACCGGACGGAAAGCGTGACGCTCTCCCATCGAGCACGGAGTCGGAGGAGTCGCGCGCCCCGAAGCGGCCTTGGGAGGAGATAACGCGAGACCCAGAGTCGGCCGAGCCGGTAAAGCTCGTCGACGAGCTCTGGTGCCGTTCGGTCACTCATACTCCGTTTTCTTGTAGTTCAATGACGAGAACTCGGCGGCCACTGCTCAGCAAGACATGGATATAATCCGGAGCAAACGCGCGACGAGCTCGGGCACAAGCACGCCCGGCCAGCCAAGACTTAAGTACCTGGAAAGGCTGCGTAGCGTAAGAGTATGTTATTTGCCGGGCTCTTCTATATCGGTGTTGACCTCCCCCTCCAGCGGGCGACACCGCCAGGGAAGTGCCACTCGTGCAACATCCGGGAAACGCGGAGTGGAGGCGTGGCCTCCGATGGCGCGAGGGACAATCTGTGCACCGCCTGCGGCCTTCGTAAGTGTTTTCAGCTTTGACACCACACGACGCACCCTCATCGCCTGTTTATCAACCCGTCAGACTACGCGAAACTGATGCGGAAGAGGGACAAGGCGCTGGGGGCCGATGGGGGAAGCCGATTCCCATCGACCTGCAGACCCTGCGTGCCTCGACGGCGTCGTCCAGAGGCAACAAACGAACCCAAACGGCGAGGTGCTCTCAGCCCGCGCCTCCAAAGTTTTCCCGCAGCCGCAGCTCAAAGCCGGCATCAGGTCAGCCCGCAGAGTTGGGCCGATGCCCACGCAGTACGACGGGCGGTGCCGGGCGCGCCCGCCCCCAGCCAGGGATGCCCTACCCCATGACGGGGCCCGGCGCAGGACAGAGATCGCCACGACGCGCAGCGCAGCCCCGCCGCCGCACTCCGCCCTCGCATGCGATGATGCAGCCGCCCCCGCATGCCCGCCATCCACACGATCAGCCTGCGGGTGGGCCTGTGCCCCCGCCCACCCTGGTCACGTGCCGCAGGTCTGGAGCAGCCGTCTGAGGCAGGTCACTATGGCCGCTAGACCCATCCGCGCGGATCTCCCAATAATTCCTTTCACACTAATACACACATCTCTCCCCGGGCTCTGTTAATTTATCACTTCTATGTTGGTCTCTTGCAGGCTTTGTCTCCATTACCGACTATGATTTTGCGCTGTTACTTGGTCTGTTGGATGTTGGCTTCTATGCTTCCGCCGGTCTCTGGACGGTCCAACACTTGCTCATCTTCGTTCTCGGCAATGCGTAATTAAAACTGGTGCGCTGGAGCCAACACCCCCATGTATAGACTCTTGTTATTGGAGGCTTTCCCCATGCCATGCTACCGCTTTTGGGACACTGGCTCCTCTACCGTACCATCTCGCAGCGCGAATCGCCATCCCCTTCCATCACGTCGCTGCCCGGGCCGGACGCATCTGCGCGGCGCGGGAGAACAAGGGGAGATCTGGGCAATCTCGTCGGTATCGACCGGCGGGGCACGGGGGATCCCAGCAGGCGTCGACAGATGTAGACGCCGGGCCCAATCGTCCTATGAGCACACGATCGATCTGGCAACAGGGGACCGACGCGAAGGGGAGAGGGCGCGTGTGCGTGTGTGTGCGAACGCGGCGCGCGTCCGCGAACCCGCGAAGATCCCCCGCGTGATCCTCGTGCCCGCCGCCGCATCTCTCCCCGGGTCCTCGCCATCAGCCCCGTTGCTGCCCCCCGCAGATGCACCCATCACGCGTCCGGCGCCAGCGCCGCGCACATCCTTCCAGCCAGGCACCGTGCGCCCCTGTCGCCACCGCGCACAGCGCCCGACGCGGCGGCGGTTGCCGCGCCTCGCACGCCGATCCCCCTGCGCCCTCCGGCGGCGGACGTGCCTGAGAACGCATCGACTGCATTCCCCCGCGCGTGTTGCCCACCTGCGGCCACCAAGCCTATCACCTGCGGCGTGGCGATTGTGGGGCGTCGCATGCGCGTGTTAGGGCTCGTGGGCCCCGGATGCGAGCCCGTGGCGCGCCACGCGGCGGCGGACTGCAGACGGATGCTGCGTGCTCGAGCTGCCTCGTCGCGCGCGTGGCGCGAGTGGTGAGTTGGTGGGTGGTGAACCCGGGATGCGAGACGAAGCGACGGTCCGCATCTAGTGGAAACAACGATGTATACGAGCAAGCTATGCTGGAATCCCCAACGGTCAGGCGAGAAAGTATGATCTTCTTACTCTGGCCTATCCTGATGGTGATGGGCTGTCGCTATGTGCCTCTCTAAGGCTGGGACAAAAACGCCTGACAGAGACGCAGTCTGACCAAGAGTCGCTAATAACTAGCACGGCTGACTTTATTATGGAAAATCCATGAGCCCCCATAATGCGTAGCACCACATCACAAGTCTACAGTGCCATCTGTGATTGCCTCCAACAAACAAGTCGGCCTAGGGCGGTTAAATTGTTACACCTCTGGTACCTGCACCATGTGGGTCAAAAAAAGAAAACCCATCCAGTCCCCGCATGAGCTCGTCTGGGTGGATGCCCGAAAATCTCCGTGCGAATGTATGCCGTCCGATGGGCACCTTGCTGCGATCCACTCAT
Organism: Phlebiopsis flavidoalba; assembly: GCA_035772785.1. Lineage (NCBI taxonomy): Eukaryota > Fungi > Basidiomycota > Agaricomycetes > Polyporales > Phanerochaetaceae > Phlebiopsis > Phlebiopsis flavidoalba. Next base: position 329,103 of record JAOCPU010000034.1, on the reverse strand, counting down.
CTATACAAGCTTCAATTGCTGTAAAGTCTGTCGAGTAGGGAGAACTCTGCAAAATACAGCTTAGAAGACTATTTGCCCGCGTTGGTCGCGCGACTTGTAGTCAGTTCGCTGGCCAACGACAGAGGCCCCCCTATACGAACGCTTGGACAACAAATTGTCCTCCGTCCACCGTCCCAGAAGTTGGGTCGCGCGCACCCCCGTTGAGAACAAGAGCCAATCCCCTCTATTGTCTCCTGCACGGCACCCCTGGAGTAGGGCCCACCTGAGGCGGCACGATACACGCTAGCCACATCCCCGCAAAAAAATCTGGCGGACTCCTCTCCCCCGGAACGGCACCCAGTCGCTGCGCCGGTTTCTGGATCGGGGCCCTCTCCGGTGCCATTGTTAGCCAGCCCTTCCTCTGATGCCAGGCCTAAAACCTTTGCGGAGCACCACCCCCATTCGCCCGGCGCGAGCCATAGCGGCGCTCACACGAGCCTGTGTCCCGGCGGCACATCCTGCTGAGTGGTCCCCGGGCCGGCTCCGCGGCCCTCCCTTCGCCGAGCTGCCCCCACTTGCCTGGGGCCGACGCGTAGCGTGACGCGCTGCAGCCGCCTCCTTGTCGTCCGCATGGGCATCGCCCGCTCAGCCCGCATGGGCGCTGGTGTGTTCGGAGCTGGCGATGGCGCCGCTGATAGCCAGGGGCACGGCAAAGCGCGACTATGTATATGGCGTGGAGAGACGGCGCCCCGCGTCCCCCTAACTCGCGGTCTATGCGGGCAAGTCTTCTGGGGGCCACGCGGTGCGGCGCCCGCGCAAGGGCTCATCGGGGGACGCCTGCGTCATATTGAGCGCGGCGTGTGTAAGTCCGTGTACGGGCGTGCGAAGGGTCCATCTGGTCTCACTCTAGGCGGTGGGGCTAATTCAATCGTGGCGTGAGCTGTGTGTGTGTTCACTGTGACGGTCGTCGTCGAGATATCTCCATTTGTATCCAACGGCGGGCACGCGTTCGAGCGAGAGGTAAAAGAAACAGAAAGCAGGCTGCTGCACGAGCTCGTCATTCCCTCAGGGCTGGGCGATCCGTTGCTTCGCCCAGAACCCGCCTACCAAGAGTTATCAACTGCAGGCTAAGTGCCCGTGGGGCAGAGATGGTGCCAGCGCGATCGGAAGTACCCCAGACTAGAGGCAATATCCCTCGCGAAGATCTTTCGCACAGTTGTTGAGACAACTCTGACAGCGGGCGAGCCAGTTGCACGCAAAAAATTTGCACGCACGATTGGCATAGAGAAGCGAATTGGAGATTTGTGTTCATATTCGTGTACAGTCGTTTTTTCGCACAGTTCGCGCAACCGTGACAGTCTCGGACATAGCCGCACATGCAGACGCACGCGGGGCCACCACCATGATGTCGACTTGACGCGTTCCCGACGGAGACAGCAAAAGGAAGAGGAAAAAAAAGCAACGCAGCCCGCCTAGTTCGTTGTAGCCTCGTGCCAGCCGTCCTTACCCAGGTTCGCCGTGTCGGGGAGCTCGATTGCCCCCGCTGCTTCCAGATTTCGAGCATGGCGGCCTCCTTCGCTTGCTTGCCCGTGCGTTCGTAGTCTGCAACAGATGTTGGAGCCGCATAGCGTGCACAGGTGTCGCTCGAAGGCGCGTGTCGCGTATGGGGCTAGAAGTCGAAGGTCGCGTGAAGACTGCGTCACCACACTACGCGCATCGGCCGCGGATCAGTACGCAAATAGGCAGAAAAATTAACAGAAACATGCGCACACGGTTTGTCCCAGATGGCGATCGCAGTTGGGCTCCCAGTGAAGCGCACCTGGAAGTTCGGGGTTCTCGCTGATCTGCTGCTGAGAAGAGCAGCTTGAGCACCGGTCCGAATCCCGAATTTCTCGGCACGCCCACAGATCCGCCCTCGTGAAACCTATGCGACGGTTTATCATCAGCCACACAAGGCACCGCACAATGTAGCGTGTCGGACTTGCCTGGGTTCCCCACCACGTACACCCGACTTTCCAGCCCGTCGAGGGACGTTTCAACGCGCACAACGGGATGGATGGTACTCGATCGCCTCTGCGCCGCACGGTGGCATGGCCCGCCGCGGCATGCACCGTCTGCCTGCGCGAAGGCACTGACCATGCACGGCGTACAGCGACTCGAGGGACTAACTCTGGAAAGAACGGGCTCTAAGGACGAGTAGAGCGCGTATGCAATGCGTGGGCCCACGGACAGCAGCATCGGTGTCAGCGCCCCGCAGGGATCGGGCGGGTGACGGGCGGGTGCACTCACACCAGAGGACCAGAGGGTATATCTCAGCCATAGGGGCGGGACCTTCGATAGACCTTGAGCGACGGTGTATGAAGGCGGCTGGATTGTGATACGTGACGTCGGAGTGCCAAAAGATCGATTTTGGAAAAGGCCAGCACTGGGATCAGGACGGCGAGAAGCGTCGTTGTAGACCACTGTAACGAGAGACAGCAATAAATCTATATCAGGACACGTCGTGCGCTTATAGCGGACGTGCCGCGCCGACGCCACCGTGGACTTCTTCCAGCCCCGCTCCGCGAGGCACGCCCTACGTCGTCGTCGCATGTTCTATGGAGCGGGCTGTAATGGCAACGGTGCAACTCGAGCATTCGCGAATGCTGATGTCCTGAATCGCGGAAGACTGTCCGGGATCGACTGAGTCCACATCCATTCATTACCCCCCCATACATTACGCGGATACCACATAGGGGAACCAAACTCACAAACGACGCCCCATCTCTGCTATTAAGTAGAGCTTTCTGATGTTACGTAGTAATATCCCTGTCAGAGATGGCCAACGCGCATGGAATCAAGCGGAAACACCCACAGTTCATCCTTCTGCTCCGTCGACAGCTGTGCTCAAATCAATGCACTTCGACCTCCGTGCCCAGAGCGGGCCGTGAGGTGTCCTGAATTTGCTCGCGGCGGCGGAGCAGCAGGGCCTTCTTCTCTTGGACGTCAGCGTGAGCAATGCCCCCGCTCCGTGACTTCAAGACTCTTCGAGTCGGAGCCTGGCATTTGACGTCTTCTTGGGAACCGCGGCTCGTAAATGAAAACGCTCATCCACCGCGACCCATACAGCATGATAGTGAGTATAGAACGCCTACCTTGTAATGCGCGAACTTCGTATCCTTGTCCTTCTCGCTGTCTTACTGGTGCGGGAGGGGAGGGGAGTAAAAGGGGTTAAACACTTTTATGGCCGCATGAGCCCCATTCTCCGTTGGAGGTGCCGTCGTTTTTCTCTCAGAAGTCGCAACGGGAGCCATCGGTCATTCGATGGGTCGTTCGGTGCGCTATCCCTGTACATCGTGCTGCTACTTATAAGCAGCCTATTCTGAGCATGGGAGTATAATTCGATGCTTTCAGCGCAAAGAGACAGAGTGTCGTATGGCGACAACAGCCGCACAGTGATATGAGCAGCTTGTCATGGGGGCGTGCCATACACCGCAGGTGGGAGAATGCAGCTCAGGGATGGTGTCGTATAGATGAGGAGTACCAGGAGCCAGATTGATACGCGTGAAGCTCTTGGGCGCGCCCTATCGCAGGACGGCTAGCGGGCTCCCTTGCGCAAAACAGATCGTCATCGCCGTGAGAGGCGATTTCGTCAGCGTTGAGATAAGCGTTTGCTAGATCTGCTTTGATTTTACCCCAGTCAACGCCACTAGACAGGGTTTGAGTGTGCAAATCGCACCAGACTCACGGGAGCAGAATCGGGGAGCGCGATATAACCATGGCCGTCCCAGTAAATTACTTTGGCTCTCGCGGGTAAATCGGCAAGATTGAGGCCCGACGTGGCATTCGTAGGAATGTTCAGCAAGAACATTCACTTCACAAAGTATTCAGTTGAGCCTGTTCAATTAGAGTGGGGTGTCGATAGGTGATTGAGATCCTTTGGTAATACTCTTGAGCACTTCACTCCCCATACTGCTATAGATGATGTCGATGACCCTCCTACCCCGGTAACTACGTGGGCGGATGTCGCTAAAGCGTTGATGGATGAAGGAAAGCTGAAGCATTCCTACCAATATTCTTCACGTCCAAAATATTTCCTTCAACAAAACGAGACTCAGATTTGACCTTGAAGTGGTGACAAGGACGAGAAGAAATAAGCAGCGAGGCACCACTTAGCAGCGTTTATACGCCGAGACGGTGCGCGACGGGCCACCGGATCCTGACCCCAGTGTATTTTCAAGAGATCTGGCTTGAGTAGCGTATGGGCGCATCTCCGCCTTTGGAGCGACGGGCAGCGGCGAGCGATTGTCATTCACAAGATCCTTACACTCAACGCGGTCGCGCAAACCGCTGTGGTAATAACTTTGGTTCGTCACAATGCGCCTTATGTACCGTAAACGGGATAATATCGGAAGTTGAGATAAAAAAGATCTGTTGAGGCTCGATGGTGGAAATGAACGAACCCAGGATCTTGAGGGCTGGCGTCACGATCTTAGGTATTCGAACGGTATAGACTTATCAACGTGTCCGCTTTCAGCAAGGTCATTCCATCCCACCGGCTAGTCTTTTCAGCACTACCTCTCGTAAGGAACTGCTAATAGAGATTGCAACACCACCCTATTCTCACCGTATACCATCATATGGAGCGGTATCCTTTGGACCTACCTCAACTCACCGAGGAGAATAAGATACAACCGGAGTTTTGGCGCGGCACGGTCCAGCCATATTTTTTTTCACTATGGGCGCCATGAAGGGTGTCCTCGTCATCACAGACTTCTACCGCGAGACAACCTTTGTACATATGACTTCAACGGAATATCCATAACTGTGCGTCTCAATCATGCATACACGACTCCTCTAACATTACAAAAGTACAAAGTTCCGTTCTCAGGCTCGCATCCCAACGATGAAGACGCGCATTTCCCGATTATCAGAGGAAGCAGATATTCACGTCTATTTTTGCGTACGTGGACCATCTATTTGGAAGATAAAGCCGAAGAAGCTGTTCTTCATGGCCATCGACGGTGTCGCCCCGCGGGCGAAGATGAAATCAACAAACGTAGCCGACGTTTCCGAACAGCAAAGGAGGCGAAGGAGGTACGAGAGAAGGCACTGGAAAGGAAAGGAGAGTGAGAAGTTGCCAGAGGAGAAGGCGTTCGACAGTAACTGCATTACTCCTGGTGCGTGCTAACACTCCTGAGTACCAGACAGGAACATGACGTAAGGACAGGCACCGTGTTCATGGCAAAGCTATCGCAGCAGCTGCGCTATTTTCGTTAACAAGAAGATTACCGAGGACGCAAAAGACTGGCGAAACGTCACCGTCGTCTTGTCAGGTCAACGAACGAAAGTCCCTGGAGAGGGCGAACACAAGATTATGGAATACATTCGCTTGTCAAGAGCCTCAGCCAGACTACGACCCAAAACGTACGGCATTGTTTGTACGGTCTTGACGCAGATTTGATTATGCTGGGACCCTCCTGAGCCACGACCCGCCACTTTTGCTTGTTGCGCGTGAAGAAGTCAAGTTCGGACCCTCGAGGGGCAAAAATCGAACAAGGGGTGAGTGGCAGCGCAGCATCGCGTTATGCTCTTCTACACATATTTTCAATTCTGCAGTTTGGAGTCTATTAATTTCTACTTGCTACACCTCGCGCTCATGCGCGAGTATCTCGATCTCGAATTCCACGACATCGAGCCGGGGTTCCTTCCATTCGCATATAACTTTGAGCGCATCATAGATGATTTTATCGTCCTTGCTGTGTTCGTCGGCAACGATTTCTTGGCCGAATTTACCGGATTTACACATCCACGAGAATGGCCTCGAGAAGCTATTCGACATATATAAGAAGGTGCTTCCTAGACACTCGGTGAGTTGTGTGCGTCGTTTCGACTATAGTCCGTGGGCTCATCCTTTCAGATGGCTACATCAACAGAGAACGGCACCATCAACACCAAGCGGCTTCAAGTGGTCCTGGACGAGATGGCCCGACTGGGAGAGGGAGATTTTTGAGAAGCGAGTATGCCGCATACGTAAATGGTACAAAGGCAAGCAGGCAAAGCATGTCAAGGAGATGGAGATGGGAAGGAAGAGCAGAAGCTTGGTTCGTACTCTAATGATTACCCTACTCCGTAATGTCACTCACGTGGGGTCACACAGTTCTGACCTCTTCGCAACAGTGTCCATCTTCAACCAGGTCAAGGAGGTTTATACTAGCACATGACCGACAACCAGGTTCTATCGAACACCAGCGGGAAATCGCGTGCCTCACAATAGCCGAACACATTCCCTGACCGCGGATCGCGACAATTCATCGCCGACCCTCGCTGGTGACCTGCACCTCTCGATAAACATACGATGAATTCGACGAGCAGGACCCAGAACCTTGTCACGTGGAGGTTCCGGGCGAGCTCGAAGAGCCCGTACCCGAGGACGGTGGATCAGGCGACAAAGCTGGGGAGGATGATGACGAGGGCGTGGGAGGACGAAGACGACGAAGAAGGAAGAGCAGCTGTGGATCGGTTGCTCCAGAAGTACGAGAAGGCGAAGGTGAAGGAGGGACGACAAGAGGGCGACTTTGATGCTCGGTATGAAGCGTCCATCAAGGAGAAGATGGACGAGTGGAAGCGCGGATACTACAAGGTATGTTTACCCATCGGAATTGAAACCCGCCAACTCAATGCTGATTGATATATTTTAGGGCAAACTCGAAATCAGCTACGACGACCCACAGGATATGTTTGACCTCGTCTATCGATATATAGAGGGTCTGCAGTGGGTCATGCACTACTATTACAGTGGTGTCGCCTCTTGGAGTTGGTTTTATATAACTATCACTATGCCCCCACGTATCTCTGGTAAGTGTATCGCACCAATCTCCAGTCTCTGCTAACCCTGAGACCCTGCCCAGATCTGAAGGGAATTACGACAAAATGGCATTCCAATTTGATTTGGGAAAACCATTCCGGGCCCTTTGATTTGAGCAGCTCATGGGCGTGTTTGCCCGCAGCTAGCAAGGAGCTCATTCCTTCTGCGTACCAAGTTGGCTCCTTTCAGCTTTCTCATCATCATGTGTGCCATACTAACGGCAAGCGTTAGGACCCCTCATGTACGACGCTAATTCTTCCATCCTTGATTTCTACCCGGTCGAGTTTGAGCAAGACCTGAATGGCAAGAAGCAAGACTGGGCGAGGCCATCGTCAAGATCCCCTTTATTGACGAAAAGCGGCTCCTGAAGGCGATGGGGTGTGAGTGCTTATTTGACATCTTGTCAGATCGTCGTTCATAGTGTGGCCAGCGCGAGAACACCGATTGACAGAGGACGAGAAGCGCAGGAACGGATTCGGGACGTCAACACGGTTCAGCTACCCCAACCCAGGCGATAGGCCACCGAGTACCCGTCTTCCTTGCCCAGGCTTCTTCCCCGGCGCTATACCGCTGTACCTGCCGCATGGAGCCCTTCCATCTGCCAACGCTCGACGGGCTCCATCTCATCCCAGGCCTCTGTGATGGCGTGTTCCTCGGCGCACAACCCTCGCGGGCTTCCCGTCGCTGCAGACCCTGCCGCACAACCGCGATGCTGGGGCCACCACGGCGTCAACGTGCACGGCTCCGAGAGCCGGAACAAGTCGATGGTGGTGCACATCGAGACGAACGCGTACGAGGGCCGGAAGGTCAATGACATTGCCGCGGAGATGATTGGCCAGCGCATCTTCATTGGCTGGCCGTTCCTCCAGGAGGGCAAGGTGACCGCTGTCTCGGACAATCTGTTCAAGTACGAGAGAAGCTGGCCGTCGTCCCTGGGTAAACCTGAGAAGGTCGTGTCAAACCCGCACTCGCAGCAGGGCCTCGGTCTGTGGAAGACCAAGGCGGACAAAAATTGAGCACTACTACTCGAAGCGCTGCGGTGTCATTACGGGTGACATTGACGGTTTACTTCTCCACGTTCGTCCGCTCAAAAGGTGGGTCCCCCAAATTACTTTCTTGCTTTTCTTCACTAAAATCGTTGTAGGAATGAAGCGACTCGAGTCTGGCGCTTTCGTCAAGGATTATGAAGGTCCCGAGAAGGAAACCGAGCAGGCCGTGCAGATGGCTGTCACAAAGGTGGCTAGTGAAGACGCCCGTTTCCTGGAGAAGACAGCGCCCCCATTGTCTGAGGAGTTCCCAAGCGGCAGCAAGGTATTCTTCCTCGGCGGGAGCATGCCTACGGCGTGGCGGCGCAGGTCTCGGACACCACACAGGACACCCTGTCTATTATCCTTGCGCCCGTGAGTGCATTCCAGGGGTACAAGCACGCCGTTGCTGATCGTTTGCTGCCAGTTCTTCCCTTCAGAAAGGCGGACAATGACAAGTTCAAGGAGATTGCCAAGAATCGCACCGCCGAGCGGTACTTTCCCTCGTTCAAGGTCGCAGAGATCGTCGGCCATGTCCTCGCTGGGCGTGTCGAGGATCAACGTCCAACTTGTTATGGTCCTCAGCAGCGACGGCCAGAAGCACAACCTCGGCCTGAGCTTGAAGTTCGAAGGCAAGGGCCTCAAGGTCATTGACTATTCGCGCAAGGACGGCCGTCACTGGGAGTTTTAGCGACAAGGCTATTGATCTGCTCCGCGAGTACAAGAACAAGTACCCAGAAGTGATGGCGGCGACAACAAGGCCTGTGACAGTACGCTGATGTGGTGATAATTGCCCTCCCTTTGTTCTCATTATCGGTGTAGGTATGGCAAAGGCGACGCGAACGTCTTCCGCGATGGGAACGCGGATGCGCAGGTGAGGGAGGTCCAAAACTGGCTGAAGACAAAGGGCGTGCGCAACTTTGAGCCCGTCTCTCTGTTCTGCGATCAGCTGAAGAAGGTTCGTCGTCACCACTACGAGCCCGCTATTGTACTCACCCGTGCGCGAACAGGAGACCGTCAAGGAGATCGAGCAGTTCGCAGACACGTGCATCGCCAAACAGTCGCGCGACGCGATCAAGAAGGCCCACCCATGGTGAAGGGCATCCCGCGGCAGGCGGTGCTCAAGCGCCCTCGCACGCCGTGTACCGGCCTGCAGAACCAGCATTTCGCGCTCGGCGACCGCGTGAGTAACGATGGTGCCCCCCCAGGACTCGGGCGGCGTGCCGCTGAGCGTGAAGGGCGTCCGTCATCGGGCTCAACGCAAAGACGATGGACGTGCTCTGGGACGTGCCCTTCATGTCCGGCACCGCCCTCGGCGACCTCCCGCTGCGCGCCGTACCGCGGCTCCTCCGTCGAGTTCGCGGCGTGCCTCAACCTCACCCGCCCCCAGTTCGTCGCGTCGACGAACCCGCAGAAATCCGACGCAGCAGCGCCCCACGGCGCCGTTCAGGCCGCGCGCGGGGCCCGTACCCCGAGGTGCAGCCCGCGCCGGACCAGCAGGCCGCCTCGGGCTTCCGCGCCGCGCCGCAGACGTACGCCCCCCCCCCTCCCTCCCCTCTCACGCTCACCCACTAACCGGACGTAGAAACGGCGGCCGCCAGTCCAAATAATGACCAACCCAAACCGCGGGCGCGGCGGCGGCGGCGGCGCACGCGGCGCGCCCCCCGCATTCCACAACGGGCACCACGCCGAGCAGCAGCAGAACGGCGCGCCCGCGAGCCCGCGCGGCGCCAAGAGCTACCTCGCAACCCCCGCGGGCGCGGCGGCGGCGACTTTGCGGTGCGGTTGACTAGCCGGCGCGTGGAGGGTTTGTGCCGCGGGGCGGGCATTTTGGCGACGGGGAGCGTGGGACGTGGGAGGGGAGGTGAGGGAGGGGGTTTAGGGGAAGGGGAAGGGGGCATGCGGCTGCGCCGGCTGTGGATGCGTGAGGGCTGGGTGTGATGTCTGTTCTTTGGTGTAAATTATCTGTCGGGTGCGCGTTTGTGTGTGTAATGTGTGTACTGTACGACGACTAGTTTTTTCTGTCGCTAGTGTGTGTCGATTCACCACGCGTCGCTTTGGTCTGCATGCAGGGGTCGAGACGTGCCACAAAGATCGTTTTGCGAGGAGCGCATCAAGACGAATGTTGATGCATGTGGCGTCGCACGTCCAGGATGATCATACACGGGCCCATAAACTCTAGAAAGCACCCCGTGTCAACTTCGTACAACCAAACGCCTGCCAGCCCGCGGCGTGCGCAAACGACTGCAGTCGCGCCTCCCAAAAAAGACACAGGACAAACATGGCATAGCCTGATATATCATCTCATGGGGGTATACACACAAAACGCACATACATATATACACCACAGCCCCCTCGTGTCTACACCCTCCCCCCTCTAGACTCCCCGCCCGCACGCCGCTAACTCTCCATCGGCACAGGCGCAGGCAACGGCTCCGGGCCCTCGCCGCCCTCCTCCCCACGAGCGTGCGCCACCAATCCCCCGCCCCCATCAATCTCCCTCCCTCTCCTCGCCACAAAATCCGCATGAATATAATCCGTCGCCCCCAATATGTGCCTTTTAACAGCATCGGCGCGCGAGAGGCTCTTGGCGCACACGCCGGGCAGCGGTACTTGCCCGCGGCGGCGCCGTGGATGCTCTCGCGGTGGCGCACCATGTCCGCGTGGCGCGTGAAGCGCATCGGGCACGGGGATTCCCCCGCGGTGGGGGTGTGGGTCGCAGGGTATCTTGCCCGGCCGCGACTGCCGCTTCGTCACGAGCCGCCGCCGCGCGGGGTCCGGCACGACCGTCGTGCCGACGAACGTGAACGTGCTCTGCGCGGGTCCTGGGGCTGGGGGGTTGGAGTTTTGTGCAGGGGGAGGCGAGGGCGGAGGGGGCGAGGGAGCGGCGGGCGAGGGCGAGAGGCCGCATGCGCTTCGCGGCGAGCGGCGGCTCGTCGTCCGAGCTCGGCTCGGGGCTCGGCGCACGCTTGACGAGCGGCGGCGACGGCGCGCGGAAGCTCGGCGGCGGCGGGTAGTGCATGAACGGCAGCGGGAGCGGGAGCGGCAGCTCGGGGCTCGCCGCGGAGGTGCAGGCGCACGGGCGCGCCAAAGAAGGAGGCGGCACCCGCCGGCTCGGGCTCGGGGCTCTCCGAGGGCGAGCGGCTGCGGCTGCGGGAGCGGCTCGCGCTGCCGCCGCGCCCCGCGGCTGTAGGACACGGCGTAGGCGCTCGCGTTAGCTCGCGCTGTCCTGGGTCCAGTCGGCGACGGGGCGGATCTGCGGGAGGGGCAGGCGCGTCCACGCGCGCGAGGCGGGGCGCGGGCTCGGCGCGCGCGGCTCGAGGTGGTGGTGGTGCCCCAGCGCAGCGCGTCCGAGTCTTCGGAGAGGAAGCGGCACGGGGCGCGTGCGCGTCGCCTGCGGGCGGCGGCGGGGGCACGGGCACGGGCGGCGGGAGCGCGAGCACGCGCGGGGCGTCCTCGGGGGGACGACGGCGGGGAGAGCATGCGCGGGGGAGCTGGCGGGCTCGGACGACGCGTGCTGCTGGCGCAGGTGCAGGTGGATCTTGGTCTCGGCGGCGGCGACGCGGTCGTCGAGGTCCTCGAGGCGCTTGATGGTCTGCACGCGCTCCTCGCGCAGGACGTGGCGCAGCTCGCGCAGGTCCTCGATGCTCTCGATTAGCTCGCGCGGGCCGTGGGTGCGCGGCTCCCAGCGCAGCGGCGGCAGCTGGGTGACGGTGCTCAGCGAGGGGATCGTCGGGCGCGGCGCGGCGACGGCGTAGCGCGAGGTGCTGGGGTGCGGGAGGTGGCGGGGGGGTCGCGCGGGGACAGGACGAGCTCGTGGTGCGAGGCGGGCGAGGGCGGGCGGGGGCGAGGGGTCGTGCAGGGGGGGCGACGTGGACCGCTCGCGTGGGCGCGGGCATGGGCTCCGGGGCGGGGTGCGCGGGCGCGTGGGCGTGCTGGTGGGTGTGTTCTGGGGGAGCTCAGGCGTGGGCTGCGCAGAGAGACGGGAGGGCAGACATACCAGCGGGGGGCTGAAAATTGCGTGTGAGGGCTCGGGCGGGCGGCAGCGAGGCCGACGCCATGAGTCAGGGGGTGGGTGAAGGATTGGCCGGGGGCGTCGCAGCGCAGGGGCCGCGGGCGGGGGCGGGGGGGCGGGGGCAGCAGACGCAGCAGACGGGAGGGGGAGGAACGACAGGGGAGGGCAGGGCGTGCGCGGTGGCAGTCGTGGGCTTAAGTAGCGCAGCGCCATCACTGTTCCGCGCCGCATTGTGCATCGATCATCAGCACGAGAGTGGCGACGTTCCAAAGAAGACGGCGTGTGGCGGCTATTGCCCGTCCTGTGGCGTGGCGATGCCCAGTGCGGCACCACTCCCGTCCGCGGCCCCCACTGCGAGTCCACGAGTGCGTGTGCAAGCGTGAGCCCACTGCTGGTCCATGTGCCCTGCCGAGCGACATACCACCCCCCCAGGAGGTTGCCCCCCGCCGCATCGGAAAACACCTCCCGGCGCACCCCCAGCATCTATTGTTTCAAACTTCACGCGGCTCTGCAGCACCCAGCACCCCTGTTTTTGCCCCCGCCCCGCCCGCGCTGCTTCGCCTCGCCTCGCCTCGCCTCGCCCGACGCACGCGCGGCCGTGCCCCTCCCGCTGTGCGCCGCGCACCATCATCCTCATCACCATCCAGGGACAATGGATGGGACGGCCCCCCGCGCGCTGCGCCACACGCGTGCTGCTGCCGCGCCTGCTGCCCCTGCCGGTCGCGCGGGCGGTGCGGCCGCGCGCGAAGCAGTGAGCGCCACAGCCGTTGCCACAGCGTCTAGCCCGCCTGCCTAATCCGGTGCCCCTCCCCATCCGCGCTGCGTCACGCGCCCCCACGCCCCTTGTCCTCCCCTGCCGCGGCAACGCCCGCACACAACAGCAACAACAACAACAGCTGCTGCGCGACGGTACAAGGGCACCGATGATAGTGGCAGCCCCCCGCCTAGGCGCGGCGCGCGCGCAGACCCCGCGCGCTGCACAGCCCCGCGCGCAACCCGCTCGCCGCGTCCCATTCCTGCGCGGCGGGACGTCCAAGGGGCTCTTCCTCCGCGCGGCCGACCTGCCGTCTGACACCGCGCACTGGGGGCCCGATCCTCCTGGGGGCCATGGGCTCCCCCGACGCGGCGTACGGCCGCCAGCTCGACGGCATGGGCGGCGGCGTGTCGAGCCTCTCCAAGGTCGTGGTGGTGGGTGCGTCTGCCGACGCGCGCGCGGACCGTGGCGTATACGTTCGTCCAGGTCGGCATCCGCGATTCGGTGCTGGATACGAGCGGCAACTGCGGGAACCTCTCGAGCATGGTCGGCCCCGTTCGCGCTCGACGCGGGGCTGTGCGCGCCGCGCGCCGTGCGGGGACACGGCCGCGCGACGGTGCGCGCGTGGGAACACCAACACCGCCAAACTCGTCGACACGACCTTCCCCGTGGAGTTGCACGACGGGAAATACACCGCCGTGCTGGATAGGAAAGAAACAGCCATCGCGGGCGTCCCCGGACGCGCCTCGCGCATCCTCCTCGAGATCCTCGACCCCGCGGGCGCGCGCACCGGCTCTCTCCTCCCTTCAGGCAACGCCCTGGACACGCTCAAATTCAACGACACCCCACGTGCGCGCGTCGCTCGTCGACGCGACGAACCCGACCGTCTTCCTCTCCGCCTCCGACCTGCGCAGCGCCCTCGGGCGCGAACTCGAGTACACGAACCCCGCGCACCTCGACGCGCTGGAGGCGTTGCGCGTGCTCGGCGCGCAGCGCATGGGGGATGGTAGCCAGTCAGGCGCAGCCCAAAGTCGCCGTCCTCTCTTCTGCCTCCCCTCCCACCTCCTCAGAAGGAGAAGAAGGAGAAGAAGAAGAAGAAGCAGATATAAACATAACAGCCCTCTCCATGGCCGTCCCGCACCGCGCTCGGTGCCCATGACAGTCGGCCTCTGCCTCGGCGCGGCGGCGGCCGTCCCCGGGGCTCGCTCGCGTGGGGGGGGCTCTTGCCGGCGGCGCGCCGCGGGACGGGGGTGGTGAGGATGCGCCATCCGGCGGGGGTGGTTGAGGTGTCGTATGGTGGGGGGAAAGGAGGGGGAGAGGGAGAGGGTGGGGGTTTGTTAGGACTGGGAGGAGGTTGATGACGGGGGAGGTGTTTTGGTAGGTGGGGTGGGGTTTGGGGTTTGGATTTTGGATATGGTGGGCCCTGTTGTGTGGGAGGACGGTGTGTGGGTGTTTTGGGTTTGGTTTTTGGTTTTGGTGCGCTCCTCTGGATGTAAAATGTGCGGAATGTGTACTCATTTATGGATTCAAACTGCTCGTGCTGGTATGGGCCTCATGCATTACCGACCGGCTGCACAGGCTCCCCAGCCGCAGCGCTACCAGAATGTGGCGTACACCCGAGGACCCCTCCCTCGCGCTCCCCGGGGGCCGGCATGGAGGCTTTGGTAGGTATACTTTGGGTTTCTTTTGACTCAGGGATCTCTCCACGCTCGAACACTTTACTCGATTGTGAACCCAGAGAGCACATGGTGCTCGATCCAGCAATTGTCCGCATAGCCTCGACGCGTCACACGTGCCTCTCCACTGGTACGCACTTCATGCTATGCATCTGAATATAACACTCACTACATGGCTCGTGCAGCGTCGTCTCCTTTCCCAGCCTCCTCTATCCACGCCTCTTCCAAACAATGTGGCGTGCTCCCCAACCTGCCTATCTAGACAGGACATCAATACTCCGATATACCCTCATCTGTCCCACAAACTATGCAAAACACCCCCTCTACACAACGACGTCCTATTCTTTTGCGGACAAGACACGCACAATAGCACCCCCTGGACAACCCGCCACATCCCCATTGTCCCTAGACGACGCGCCCGTTTCTGCATTCTACGTTCCGCAAGGAGCGCTTCCTGGCGGACAATGCAGTTTTTGGCGTGGGGACCACGGAAGATGGCCGAGACTTGTGTTCTGGATGGTGACAATGGCGGGTCGGGGTGCTCGGGCGTGATGAATGCGTGGGACATTTCGCGGGATGAAGGTCATTGTGGTCGGGTCCATGAGCCGCCGTCTACTGTGTGTGCAGCGCGAGCTTTTCACGGCTGCACGGCGTGCGGTGGCATGTGCAAATTGTGCATTCGCATGAGAGCTGGGCTGTTGGCCATAGACTTGTGACGGCTGACAAAATGTGGTTAGGTCCCCTTGTGCGATGCCTCGCGGGATGGTGTCTGGGAGTCAGTGGTCGATTGGTTAAGCAGTCCATTTGGCACATGTTTCTTGCTTTATTGCATGGATGCTTGTTGAGCAGCATGTTAGACCGGGATCTACAATCCACGGTTTCCACGTCAGGGCGGCGTGGGACTCTAACTCCTGGCCGTATTGAAGTCGGCAGTAACGCAGGATACTGTGTCTAATCAGTTGCTCGAGATTTGATATGTCTTATTAAACCCTTGAAGCCGCGCGAAATGTTAGAAGAATCGTCGACACAGAATTTCGGTAGAAATCGCTGGCAGCGGCGCGCGCGACATGCGTCGGGATATGTCCCAACGCGGTAAGCGTGCGGATCACCCATCAGGCGCCAAAAATTAACACGGTGATTTATCAAAATTGCGCTTGACTCTGTCTCCGCGCCGTGTGCACACCCCGTCCTTCTCGCCCCCTCACGCTCCGCGCCGCCCACGACACGCACGATGGCCGAGATCCACGACCAGTTCGACACGATCCTCATCCTCGACTTTGGCTCACAGGTTGGGGGGACGCCGCCTCCGCCGCCGCTGGCCCGCGCTGACCGCTCCTATTCCCTCGCAGTACAGTCACCTCTCATCACCAGGAGATGTCGCGAGCTCAACGTCTACGCGGAGCTGATGCCGTGCACGCAGAAAATCAAGGACCTGAACTTCTTCGCCCAAGGGTGCGTGCTCTCTCGTTCTGCACACGAGTATATCTGACATGGCGGGCGTAAATAGGTATCATCCTCTCTGGCTCGCCCTACTCGGTCTATGACTCGGACGCGCCCCACGGTCGACCCCGCGCAGTCTTTGGAGCTCTACGGCCGTGCCGGTGCTTGCTCGGCATCTGCTATGGCCTCCAGGTGCGGCGCATATCCTCACCCTCTTTAAACCAAAACTCATCGCGCTTTCGGCAAGTAGGAGATGGCCTGGAAGATGGGCGGCACCGTCTCAAAGTGCGACCATCGCGAGTACGGTTTCGCGCAGCTCATAGTCATGCGCAGACGGTGAAGCTCGAAGGTGGTGCGGGGTCCAGCAAGCGCGTCCGTCGATGCGCTCTTTGAGGGTCTGGGCGATGAGATGCAGGTTGCGTCGCGTTGTGCTTGTTGGTTGCAGGCTTTGGCTCACCGTGTTATGCAGGTGTGGATGTCGCACGGCGATCAGCTCTCGTCCCTTCCCCCCGATTTCACGTCATTGGTCGCACCCAGACCGCCCCTTTCGCCGCCATCACGCACAACACCAAGCCCAGTTCTACGGTATTCAGTTCCACGCCGAGGTCACCACGTCACCCACAAGCGGGGCAAGGAGGTCATTGGTCGCTTCGTTTCTGAACATCTGCAAATGCAGCAAACCCCAACTGGACCATGGTGAGTTTGTGTCTAGTGGAATCGTAGGTTTATCTGACAAGTGCCGCCGCAGGAATGAGTTTATCGGCAAGGAAATCGCGCGGATACGACAGATTTGCGGGCCCAAGGTCGCGTCATTGGTGCGGTCAGCGGTGGCGTCAGACCAGCACCGGTTGCGGCAAAGCTCATGCACGAAGCCATCGGCGGCGACCGCTTCCACGCCATCATGGTCGACAACGGCGTCCTGCGGCTCAACGAGGGTGCGCAGGTGCACAAGATGGCTGTCAGAGGACCTCGGGCGTCAACCTCACCGTCGTCGACGCATCGGACCTGTTCCTCGAGAAGCTCCATGATGTCGAGGATCCCGAGCAGAAGCGCCAAGATTATCGGCGGGACGTTTGTGCGCGTCTTTGAGCGCGAGGCTGCGCGCATCGAGAAGGAGGCTGAGGAGGAGGAGCTGAAGGGTGCAGAGAAGAAGAAGGGGTCGCGTCGAGTGGTTGCTGCAGGGAAACTCTCTACCCCGACGTCATCGAGAGCATCAGCTTCAAGGGCCCCAGTGCTACTATCAAGACGCACCACAACGTCGGCGGACTGCTCAAGGACATGAAGCTGAAGCTGATCGAGCCTCTCAGGGAGCTGTTCAAGGGTACATCTGCGCTATCATTGTACCATAGCCTCCCCCACTAACTCTTTGCCAACTAGACGAGGTTCGCGCGCTGGGCCGTCTCTCTCAACATCCCCACGCACCTCGTGCAACGTCACCCTTTCCCCGGCCCCCTGGTCTCGCCGATCCGAATTCTCGGACCCGTTACCCGCGAACAGGTCAAGATCCTCCAAAAGGCCGATGACATCTACATCTCCGAGATCAGGAAGGCGGGCCTGTACGACCAAATCAGCCAAGCGTTTTTGCCGTATTGCTACCCGTGAAAGCCGTGGGCGTCATGGGAGAGGGAAAAAGGACAATACGAGCAGGGTAACGGAATCTGCACATGCGTCCACGTGTAGACCTTCTAACGACTGTTGTTTACAGGTATCGCTCTGCGTGCTGTTCAATCAGAGGACTTTATGACTGCTGACTGGTTCGACTTCCCCCCTGCTGTCCTTCGTAAGATCTCGTCGCGCATCACGAACGAGGTGGTCGAGGGTGTCAACCGAGTTACTTACGATATTTCATCCAAGCCGCCTGCGGTGAGTGAGTTACAACATCATTTTGACAGACTGACAATCGCTGATTCGGCTGTGCTCAGACTGTTGAGTGAGGATCGCTTTAATCCACACACGAAGGAGCGCAACTTTTTTTATGACTTTAATAAAAGGATCACGGTTATTCTAGACAGCCCTTCGATCCGCTAGACTGAAAATGGTGTTGCCGTTTTAGCTGAAGAATATAGTGTACTGTATCAAATTGCTCTCGCATAGGCCCCTCTGAGAGCTTAAGTATAGGAACGGTCAGTGCAACCCCTGTCTTGTGCCAAGGCTCTAAAGCCAAACTATCGAGTTACAATGCAACTGTCAACATACATCATTGGGTGCGCCACCAGCTCATTTCGTTCCGTCATGCGCGTATCCCTCGCGCCCCCGCATTGATCGATTATCTGCGGAGGACAGTATGTGAGCTAGAGAATTGTTTCAGTGGCGGATAGAACCTTCACCTCGTTGCGGTCTCATTTCCTTTCCGACTGACTACAAAGATTCTAAACTGACATCACTTCGAAACCCTTTAACTGGTCAGTACCAATGGGTACCCATCACAGCTCTTCGCTGACCTTCTAATATGTGCAGATATAGTGCGCCAATATTGCTGCTTTCATCATTCAAATGGGCTGTCAACAGCGTTTGCTGTGAGCATGTCACTAGGTCTACTATGCGTGGCTTCGCTTCGATCAGGTGCCACATAAGTAAGGCAAGGATGGGTGCCTTACGTGAGTCTGCCCTGCTCCATGTGTTTCCTCGTCGACCAACAAAGAGAACCATATCAACAGACTCGACAAGTACAGCATATCGTGAATCCAATCATCAAAGTCGTCTCCTCTTGTACCTTGCCACAAAAACCTGGTACCTTGGAGTTGTCCCCTAAAACAGCATCTTGGCGCCAATTTTCTATCCGGAGTTCCGAAGTTCCCGGTTCAGGGGCCCACAACTATCGTACATTTACGCCCGAAGACGATGAGGGGATCCTTAGTAGTCAATGTTTTCCTGCAGGCCGGCGACCGCAACTCCGATCGCGACGTAATTCGCAAACCTCACGTCCAGAGGACTGTGCTCCTCTCATCTTCAAATATTACCGGTCCCCACTTGCTGATCTCAAGTGCCACGGGAGGGCCAGGACCCATCCGATCGGATCGTGTCGTCTCGTTAGCCGTCGAGCCAAAGGACCTGCTTGAAACTCGAAATCACAAAGCTCGCAGCCGTGAGATTATAGCCTTCGCGCTAGGTCTGCGTATATTATACCAACGATATCGTGGAGGCCGACAAAAACTACAGGTCTGACCATGCCAGTCTTCAACTTTACTTACTAGTGCTGTGACAATTGCTACGTGACGATTCCTTTGTGTTTGACATCGCTCGACGTTTTAGTCGATGACACTAGTCCGCTGTTTATGTCTCAAGGACAATGGATAGACACTCCTGCTGATGACAATTTCACATCTCAATATTACCTAAGCACATTCCACAGATCCAATGCTACAGTAAGGCCATTATAACTGACACTGAATCCTTAACATACATATTGATTAGTGACTTGTCATAGGGATCCTCGGTCTCGTTTAAGTTCAACGGATCGGCCGTTTATGTGTACGGTGCGAAACGACCAAAATACGTGGGCCCAACTTATATTATGTGCATCGTCATGAAGGACTCATGTCAAGTCGTCATTAGGGTAACTATTCGGCGTCGTTAGATAATGCGACCGCAACAACGGCCAGTAGTAAATCTTCTAGCCGGGATTTTTCGCCAGCCACTCTTCACGCAAACTCGGCTGAAGCTAGCAAGCGAACATCAAGTCACTCTGCTAAATGACGATACTACGGAAGACTCATCTTCAGTTGATATCGCTGATTCCATTACGATCACCTCCGGTGACGGGGTTCAGAGGTAAGCGAGGACCCAATACATGTTGTATGACAGGACACTCACAGCACCCCGCACAGTACACAATCCGTAGACACATTCTGGGACGACTTTGATACGCGCATTCAAATATAACGGCGGGTGGTCAACCAAACCAAACAATGCTACGCGCACCTCCTATTATAACCAGACCATGCAGTGAGTAGTTCACATCCGACATCGGCGTTAGGCTGGCTCAATGCACCCTCACAGTGTATCATGCAACCACCAAGCAGCTGCGACAATTCCTTTTACTGGAAACGCCATCGGGAGGGGGGGGGGGATCTATGGCGCAACCGCTAAAGCCACGCCGGCTATATCTCAGTGTCGCTGGACGGAGTTCCAGCGGGGACATTTAATGGATATTCCCAGCAGTTTCGCGCAACAACAGTGCCTGCTGTGAGGGTTGAGGTCTACGTACCGTCGACGCACATGTGACAGGTAGAACTAACTGAGGGGCCAGTACCATGCGAGCAAACCTGGAGTACGCTCCCCCCATGTGGCCAAGATCACCATTGTAGACAACCATTGCGTGGACTTAGACAAAATCGTGGTGTCCGACTGGCGAGCCAACAAGTCGGAAGGGGTCAACTCGACCTCCAATGCGTCCCCTGCGGATTCCCGACCCAGTCAGTCATCAATGGATGTATTTTTGACTAGGTGAGTACAAACTGCTGCGGTTCCACTCTGCTGCTTATCATTGCACTCAGCATGACAGGGTGATGACGAACGTCACTCCGCAACCCTCAACGTCAAGCCTAGAATCTGCGGCAGTGTAAGCGACAGTTGATAGTCCATTCGACGAACGCGCTGACTTTCACACAAAAGGAGGGCATCCAGTCATAGGCGAGGTCTCATCATCAGCAATCATCTCCGGCGCCGTTGGTGGCGTAGTGGTCCTCGTCGCGCTGGCGTTTGCAGTACTATTCGTTGCGACACGGCGGCGTCCCCTCCCACGCACATTGTTCGCAGCAACGAGCCCCACCAAAACCTTCTGCTGGCTCCTTCGGCCCACGATGATTCAGATACAGTGTATAGTCTAGGCGAGTCTCGCGAGCACACAGCCTTCGACGGGACAGACCAGCGCGCGTTCGTTGCGCGCCGTCGTTGCGGAGATGCTCCAGTCGCCTGTGCGGGATGTGCCAGTGCAGGGGGCGGTGCGGGATGTTGCTGGAATCTATGAGGTATGTCGTTCTTAGATCGCGAAAGGCCATGCTGTGCTGGCAGTATAGGACAGAAAGTGAATCTCTGCTTACTCGATGAACAGAAGATAGAACTTACATTCATACACGCGCCTGCGCGGGGTATACCCCCCCATCACACATTGAACCTTACACTACAGTAGAGAGCGCAGAGCCGTGGCTGTCGTAAAAGGCGCCTTGTGGTCGATATATCTTTCTCCACTTCGTTTGTCTCGTTGTAGGGTACCAAGCAGCAAGCGTGGATGTATGTCGCGAACAGCGATGGATTAGCTTCAATCAGTGAGACAAATAGGATACACTACACAGTCGAAATACATAAACATGCGCCACGCCGGGGCCAAGAAAGAGTCTGTGATTTGAACTATGGTACTGTATCAAGGTTGATGTTTGCGTATTCCAACTCTGGCACAATAATTTGGCTGCACCGGGCAAGAAAGTCGTGCCATGCTTTGTCACTCCCTCGCCGCTTCATGGCTTCAGCGTTTTGGCGGGGCGTTGGGGTATGTAGACGGAGTACGAAGAGATAATCCGCAGCGCGGACGAAGGAAACATACGCGGAGTTAGTTCTTGATCATGTTTTCTACCCGGCTTGACACGCTTGGAGAGTATATCGCACGACGTATACGTGTCTGGGTCCCACTGGACAAGTGTCTGTGAATGACTGATCGGAAGATTGTTAAATGTGTACTTTACATGCCAATGCGATATGGCGAACCGCACGTCTCCAGTTTGACCGTGATTGATCTCTATGATTGGTGGCCTGTTGGGCCAAGCAATCGGTCGACAAGATAAAGTGCTGTCGATGATAGCATCCATAGGCCTACTGCTCGAGGAGTCTGCATGTTCGGGGTGTTTGTAGCATGCAAGACTCAGACATCGCGCACGAGCAAGATCACTAGGAGGGGTATCTATTAGAGCAGGAGTGCAATGTATAACGAGTGAGCTTACTCTTTATGAATAAATCGTGTGGTTCCACGATGTCAAGCTATCGACTATACGCGGAACAGGTCCTTCTCTCGTCGAGGTTCAAAATTCGAACGTCAATCGGACGCGCACGTCAAGCGAAAACAGCCATATTCACGTGACATATCCCCGAGTGGAAGCCCCGCAACAGTAGAATCTTGCGCAACAGAGGGACGGCTATTTTGTGCTGGCAAGCTTCATCCTCGGTCCCCCCCCCGAAACCACCAACCCTCCCACGGATTCCCATGCTGATCTGCTGATGATGCGGCTTCCACTGACCGCAACCCCAAGGATGCACGTTCTGCTTCCGGTAGAACCTTTCTTCCGATGTTTCTGAGCTGGTGGCGGCCCACCTCAGCTCGAGGAAAGGCTAGGCTGTACTGGTGGTATATAAACGTATGTTTCCCTGAGTCCCGAACGCTGCGGCGGAAGTGTCAATCCGCTTAGCGTGCCAGGTAGACCGCACAGCGAGAGGCTCGTATCTGCTTTCGACGATAGACACGTGTGAGACGTGACCTTAGCGGCTTTTGGTTCGCGCGACGGTTATTGACGGGCTAACGGGATTCGGACCCGTCTTTCAGGTCTTTTTGGAACGTGACACGACCCGGTGATCGTAGTCCGGCATAGATGATCGTCTTCCTCCGACAACGGCCACGAGTCGACGTCCATAGCGTTCGTCGGCGGAGTGGGGCTGATCGCGACCCGTGTCCAATCCTGCGTCGACTAGTCTCTAGTGTCTGGAAAGAGAATAAAGCGGGCCGCCTTGGTAACCTCTACATCATAGTGCACCCTGGGTCATGTCTCGGTATGGTTCGAACTACGCGTGGCCTGTAGGGATATCTTTCGATGAGCCGCATACAAAATGTGGGAGGGTCGGAGGGCTTCAGATCTTGCTAGGGGTATACCGTTGGGACGGAGAGGTAGATGAGGCGTGATGCTCCTCAAGAGTCCGTACTTGGTCCGTGGGAGGTACCTCATGAGGTGCAATGGAGGACACGGCGTCATTGTGCAGAGACGGAAGGACCTTGATAACCTCGGAGGTCCCTTCCTCCAGGAATCTTGATCGACAAGACCAAGACGCGGCCGACTCGGGCGATTTAGGGTGGTTGGCGTCGATGGCGCGGAGGGCTCCGTAGGTGAATGAGGCTGAAATTTCGTCGCCCTAATCATTCCGGATAGGGAAGGAATGGGGAAAGTGGCCTGTGTCCGCTTTAGGTGTATGGCCTGTCACGAGAGTGTCGATAGGGACATACCGTTTCTCTGTCCCTGAGTAGGCGGTCTGCTGCGTCGGTGGTTCTGGTAAAGACGCAATAGAAATGTGCGTAGTTTCAGGCATCCAATCGGACGTGTGGTGGTGGAGAGAGCTCGATTCAAACCCGTTGGGATCGTCTATTGGTACGGAGGCTCTGTGTTGACGTTCTTTTTTTTTTGTGAAGGCGAAATCCGGAAGACTAAGTCCGACTTTTCTTAAAGTGTGCCGATTGGGCTTGAGGAGAGATCTTAGACAAGTCGAGGCTCACGTGTAGTTTCGCGGTGGGTGACTTCGCGAGGTTGTAGAGACACGAGGCGTTCATATACACAACTGGGGGATGGGGAAACGTCAGGTAGCGTCGAACGCTGTAACGATACCAGAACAATCGGGAAATCAGATTGCGGGGTGTCTGTCATCGGCAGTCCACGATGTTCTGGTCGTGTGTACTGTCCGTGACTTTGGGACGTTCGCCTACGACGGTATCTGTTGTACTGCCGGCATCAAATACTGGGCCCAGCAGTGCATTGGTGGCTGCATCTGGGTCGTCTGGGCGGTCGCAGGGCTGGTCGCGTATCCTCTTCCCTGGGCATTTGATGCAAGGTTTCCAGGTGGCTCGACGGCATAGTGTTCGCCTCGACGTCTCCTCCGTCACATCGGCCCCTGACATTCGTGTCAATTGTATATTGACGTAAGACAGTTATGGCAGCACTACGTACCAGATAATTTTGGAGTGACGACACATTCATGGTGTTCAACGACTGGTTCTGCTAGCCGCTCAATGCGATGCCGGCGTGAGGAGTTGACATCCGCGTTCAATGTGGTCTGTGGCGGCAGGGTAACCGAAGCTGCGGTTGACCCATCACCGTTGATGGCCTAGCCACATATCTCCCATCTTTTGGCTTGTCCTTCTGTCGCTGCTGAAACCACTCTCCGTCTGTCATCTAAGGAGCCTTTTGAGAGTAAAGACGGCTCTTGTTTTTGGTCTTCTTCTTGATGGGTGCACTCATAGTCTGGGTGTTGGAAGGGCGGGTGGCGAGGCGGAGGGTTCTGCAGATGGAGTCGGAAGTGAAGGATTGCTGGCGGAGGCGGTGTGGTATTGCGTTGGCGGAGGAGTTGAGGCTAGAAGGCGAGCTTGCAGCAGCTGAGGCGTCTCTTGCTCGTGTGGTGAAGAAAAGCGTGAAGATGAATTTGAGGCTCACTCTATAAGCTCAACTAGGATCGGCAGCCGACCTGTTCTTGGATTCTTTCAGTAACCAAGTTTGTATTGGAGCCGTTTGCTATGGAGCGCAACCTACTCCTGAGGTCACGCTTCAATAGAACTATGTTCGAAGGATCCTGACCTATTCGTATGAGCTTGACATATGGCGCGACCCAATATTTGAAGTCCCGGCGGGTCATTGCGAATGTGGAATGGCCTGTCACGATGGTAAAAAACGCTTCTCCTTAGGGTACAAATGGTTTCTTTTGCTTTCTGAACGTCAAATGAGTTTTAGGCCAGTTATTTGAGAATGAGCATATAGGATAACCTCCAGAAGTACTACAATCTTTGTATAGAGTCATTCAGTTCAGTCGGAAATTCCGCCGGCGTACTACGAAGAAACTTACCCAGCCTCGTGCAGCCGTATAGTAAGCACATGATCCTTGCTGCAACCAGCGCCGTCAACCTCTCCGCCGCAGTGGCATCTCGCCGTTCAATGGTTGGGTGCGGACACTTGTGTTTGCAAATGAAGATAGCTTCTGGTTATTCATCAAGTGGGCGTGCTGGTGACATCGGTATCGGCGTGCGCGTGAAGCACTGGCAAGTGGAGTGGTGGGGGGTTGGGGGGGGTGGTTCCGGTGAGATACGGTAGACAGCGATGGGAAAGATGTTCGCCGCGGGGTTCTGTTTTAGCGATTTGAGGCGAGCCATTGACGGTGGGATGGCGGTGAGTGTTG
Source organism: Phlebiopsis flavidoalba (assembly GCA_035772785.1). Taxonomy (NCBI): domain Eukaryota; kingdom Fungi; phylum Basidiomycota; class Agaricomycetes; order Polyporales; family Phanerochaetaceae; genus Phlebiopsis; species Phlebiopsis flavidoalba. The sequence goes on along the minus strand of JAOCPU010000034.1, from coordinate 304,229 downwards.
GGAGAAACTGTTCTCAGTCGAAAGATGCGAGGACATCACGCCGTTGGGCCGGCCCCCCACTGTGAATGCTAAAGCTTAAGCGGTATGCAAGTGGCCCAACCCACGCATTCGGCAGTATCGATCGACAGGATAATCGAGCTTTAAGGCTTTACAAGCCACGTATTGAGCACATCACGCTGCAAGAATATATACGGCACACCAGTATCCGGCTACTTGCCGTATAAGATACCGACGGCAAGCAGTCCGTGCCATTAAAATAGCAAGTGCTGTTTTCTGAAAGCCGTCCTACATAATGGCTTATTACACCTCTTTCCAATACAGAACGCATCGCTAAATGCAAGTGCCGTTTTGTAAAGAGTTAGCGCGTCATAAAACTCCATACAAGCTGGGCAATCCAACTGGGCAAACGAAAATTAGCTCTACGCCTGACTGTTCTGGAGGTGAGATCAAGCCTGCATGGAATACGACAAGGCAGGGATGCCGCAGTTCAGGTTGCAAGGTAGGCGTATTTGACGTCCTTTTGAATACGTAATAGCGAGACATCTCCAAAGATCAGTTTATCCACGATTGGGGTTAGCAACTCCACCAAGCCAGCGGTAACTCTTTTCAACTGGCCACAGCGGGACGAGGCGTTGGGTGTGAGCCGAGACCTATCGAAGCGGACATGAAGTCCAACATATGCCGGCGTAAAAGGCCCATTAACGTTACCGGGAGTGAGTGTTTTGTTCGCGATCCAGGAAGTCAAGGGTTGGGGCATCACAAAGGATATCCACAAATCCTTGGGAACACTCACATCGGTATTCCGAACTTGGAAAGGGCTTTCGCCATTAAAATATGATGGATTTTGCGTGCTGCAACTAAACGAGTTCTGATCAGAGGGATCGCAAGGTGAGGAAGCAATAGGTGCATTTGGGCGGTGGATCGCGACTTAGTGGAATAATTAGATGCTCACGCATACATTCCAGATACCATGTATGAAACGCTGGAAGCGAACCAGATGCTATTTGGACCATGCTAGACTTATCAGCACTGTGCTGCTCCGACGCCCTGAGGACTTACGTTCGAATTTCTCCTGAGTGAGTCCAAGGCAAAAGTCGTTCAGTGAGATCGGTATCATAGATTGCCATCTGCCGTTGTTCCAGAGTGGCGGCCAGGAAACAAGCAGGACTACCCCACCAAAGTTTGCGGCGATGCTAAAGGAGAGTCTTAAAAACTTGATACAACGCTGAGTAGGATATCATTTACCGGCTGTGCACGCCCTAGCATAGGCACCATCGAATGACCAGGAAACTCTGACGTTGTACGATTTCTCGCCGCACCGAGGTCCCCGAATTTTCTCACTCGATTTCATCACCCGAGGACTCGGATATCCCGCGGGTCCGATGTTAGCGGGAAAACTCGAACCCCTCCTGTCAGTACGCCTATGGCAACTTACGCATGTTCCCTGGCGCAGTGTCAGGCACCTTCTCGCCAACGGTAAGCAAACGCCCTTGCCGCTCGCTGCGGCTGTGAGGTAGCGGCAGAGTACTTCGGAACTTGATCATAGGATTAAGGCGTACCGCGAGCTGGCGATCATCAATAGCCATCTACGTACTGCGATAGCTTCGAGGAGTGAAGTGCGTTGGACATGACGTCGCGCGACATCGGGCCTGTGTGGTCACCACACGGTGTCGGTTTTCGCAGATCGCAGATGATGATGCACGCGTGTAAAAAAAGGAACGTAGGTCCGAAAGTGGGTTTCAGACCGACTATGCCAACATGAGAGGCGGCATGAGAAACGTCAATTTAGCATTCTTTGGAATACTGCACAGACGTTCAGAGCGACTCACTATGCGTATCGAAAAGCCACCTTGGTTTACCCCAACCGATCCCGCGTATGTCGGCCTCCCCCACAAGAGCAATTAGCACGAGGACCACATCCCGAAGTCCGAACCTCCAGCCGAACGTGTTTTTGAATCGTAAGGATTGCCGACTGGTCCAGTGGCAGCCGTGTTCGACACGAAGCATCCATATGGGAACAAACTAGGTATGTATGTATAAGTAAGATGCTCGGCGGGAAGACTGCCGAATGCTCACAATTCTCGCATGTCGCCTTTCCAATAATCTGTTCATAAAAGTCAGGGCGATTGCATGCACTTGTTTACTCCGAGTGACTTGCCTCTCGGGGGCCAGCTTCCAATACGCGAGTTACAACAGTCGCGTCGGTCTCTTAGGAACCCAGTTCTCGAATACCTTCGTGCCGAAGTCGCAAGGTACGCGACGCCCACTCTAAACAGATGTTATCCTTCAGCACAACTTTTTTTCCGGCTAGAAGCCCGGTCGTGTTCTCTTGAGGGTCCCTGCTTTCGACAGTGACCTTCGTGGCCCACGCGTGTATGGGTTCTCATCTAAACTCGGGCGGACGATATCTTGCGCGGAAAGCGTTCGAGATCAGGTTGAATGATAAAGTCTTCCTCATAATATCTCTGGGTAAGTGCGATCCTTTTAGAGGGATGTTGTTCAAGCTCACCTTCCATCCCCAGGATCTGCTCCATTGCTTCCCGTGCGGTAGCGAGCTAACTGTGAAGTCTTCCTCCCATCTCTCGGGCACATGTACGCCTAACATAGATGCTGTCTTCTGTAGTACATCTTTATCCACTGGAGGAATATGCACGCCGCGAGGAGGACTGTCGGTCATAGCAATACCAGGGGCTGTCTGGGTGAGAAGTGTGACACGGGATGAGCCTTTATAGACTGAAGACTGGTTCGTAGGATCTACACCAGTGCCAGCTTTAAGGGTGAGACACGGATAGCCATTCCCCGCATATGCTTATCGCACGCCGTGAGTAGAGCCGTAGTCACTCCTGGGAGTCCGCATAGGTAACTATTGGTCACTTATCACGGAAAGTCTTCGGAAGGTTTACCTACGACCTGACATGGTTTACAGCGTTGCTCTGGCAAGTGGCGAGTCTGTATAGTCCCGTTCTTACCATAGCTCGCATGTTTCCCACATAGCTCGGTTTCGCATGCATGTGAATGAGGCGGGGTCAAAGACGCGTTAGACAACAAGTGATGACGCGCTAAATGACGCGTGTTGAAGGAAACGTTCAAATGTGCTTGCTTGCCCGATGAAGAAGTGGTCACTAATCTAGTGATTGGTCGGATGGTAGTAAGATTAGTTTCTGTGATGAGATAAGAAGCAGTAACAACGCGGATTCTAGTCTTGGGCTTAAGCTTGGTGCTTGGTAAGCGCGTCAGGATATTCGTCACTACCGCGGCACTCGCTCCGTAAGCTCTCGCCTTCCTTTCACTTGTTCTGCGCATCGTCTCGTGTCCGTTGTCGGCGTCGCGCATGAACGTCTTCACACTCTTCAGATCAACGACTACAGCAACAGCGAGGACATGTAGTCGACGTCTCTGGCAGGAACCGGGCCCCTCGCAGCCGTGGGTCGCGCGACACCGGAGGACAATTCAACACCTCCACTGTCACCGGAACTACCAGCCCACCCAACCCGCACTATTCCCAGATGGATCAACCGACCCCAGTCTCAGAGTGCGGCGGAGGGTGGCGCGGCGGGAGAGGGACACGACCCACAAGACCGCGCGAGCGTCCGCTTGGACAGCCCGGAGGACTCACCAGACACCGCCAGGCTCGTCTGCGCCTCCCCTCGTCATCGGGGGTCGTCTTCAGGCGATGGCTCAGACGGCTCACAATCAGACTCGCCTCCTCCGCCTCCATCCCCACCTCCTGACCCTCCATCCCAGGTGCAAACACAGATATCTAAGCAATCGGTTCCGGAAGTCTACCCACAGGTCCTCGCTCTCTCCCCATCGCTCGCCGTCCACTGTTCCCTGGCTTTTATAAAGCTGTGGTGGTTAGGAATCCCGCTGTGGTTGCGGGCTATAAAGGAGATGATGAAGAGAGGCCAGCCGTACCTTGGTGCGTTCCTCCTGAAGGACGAACACGCAGACAGCGACGTCATCACGAACATTGAATCGGTACAAACCCGGTTGGAGTATTTGCTCAGGTCACTAGTGTCTTTTCCGCCAACTCTGGCCCAGGCGGCAAAGAAGGCGAACAGGAAAGAAGGTCTCACCGCCGTTCTCTATCCCCCCACCGTCGAATTCGCATCACGGAACTGGTGAAGGCTGGTGGCACATTCTCTGCGGCACAGGTCGAGTCTGAACCTACGACCTCTGAACAAGAGTCCGAGTCATTACCCACACCTCCTGCCACACCCGAACCCGGTTCCCGCGGAATCCGATGCAGCCTCACACGCAATCATGCAAACGGCGTTCTTGGAGAAGTACGACGTCTCGGTTGTGCGCGTTGATAATCTCGCAACTCAGCCGTACAACAAGGACGACCAGTACATCCGCGCGTTCATGTCCGAAATTGTCTCCGTGTTCAAGGATATCGCACAGCTCAACCCACTCTTCCGTGACCAAATCACCAACTTTTCGATAAACCAAGTCGCTTCGAATGTCTTCGATGAGCCCGACAAGCTCGCGGACTTTGCAGCTGCGGTCTCCACAGGCGAGGTGCAGGAGCTGCAAGACGTCTTGGAGAGTCTCGTCGTCGAAGATCGTCTCCGGAAGGCTCTTTTGGTGCTGAAGAAGGAACTCATCAACGCCCAGCTACAAAGCAAGCTCTCACGCGATGTAGACAGCAAGATCGCGAAGCGGCAGCGCGAGTACTACCTTATGGAGCAGCTGAAGGGTATCAAGAAGGAACTCGGCATGGAGTCTGATGGCAAGGACAAGATGATTGAGAAATTCAAGGAGCGTGCTGCCCAGCTGAAGATGCCGGAAGGTGTCAAGAAGGTGTTCGACGAGGAGCTGAACAAGCTCCAGCATCTCGAACCGGCGGCATCTGAGGCGAACGTCACTCGCAACTACTTGGAATGGCTTACACAGGTGTGTTCAGTAACACATCTCAATTCTGGACGTTTCTAATACATCATAATAGATTCCGTGGGGTCAACACTCACCAGAGAACTATTCAATGACTCATGCCCAGAAAGTCCTTGACGAGGATCCACTAAAGACGGCTTGAAGGACGTCAAGGATCGCATCCTCGAATTCCTCGCCGTTGGAAAGCTTCGTGGTACGGTTGAGGGCAAGATCATCTGTCTCGTTGGACCTCCCGGTGTTGGCAAGACATCGATTGGTAAGTCGATCGCGCGCGCACTCGACAGACAGTTCTTCCGCTTCTCCGTTGGTGGGCTGACGGACGTAGCGGAGATCAAGGGCCACAGGCGCACATACGTGGGGTGCGGTCTAACTCTTTCATGTCAATATCATTGTGGCTCATGACGTATATGCATAGCGCGCTGCCTGGCAAGATCATCCAAGCATTGAAGCGCGTGGGAACTGAGAATCCTCTCGTCTTGAGATTGATGAGGTGGACAAGATCGGCAGGGGCCACAATGGCGATCCCGCAAGTGCGTTGCTCGAGATGCTTGATCCTGAGCAGAACACCGCATTCTTGGACCACTAGTATGTTCAGAGCGCTCTCTCTTCATTACGATGTCCTACTGATCGTTCCTCTAGCATGGACGTACCTGTCGACCTTTCCCGTGTGCTCTTTGTCTGCACAAGGTACGATCATGAAATGTATCGTGCTTTACATCGCCGCTCAATGTCTCTTAATTACCAGCAAACGTTTTTGGGACACTATCCCCGCTCCTCTCCTGGATCGTAATGGAAGTTCTCGAAGTCAGGCGGCTATGTCCTCCGAAGAGAAAACCCAGATCGCCGAGCGCTACCTTGCGCCCCAAGCTAGAGAAGCGTCTGGTCTTAAGAATGCCGATGTCCAAACTGGATCCCTCTGCTGTTGACATGCTCATTAAGTATTACTGTCGCGAGAGTGGTGTCAGGAACCTCAAGAAACACATCGATAAAGCATGTCTCATTGTTATTCAAAGTGGCGCACTCCTCTAACATTAAGGTGCCGTAGATTTATCGCAAGGCTGCATTGAAGATCGTCCAAGATCTCGGCGAGGACGTTTTCCCTGAGCCCGCCCCCGTAGCATCGACAAGCGAATCAACCGCTCAGGCCGAGGCCACCACTGTCGAGAAAGTAGACCCTCCAGTCAATGATCCCGCCGCGCCGGAGGCCGCAGTTCCCAAGGTTGACTCCGAGGACAAGGAGGCGCAAGGTCACCACCGCCGAACGCAAGCCGATGCAGGTTCCTGACTCCGTCCACGTCACCATCACGCGTGAGAACTTGAAGGATTATGTCGGCCCACCTGTCTACTACAAGGACAGGATGTACGACAAGCAGCCTCCTCATGGTGTCAGCACTGGCCTCGGATATCTGGGCAACGGTTCTGGCGCTGTGATGCCAATCGAGGCCACTGTACGTTTCTCACCGATATTACGCAGAATTGCCGTATTCACAGAGTCGTAGATCATGCCCGGCAAGGGATCACTGCAACTGACAGGCAAGCTGGGTGAAGTCATCCGCGAAAGCGCACAGATCGCTCTCAGTTACGTCAAGACACACGCCTACGACCTTGGCATCGTCTCGACCGCTGACGAACAAATCCTGGACAACAAGGACGTTCACGTTTCACATGCCCGAGGGCAGCATTGGAAAGGAGGGGCCAAGTGCCGGAACCGCGTTGTTGACCGCCTTTGTTTCGCTCTTCACGAAGACTAAAGTTAATCCGGATATCGGTGCGACCTTTTGATTGATGCTGACGTCACACGTACTGACACTATCCTTAGCCATGACTGGTGAAATTTCGCTTGTCGGACAAGTCCTCCCAGTGGGTGGATTGAAGGAGAAGATCCTCGCTGCGCACCGTGCCGGTATCAAGACGATCATCGCTCCTGCTGCAAACCGACCAGACATTGAGGAGAACGTTCCAGAGAGTGTGAAGAGTGGCATTCGCTTTGTGTACGTCGACGACGTACGTGAGGTTCTGCAGGAGGTCTTTTGGTGCGGAGCCCGTGGCGGCGAAGTGGAAGGATACTCTGAAATATTAATGTCCAGAAATAATCTCGCTTTCCTGCATCATTCGCACAGTTTGTGTCCATAGCTATCTTCCTTCCCGATCTACAGTTCGCATACTTAGAGCTGCTTTCGTCAAGGTTTTAGTGTACATTAATACGATTCGCGATCAATTCACCGCTCTTTGAACTCAAGCAGTCGGACTCCGTGCCTCTAATATCGCTCCCCGCAGGCCGCTTCAGAGCCTCCTCGACTTCCTCTGCGGGTAAAAGGCTGAATGAAGCGCGGACATACGCTGTCTTACGTCCGCTCGGGAGGAATACTGTGCCTGGGAGCGCCAGAACACCTCGCTCGACTGCATTTTGGCGGATGATGCTTTCAGAGTCGCCTTCTCCAGCTTCCGAGTCGATCAAGAGTTTGAACCTATCGCACCATAGCAAGGTTAACAATCCGTTCCCGGAGAGAATATCTCCTTTTTAACTGACCAGAAGAACATGCCGGCCTCTGGAGTATCCCATTCCGCGAGGTCGGAGAGGTGGTGACGCATGGCAGCCTCGAACGCGTCTCGCTTTTTCTCGATAGAATTGTGACACGCGTTCGGTGTGGGTCTTGAATCCATCATAACCCCAGGAGCTGAGGATGGCGAAGGTGATAGACTGCGTCAAGGATGGCGTCTGTAAGCTTGCTACGGCGGTCTGTCATGGAAAATGTGCGCCATCAAGAGAGTGCCAAGCGAGACGAAGTCGAGTGACGCACATGCATATCAATTGCTGTCATAAGTGGGGCTGGTCCACATGCGAATCCTATCCTGATCCTGCGGAGATGATTTTGGGACAGGCTGTCAAAGCGTAGCACCCTTCCAACCTCGGGCAATTCGAGTTCGAGAGTAAAGTAGGAAGGTGCGCGGGTCAGCCTTGCCATAATAAAGGTAGTAGTAAGGATCATCTGAGCGAGTAAAATGAATCAGTGTCGGGACTAAGGGAGCTGATTTACACAACCGACCTTCCAAGATCAAGAAGTTGTGTTCTTGAGCCAGAGCAAGAACCATCCTTTTTGCGCTCAAGGGTGGCGGACATCCCGGTGGGGTTGCAGCCGTACTACGATCCTACTCAGCTGCGTCTAGGATTGTGGGTATACAATACTTACAGGCACGGTATACAGGGCTTTTGGTTTAGGCCTTTCTGCGGGCCAGTTCTCCAAGATAGAGCGCAGTTGATTTGGATGAGATGCCATTGGAATCAGTCTCAACCTCTGAAGTAGGGATTAGAAACTCAATAGTTAACCGTGAACAGCACTAACGTATGAGAATTAGTAGACAAACCGATGAGATTAATGTGAATTTCTTTGAACATAGGAATAACGCCACTGCGCGCGGGTGAAATATTTAACGTATCAGATCAACACAAATGGATGCATACGCGTAGGCTGGAGATTCGACCAGCATGTATTCCCCCCCTGGGTTTTGAATATCGCATGAACGGACTGCAGTAAATTATTAAAGCTGTTATCCAAGCGACGATCGGGAATTTACCTTATATATCACGTCTTGAGAGCCAGAGCCGATGCTTACCCTCCATCCTTCGTCTTTCTTCCGGCTGTGTTCACGTTCTTGTAAACCATAGACCCAATCAATCAGCGATGGGATTCCAGCAGTCGGACCGTATTGTAGTCCCTCTGCAAGGACATGCCCGTCAATTTCTGTCACAATCTCTTCACTGGGGTTTGGTTGGTGACCTGGCTTTGAGCTGAATCGAAGTCAGTGGGAACGTGGTAGAGTTCGGTTTTCCCGCGAGCAAGGAGATCATTCCCGGACGATCCTCAAGCGGAAACAAGCCACGGACTAGTATGAGAGGGCATTTAATACGGGCTAATCGTGGCGGAAAATGAAGCTCACTTGGGGATGGCTTTCTTGCCTTCGCCACATCGGAAAGAAATTGAGAATAAAACGCTGGCGGGAGATGCTTTCTAACTGTAAGTAGACACGGAATTCTAGAGTATACCTCACACCCGACTCACGTTCACCATTTTAAACCGTAGCAGATGGTCCTGGTGAGGTTAGAATGAATCGTGGACCTCCTGTGAGTTGACAAAGTCGTTCAGACTCAATCTGACTCCGTATCGCGGCTAGACGCCTACGAACCAGCTCGTTGGCGCAAATAACCTTTGGGTCCAACGGTCCTGACAATCCATGTCAAACTGTAGATTCAGTCTTTACGGAAACGCTCGATGAGGACACAAGATGCTATTGATGCCGACGGAGGTTGAACGTCGGGTGTTCGGTAAAAATGATCAGCGATGGACCATAAATACGTATATGAATAAATCAGATGTGAGGACAGAAATGCGTCAAACATGCGTCAAATATGCGTCAAGAATGAGGGAAATGAATGTGCAAAAAGAGATAATGCCAACTAGGTCTTACTACTATCATATCGACTCCAGCTTGTGAAGTTGATAAGATCATTATTTGTGTTCCTTCTTGGGTGGTATGCCAGCGTAAACGATGAACAGACGATCCGCCAGGGCCGCGAGTTGAATAACACGGACGGTGTTCTCGCCAGGGACGATGTGAGGCGTGAGATCAATGGGGTCCGTCCTTGGGTCCCTGCGTCCTAGGTAAATTCTGGACCCGTTGTTGAAATGACAAGAACATACCAAATGCTTTGGAAGCCAGTTGCCCTGCGCCTCCGTCTCGCTGTTCACTTCTAAGAGCAACTGTCCCCGCCGAGGCCATGTGGTCTGCAAACGCCACATCTCCGATGCAAATTCCTCAGGAGATGCGGTCGGAAGTTCCGCAGCCGCTTTTCTCAACGTCTGCAGTGCGCAAAACACAACAAACGAAACATGACATGCGACGCCGAAGGGCTAAGATAGATCAGATCGACTTCATGTAAGCAAGCGCTCTGTTACGCACTCGAATTGCTTCGCCCGTGCACTCCAGCGGCCAGCTGCCGCAGCGGTTTCTGGATCCACGTTGAAGGTCAGTGTTGAGACTTGCGGGGCGGGCTTGCCGACTTCCACAAAGCACAGACAAGGTAGAGATAGGGAAGGAGTCGACGCTACAGGTGCCTGTTTTCTGCGCAACTACTATAGTGGAGCTGAATCCCAGAGCAGGCGAATTGAGGACCTGAGATGATGTACCTGCCAGCGCCGTTGGTAATTGCTCATCGACTGCCATCTGGACATCAATTAGCGAGGCCTCTGGAGTAACAGTGGCTGGCGTCAATAGAGACGATCCCTCAACAGCCAGATGGGAAGCCTGCGGGGACGACGAGATTGAAGTTGCAGCTGCAGTTGGAGGTGTGGCGTCTATGGACGACTGGTCCATGAGTGGCGCGGAGATCGCATGGACAGGGTCCTTCTCCGGCTTGCCACTCATTTCGAGCTTGACTTCTAGGTCCGCCTGAGGCTTCGAGACATTTAGACTCGGAGATGGCTTTTTTGAACATCTACAGACGGTAACGCCACGCTTGATTCTCTTCTGTTCGACGTTTCCTCTGGAACTCGACTACTGTCTCCCGATGACTGACCTTCGGTAGATATAATGATAGGTACCTCACTCTGTAACTCCCTCCCTCCCCATTGATGTCAGCGGAAGCGTTCGGTGTTGATATATCCAAGTTTCGCATCGACATCACAGGTGTGACAATACTCTCTTCCCTGATTGCTACTCTGCAACGGGTGATCCTTCGCCATCGGCGTCGGGCCTGATACCGGTGACATGTTCGTCTGAGGCGAGACCTGTGTTTCTGCATACGCAGGTGAAGATTGAGAAGCGAGAGGCCCGTCTTCGGCGTTATATGCAATCCTGCTCCGGTCTAATGAAGACTCCTGCGCGGAGGCCATAGGGGAGATTCCTGCATCCGCGCAAACGATTGTTGGAGGATGGGGTATCATATTGACATCCTCGGATCGGCCAATGATGGGGGTAGGGGAACGATGTTGAGACGTCACCTCTGCGGCTGGGTGGTAGGGACTTAAGCGGCTCTGTCCAGCCAGCGACGCGTCCGTCATTGAGGGGCGAGAAGACGATGGTAGTTGTTCTGTATTCCTCGGAGGCGAAGAAGAATCGTCGTCAAATGTCCATATCCGACGACCCCGACTGGATCCTGGACATTTTGAGAACAGCCCCAATTACAGCGGGGGAGCTCAGCGTCTCTGAAGATTTTTGCCGCAATAAAAGGCGTATGGCTCATATTTTCCGCGTATCCCACGCGGTTCGGCCGCGTTCCCTGGAGACAAGTCAGTCGTTGTGAAGTTTCTACCTTCGAGGTTTTCCCTGCTGCATCTTCTCGGGGGAGGGGACAGGATGTTAGACTAGATGAGGGTGTTCTCCTGACACAGAGTGCGGAAGCCCTGCGCATGGCTTTGGGAGCTTTGGGAGGTCCCTTGTCGTCAATGGAGAAGCCGGCCGAGACCCGTCAAGACTCGCAGCCCGCCCAGGGCAGTGGGGCGGGATTCTGAGTAGGCGGCGGATGTGTGGGTTGCCGTCAAAGGTTGTTCTTCGCAAGACCTTGGTTGGTCGTGATAGTTCGTTCCCACTCTCCGCAGTAGGCTCCCTCCTGCCGCTTCATTCCCGAGCTGTCTGCGTTGGAGTCGGGTGTCCCCGCTCCTAACTTCGCAAAAAAAGTGTCCATTTTTTTCATCAACTGACTTGCTTTACAGCCTCTCTCCGTCATCGCGGCGAGGCCACCTCAGTCTGACTACTCGCGGCAGTGCTCCCGACCCCAAAACAATGTCAGCAAATGAGGCCAAGGCGGGCAGTCACCACTATTATCCGCTGCGTCCTTCATTTCCTTCTTTGCGCCTGCGTCTCGTGCCTTCTTGAGATAGTTTCACAAAAACGGCAAGGCACTGCTCGTCCGTGACAAGCGACACGACCTTCTTCTTCTCGAAGCTCCTCGGGATCCATTTCCGGATTTCGCAAACGCGCGTTTTGGATGATAACGGGGATGAATAGCTTTCTCGCTTGCTCAACAAGAGATGGCTCTGTCTACGTTTTTCTGACACGGAGGACGCTGGGGTAGGCGGCCGGGACAGCCTGCGCACAGTGATAGCAGCAGCAGGAGGGGCGCCGTGCCTGGATACAGATGTAGGAGGAGACAGTATCTCTTCACACGATCGTCTGTCGCCAGACAAGTCATCGACTTGCAGCCTCAGAGGCTGGTGACTTCGACCTCCGGTCCGTTCGAAGCATGTTTGCTACGGAGAGCTGTCTGCTTTCCCTGAGCGAGTGCAGAAGCAATTAGCTCGTCAGCCTGTCCAGATTCCAATTAGTAGCGGATTTAGTGAGATATATGCGGCGTACCGTCAACTCGTGTTTTGCAGGCTGCTGTGGAGAATTATTTCTCGAGCTCGCGACAACTATCTGACTCCCGATTTTCTGCCTCGCGATCCGTTCGGCCTACTCGCAGCTCACTGCTGAAGCTCATCTCAATATCCTTCGGTGCACCGAGCGTGTCTTTCCCAGGGCTAAGTCGGTGCAAGAGCGAATCCGAGCTGGGTTCCAAGGCGCGATAGCAAAGATTGGGCGAGTGCGTCTCCTAGTGGCTCATCCTTGACTGTATTCCTGCTATACCACGACCCACTTCCGCGTTGATACGACGCCCCACGTCCTCTTATACTAAATCCTCGCTTTTGGTATCTGGATCCCCGAAAACCGCCGATACGGATGCGTAGAAAAACTCGAAGATGACGAGTTCTTGGCCGCCAGATGAACGATCGTTCAAGTATGTTTGCATTCCGGAATAGGTATTATATCTTGAGTAATTGCATCAGGTCGTCGAGATAGGTGTTCCAGAGAGCAGAGTTGGAAGGGCGGGCGAAAGTTATCCACGCAGGGACGGTTTCTTCTAGCCGCATATAAGCGCCTGATGATGAGTTTGTGGCCTGCACGACTTCACCAAACATTTTTGAAGGGTCCTCGAGAAGTTTGACAGGTCGAGCACAAGAAGCCACCAGTGTATAAGAAGGAGCGATATTAAGGATTAAATAGGGTATCAATCTATGTCGTATTCTACTTCATGTCATCATCTCTTTAAGCCCGCTGATGGGGAAATACAATGCGCTAATGATTCGGGGACTAGGAAGCCTACGAGGCATTCGTCTAACATATAATCCACGTTAACCCACCCGTGTGTGAGGGCTAGTATTGCAGTGTTGTCAGCGGAGCAGGCAAAGTTCAAGATACGTAGCTAACTCACAGAATAGCTTTTGTAGCGTACCGTCTCGTCCAGCCACAGCATGAGTTCTTTCTCGCCACCGGGGTGATATGGAAGGTACCAAAGTCATATTGTACACTTTGCCATTGAAGGCTGACCATGCGTCTTCCTTTGTATTGTGCTGTTTGAGCTGAGATGGGGTTATTCGTTGCAGAGAGCCCCACCCCCCTAAGGCAAGAAAATACACGGTGAGCTTCCACACCGAACTTTAGGGTAAGAAAAACGCACTCGAAGATCTTGCCCTGACTTCTTGAGGTTGGCCCAGTCAAGCGGGACCGTGTCCGGGTGCCAACGAACGCCACTTTCCGCGACTTCTTAGCTGGTGCTTTGGTAGTGGACGGCGGAGGGGCTAGAGCCCCTCGGCTTGATGGAACGCCAAGCGAGCTGGATGGGCCAGGGACGCCAGGGAGCTCTTACAGCCAAGCTGGGCACAGGCGGGGGAGGCATTCGATCCGAGTCGCTGAGAAGGCGAGGGTAACGCAGAAGATGCGTTACTTGAGCCAGCACGCTGAGCACTGTTTAGACTGGGAAAGGCTGGCGGCTCGTCGCTGTCGTCGTCCCCCCGGATTGTCGCAGTATCGTCGTCGTCGTCATCTTCTGGAGACTCAGAGACGATTGTGGGTGTTTTTCGAGGGTGGGCTCGGATGGAGCCCACGGCGAGGGTAACCAGCTGCGAAGATATGAAGCCATGTATGACAAGTGAATAGACTAGAATTATTCGATAATGCGTGTGGTTGCAAAGGAAAGAATCAGCAGTGAGAGGTGAGATTCGGATGCAAGGCAGCTTGCTGCGCCACGGATTATTTACTCGAGCCTACTAGGCGTCTGTTACACAGTCATTGAGTGTGATTCGGAACTGGCTTATCCAGTAAGCAGCTTGTTACACACCCAGTAGTTACCTGTACTTACTCGTGATGATGACGAACTTGAAGCGTCGACGAATCAAAACACTCGGACATCACATCAGTTTACGCCTCCACTCACGCACCCCCAGGTTTTTGATAGGAACCACAAACGTCATGTCTGCCTGCAGCTGGAGCTTGAACATCAACAGACGTGGACTTGTCAAGCACATGTGGGACTGAATTTCTCGAAAGCCAGCCCGCGCCAGAGTGCGGTAAGTTACGACGGGCGTAGATTTGGTGCCGGCGTGAAATCTCATTCGATGCCTTGGTTCAGCCTTGGATTCATTAAAATTTCATTCCATCTCGGTTTCCGTGGGCACGATCTTGAGCAAAATTCACCATCGTCCAAGGGGCTTCGGTTTACCGGTCCGCAATCCGTCAGCCACTAGCACCTCCAAAACAGGCACGGCTCCGGCGGTGTGAGTGGTGGGGTGCTCAGCAGCGAGGCTTGACGTCGACTCTGAGAGCGGGTGCGGACCGAAAAAGAGCCGAAGGACGGAGGTTTCGCCAAGCATTACGATTTTACTGGTCAAATTCTGTCAAATTCGAGCGGCCCGCGGAGGGCCTGTGGAGGTCACAAGGCACACGGCCAAACCTCCTGCCGCCACAACGCTCGTTGTCTCGACTCAGTTCCGGCGCTCGCACGCTTTTGATACGCCACGGACCATCGCCCGACCCCTTTGTCTTGTGGAACATCGGTTTTGCTCCTCGGGTACTCCACCGCTTAAAGAATTTTAGTGCATTTTTTTGCGATCGACCGTGTGGGGCCCCGTGGGCAGTACACGACGAGCTCAGGCTTCCCCGCTCGGTGCCCGGTTAATCCGGTCGATTTCACTCACCCCTTTGCTTCAGACATAAAGGCACGACGGTCTAAACAGCGTAGGACGTTGACCCAGATCTCTACCCCTTTCCTCTCATCCCTCGATCCGCCATGGGATACTTCGCAGAGGCTGCTCGCTACCGTCCAATGCCTATGCCATCGCAGCTTCCGCGGCCATGGGGTCCATCTTCTACGGTTGGGACATCGGTCTCATCGGCGGCGTGCTTGCCCTTCCATCCTTTAAGAGCTACTTCGGATTCGATAAGCTCAGCAGCTCGGCTGAAGCCAACGTGTCGGGCAACATTGTAGCTGTTTTGCAAGGAGGATGCTTGTACGTCTTTCATGCATCCCCTTGGTTGATCTCCGGCCACTGACGGATTCTTTCACAGTTTCGGCGCATTGTTCACGGGATATTTGTCCAACACGTTCGGACGGAAGCCTACACTGATTGCATCTGGTTTCATCTATCTCATTGGTAGTGCAATTCAGTGCATCGTGGGCCTCGGCAGCTCCGTGGACGTTGCTCTTAGCGTCTTTTACTTCAGCCGTTTCTTTGCCGGGTTAGGAGTTGGCATGGTCTCCGCGCTGGTACCGTCGTACGTCTCGGAGTGCGTACCAAAGTCGATTCGAGGTCGCTGCACTGGTATGGTCCAGCTGGCAAACAACGTCGGAATCATGTTGAGTTGTAAGTTTCGTTTCATTATATGGGTTGTCGCTGTCCCTGACTCAAAGCTATTCCTACAGTCTGGGTCAAAACTACAGTGTCAGCAAAGACTTTGACGGAAACCGACAACATGCAGTGGCGGTTACCGCTCATCGTCCAGCTCGTTCCTGGAGTTGTCTTCGTTGTCCTCATGGCCTTCCAGCCGGAGTCGCCCCGCTGGCTGGTCGAGCACGGACACATGTCCCGCGCCGCCCGATCCCTCGCTCGCGCTTCCGGCACACACCACGATGACCCCAGCATCCTCTCCACCATCGAAGAGATCAAGGCTGACTTCGAGGGCAAGGAGAAGACACCCCTCCTCAAACAGCTTCGCATGATGGGCGAATCCCGCACGACCGCGCTCCGCTGCTTCATTCCCTCTCTCGTTATGTTCTGGCAGCAGGCCACGGGCACCAACGCCATCAACTACTTCTCCCCCACGATCTTCGCAAACCTCGGCGTGTCGGGCACCACATCCGGCCTTCTCGCGACTGGCGTATACGGCGTCGTGAAGACGATCTCGGTCGCCATTGTCCTCGCATTTGCCGTCGAAGGCCTCGGCAGGAAACGCTGCCTCATCATCGGTGGGCTAGGCCCAATGCTTGATGATGCTCTGGATTGGCGGCTTCTCCGGCATCCACCCCGAGAAAAACCGTCGTTCCCGCATCCTATGTCTCCCTCGTCGCCGTATACCTCTACGCCGTTTTCTACTGCATTGGCTGGGGACCCCTGCCATGGGTCCGTCGCCGCAGAGGTCGCCCCGAACCACGTCCGCGCCGCCGCGCTTTCCGTCGCGATCGGCGTCAACTGGCTCTTCTCGTTCACCGTCTCGAAGTTGAACCCCTATCATGCTCAACAACACATCACCTACGGGACGTTCCTCGTCTTCGGCGTCTTCTGCCTGCTCATGGCAATAGGCAGCATGGGCGTACTTCTTCTTGCCCTGAGACCAAGGGATACGCACTCGAGGATATTCGGTATCTTCTGTTTGAGAATGAGCCCGTCGTACGTGCCATTCAGGACGCGCCTGGAGGGAGGTTCCTGTTGGGTCCCAAGCGTGCATTGACTGTTGAGGAGCTCAAGGCTGCAGCTGAGAGGATATCGGTGGATGAGGATGAAGTAGTCAAGGATGTCAAGGAGGATCACGCTAAAGTATGAGATTCCCTATAACGCGGGTCTTTACGATTGTCTTCTGGATTTTCATGGATTTTCGATGTTTGTATTATTTAGAAACTTGCTCCATTTCCGCTTGGAATATCGTCTGCGTCAGGATTTGTCGATAATAAAGCCTAAGAGTCGTGATCAACAGGTCGACAGCCTACTCCTATCGTTGAAGTCCCCGCTTACACAGGACATTGATGACGTGATATAAGCTTTGGATCGTCATGACACTACGTGTCGTGGCTTCTTAATTTTCCAAGCTACCCCCGAGGCTACGGGAAGATGTCTCCGGGCTCATGGCGGGCAACACAGCCTGAGATTATTATAAGGGGGCGCACTAACACAGCTCAAGGCTGAAATGAAGAGCTAGGTAGCATCGCAGCTGAGCTGCACGATTTGGAACAAGATCAAAGCGTTCTCTCCGCGGCGGAAATCGAGGATCCGGTAGCTCCGTGATCAGTATCGGGGGAATCGGGCGTGAGACAATAGCATACTGTAGTTTTTCGACCAGAGCGGACGATCACGCGTCACAGACCCCCCTCGGGGCACCGATCTGTGCACAGTGTCACAGGTCACAAGGGGGCTGGTCCGGATGTGACACTCCATTTGGTGCGCATCAATTTTGGGCGCCTGCGGCGCGGAAGGAGAAACGCGCGAAATATGCGACTTTTGTTACAATAATAAACAAATGGGCTCGTTTTTTGACATTTGTGGTAGGTAAACCCATGAAGCGTACATGGACATCACCCTTTTGAGGGCCAAAACACGTCACGTCCGGTTCAAAATTCCGGTCACTGTCACGGGTCACAGCCCGCTGGGCCGGTCGTCCGCTTTGGTTCATTCGCGTCACGGTCACACCCTTGTCCCTGCTTTGGTCGAAAAAAACTACAGTAAATACCTCCGCAGGCACCGATTTTGAGAGGAAACTGCCATACCTGGCACAGGGGAGAAAAATCTAATGGGATTTTTATCCGAAGTGCTACAGTTTGGGCGAAGAATGAGAGCAAGCTGGGCAGAAATGGGCTAAATTGCGCACACGTGATGAGCTGGGAATGTTGCGTAATCAATGCGCCGTACCGGGGGCGCGTCGCGTCGACCGCGTCCCATCTTTCTCGACAACGTCTACGACGACCACGACGAGCACCGTTAAAGCGGCAAGAAGAACAGGGAGCACTGAACCCGCGGTACACATCGTCGCAAATGGCGACGCCTTCCTCGTCTACTACCACACGCCATCGCCCGCGCCCCAGTTCCTCCAGGCAGGGCGCACTCCCACCTTCGACATCGTCCATCGCATCGAGAAACGGGGACGACAACTCCGCAGAAGAGCGAAAAGGGTCGTACAGAAGTTTTTTGCCAACGCAGAAATTGCGCAGGTTTGAGTCCCGCATTCAAGCACATTCCGATCCCTGTACTCACGTCTGTCTCCGCAGCTCGCTCGTGGACTCAGAACACGCCTAACATACGCCACTTTCAAGGCAACGCACAACCTCGCACACAAACAATATCCATGACCTCGAAAAATACAGACTCAAACACAAATCTATCATACCCAAATCGCCTATCGCCAAGCACAGCGGTGGGCACTACAACAAAACCCCGCGACGCAGGGGAATAGCGCAATGACCTCCGCAAACTCCTCGAGGGGGGGGGCGTAAGCCGCAAGGGGACGATGGCCCCCACCTCCGCCCGTCTCTGCCTCTGCGACGCAGAGCTTGTACTCTTCGCTCCTACAACCTCTCCGCCCTCTAAGCGCGCACGCACGATCCATAATCCCCAGGACCCGCCCGTTCCCCCCCGCCGACGAAAACCTCGCCCAGTCACCCCTCCACCGAAAGGGGGAAAAATCTGCGCGTACAACCGCTCGGCGGTCAATCCAGGACCAAGGCCTAGGAAGGATGTCAAGGGCAAGAAGCGCGAAGCCCGCGTCCTCAAGTCGGATCGTCACCCCTCAGAGCACTTTGGGCTCTGAAGATTTCGTCGAAAACGACGACGATATGAAGGGGCCAGCGCGGCTACACTCACGTCGGGACTCCTACATTCTCGCCCATCTGTGTCCGCGTCCGCATCCTCGCCGCGCTCAAAGCATGTCTGCGGGGTCCGAGGGCGGATCAACACATTCCTATTCCCACTACGCCCAGAGCTCGACGCGGACGACCGCGCCTATCCCCGGGACGTCTGGTCGAGATGTGACAGTTTGATGACACGGTTTGCGCGTTTCGCAGTAGCACCGCCATCCTCCAGTCGCCACATTCGTACCCAAAAGCCTGCCCCACGTGGGGAGCACAACGCCGAAGGCCTCTCACACACGCGATTAGCAGGCCGAACAATTCAAACCACTCCCCATCCCCCGAGCGACACAGAAGCGGCGGATCTCATGCTTTTCCTTGCCACCTCCGTCCCCGGTCCGCCCTTCCAACTCTAAGGACAGAGACGCCAAGGACATGGCGGCATTCGGTACTCTCAGCGGGAGCCGTGGTCTTACGGGCCGAGTCTTGTTTCTGGGTCGGGTCAGCCTGCTGGGGATGGCGCAACACTCCTTCTAACAAGCTGTTACGGCGAGAAGGCGGCAGTGCCTACGGTTCCGCGCCCTCCATCAGCGGCGACGCGTTGGCAGGGCCGTCCGCCATACCGTCGTCTCCTCTCAACCCCAACGCTCGCGGCGCGAGGGTAGAACAGCCCAATAACGATCCCTCGGACCCCCTCGCTCCAGGAGACATTCCCCTTCTCCCCGTCCACCACTTCCCAACGCGTTCGCGGCCCCTCGAGCGATCTGCCTCGGTCCCGATATCATCAGAGCCACGTCCTGCTTCTATGACGGCCCCCTCACCGATGGGCTCGTTCAACCTGCACGACTATCTCAACGTCTCGCCCTCGCCCGCCACGTCCGGCTCTGTCAAACAAGCTTTCGAGTCTACGCGCAAAAGTTGGGCGGAAGCTGTTCGAGGTAGCACCATGGCCTCGGTCACGGCGTAAGTGCCGTGCCAGGGCGCGAAAGCGTCGGGTCTCCAGGCGGCGGCCTCGGGGCAGGAAATCGACCTGGTCAAGAGCTCCGTATAGCCAACCTCAAGCCTTCTCCCTTAGAACGTCTCCTCACCGTCGTGCCCCAATCTTCACTGTATAACATCGGCCCTGGCAATTTTTTATTACCAACTGTCTGTTAGCCTCATTTCTGCGTTTATCCCTCATCCGCCCCGTCGCATCGTCTCGGCGTTCGGACCGGTACCCGCAAACCCAATATTTATTCGGACCTTAGCTCTCCTTGTGCGCGGACCACACATATTCCCGCCAAGTAGAAGTGGTCGCCAACCCTTCCGTCCTCACCTTCCTTCCGCCCATTGGCGATTGTAGATATATTTATTACTCAGACCCTCAACCGTATTCCATTTCTTGGCACGGTCATTCAACTCTGTAGCACGTGTCTACTTATGATTGTTTCACTTCTCTTCGGCTGTTTCCTAACTCCTCTTGCCATCCAATCTGCTGAGATCTAGCAAGATTCGTTACTCTCATTGGTTTCGGTTCATTCTCTTCTCTCGTACTCTGTCTCACTATTCCTCCGTGTATATTAAATAGGCTCCGGATACTTTTCACCAAGTAGAAGCTGCAACAATTGCTTTTCGACAACTTCAATCACGACAAACCCAACAATCTAGAACGTTCCGCATCTTTGCAAGCACGAAACAATGTCGGAATGCGATAAACGGTTCATTAGTGCGCACGACGCCAGGTTTGTCCCGATACCATAAGCAGAAGTGTATTGATAGAACTACGATAACAGAAATAAACCACATAAATATCGATCAATGTCTATGGCGAGCTTCGTCTGTATCCTACAGACTCGATTCCGCAAGCGGGAAAGTAGCGCAGAAAGCCATACCCAAAGCTGCTTGGGTCCCAACGCGAGCCAGACTATGGAACGGGCTTCAGTCACTGATACCTCTGCAGCTTGTACACGAGGGCAATACCGGTAAGTTTGGTTAATACTAGGAAAGACTTCCGCTGACTTCTTCGGTCCAGCCACGGGCTCCGCAGGGGGGGGGGCGCATCATCAGGCACGACAGTGCTTGACGCGAGGAGCGCCGCCTGGGGCTGTGTCTCTGCCTGGCGTTGGGCGGCGCGCTCGAGCACGGCGTTCCGCAGCTGCACCAGCCACTCTTTCCTCTGCTCTGTTCTCGCGGACACGCGCGCTGCCACATCCTCGCCCACGGCACCTCCCCAACCCCCACTCCGCACGGCGTCCTCATCTCCGCGCAGGGAGATAAACACATTAAAGGGAAACGCGCGCGCTCCTTTCTTCTCCCTTTGCCTCCTTCTTCCCAGCTCCCGCTGCGCTCTCCTCGTCCTGCTCCCTCTCCTACTCATCTCCCTCTACTCCCTCCCCAGCACGGCGACAAACCCGCTCCTCCTTTCCTCCCCCCTAGTACGATCTCCTGCTCGAGAGCCTCCATCTCCGCGTGGTGGCGCTGCTGAAGCAGCGCGAGATCATGCAGGAGCGCCTCGCCCGCGGCGGTCTGGTAGATCTGCTTTCGCTCGTCGGACGAGCTCTTGTTGCACGCGCAGCGGGCTGCGGCGTCCGGGACTAAGAATGTGGCGTACGTATGCGATGGGCGTAGTTCCGCGGACGCCTCGGTTTTGTCGTGGCGCATGATGCGCGCGCCCTGGTCAATGGCGTGTTTGAAGAAGTGGACGTTCGAGACGAGATCGGCTTCGCGCGAGTTACCGACCTCGGGGTCCACACCACCCCACATATTGGTGACAATGACGCTATTCGATTAGGGCGTCGGGGCCGCAAAGTTCCCGGTAGAAGCGCATGTTATCGGATGGCGGTACCCGAAACACGATTGTCGGAGATCCTATGGAGGTACAAGATTCCTCTTAACAGCCGTTCTCTCGCTGTATCTTTTATCGAGTTTATGATAGCCGGTAAAAAAAGAATGATACGGGCTTACTCGTTGACAAGAAGTCTGTAGACAGTACTCAAGACTTCTGCATCTCCTTTATCGGTGTCGTCGAATCCGGGGGTATCTACGAGCACGACCTCCGCGCTATCGACAGTGAACGGTCGGGGGAAAGCTCTACGTTGTCTGTACAGATTTCAAGCTGTCACTAGTTCGTAGACTTGACGCGCTCGCCAAGTTGATGAACTGAAACACAATCGTGAATGGATGGGGCCAACGTCTAGTCATAGATGGAACGTACAGTGGACTTTCCGACGCCTGTCGGTCCCATGACACTGTGGACGTCGGAACGTCGAATTAGTGGTGACTCGTCGGCAGTGGTGCTATCCGTATCTCACGAATAATGGCTTTTGCGGGCGCTGCCTTGATGTCGTTACTGGCTTTCATTGGTGGCTTTGGAATTGATGGCTTTGGAGGGACGAGCGGCGGCGATGTATCGTCAGTAGGTCCCGACATGTGGGTTTTGATAAAATATGTCCTTGAAGTGGAAAGGGCATAGTCACTGAGACACGGGGGTGGGGAATGGACTCGCCGTGTAGCTTCTCCTAGCATATAGGGGCTCATGAGGGCCGCGCGGACAAGTCGTGTAACGTCCTGCACGCCTCTACAGCACTATTTCGTAGCGATGCTGGCTGAAGCTACGGCCTTGAGGCGCCTGATCTAAAGAATATGTGAGATGCGCACGGATGCCTCATGGCGTGTCTGATGTAGGCTCACATCCTAAATGTAGCCTTTTGCACTGGAAAAGATACTAGAAGAGACGAGCAACTGATCCATCTTCTGTGGGCGTCATGAAGTCTGTTGATGTTGGCACGTCAGAGGTCCTCTTCGGGTTCGAGGAAATATGATTCGGGTCTTGATTATCAGCTTGAAGGTATCAAACGGCTAACCGGCCGCAAATGACTTGCACGCTATCATCATCAGCATTCGCTTATACGTAAAGTTTGAGCGATCACCATGAAATGAGAATGGCGTGGCAAGGACATCTGTGAAAGCTGTGCAAAGTCAAGACCGTCAAGAATCTAACCTTCCGCTCATTAAGCCTGAGCCAGGTCATCAACAAAGCTCTAAACCACCGAATCGACGTCACGAAGGAAGCAGCGCTACATTCTTGTCGTATGGATCTCGCTCCGCGAAGGACTGCCTCATTGGAGGCAGGAGGTTTTGGACTCTACAGTTCGGAGACGCCACCATCTCGTATTTGCCGCAAGCTCTCGCAGCCTGGAGGATTTAAAAGAGTCACCGACACGAATAGGTTATAGCTGGTTAGATTGAAAGAAGTAGAAATAATCAGTAATATGACACCCCTGGCTCTGATATCGGTGGCTCTGATGAATTTCAACGCCACAGCGTTTGTCGTGAGCTGCTCGGGGTAGCTGCTCGAAGAACGTGGAGCACTGATGAACATGAGAGAGCAGAGAAAACGCGGCTAGCCACAGCGCCACGATTTGTTGTGGGTGTGGTGGGGGGGTGGGCTACTAAAATTAGGCTAATCGCAGATAGGATGTCGGTACTACCCGGCCCGGACCATCCGATCACTCGCGCCCTGCCATCGAGTCTCGATCCTCAGCTTGTGACCTCGTAACTTAACACTTACTAAGCATGCATTTTCACCAGTCACCGTCACATGAGTTCAAGTGAGAGTAGGCACTGTTTGAAGGACTCCGCAACTTTGTGTACTGTCTCCGACATGCACGACACATCGTGAGTATTGTACTCTCATCACGACAGTTTCGGAGGCTACAGAGCAAACTAATACCAGAAAAGAATCGTTTTCGGGAGAAAACCTTGTAACTACAGCGAAAAAAAAAAGAAAGATACCGTTGAACACACAGAGGGCCACACGCGTGGCTGCTTTATGCTTTGTGGCCGTTCACATTGATCACACCAGCGAATCACTCATGCGCGCCCCGCAGACCCTCGCATCTGTCAACTAGATGCCAGGGCAGCGACCTTCTCAGTAGCTTTTGGGCTATAGAGGCTCCTCGTGCCAGGCATAACGATATTCTCTCACAAGTCCCCCGCGTCGCCTGAATCAACAACTGCAACTGGGTCGGACAGCCCCAAGGGGCGCTTCGATGGACGTCAACTTGAATAGCCAGGTGCAGGGTGGTGCAGCATCAGTCTCGTTCCAGCACGGCATGGGTACGTGACCTAAAAAGCGTATTGTGCTAGACACTTATGACTCGCTTGTCGCTAAACCACCATCCGCCTCCCTCTCCCTCTGCTGGAAATGTTGCTGGAAATGAACCTTCAAACAGTCCCCAAAACAATTTGTTATCGAGAACGAGACAGCGATTCCACACGGCCTGAAGCTCGAAGTCTTATTGCGAATGCAAATCACTTCCCGAGGGCGCCGGTCGTGGACGAAATCTCGTTGTATCCATCGACGGGACTGCCAAAACCAGTTCGGTTTCCAGGTGAGTGTGTGAACCTACAACCCTGAAAGGTCAGAGATAACCAACGCCGGAATGACAGAACACTAACGTCGTAGAGCTATACAGTCGTCTAGAAAAGGACGACGAGCAGTTGACGTACTACAATAGCGGCATCGGCACATTTGTGAAGGAATCCAACTGGTTTGGTCGGACCAAGCAGACTGTCATACATTCATGGGACATGGCTGTAGCTTGGTGAGTCTTCGAGGGTGGATCCAAAGACACTGGATCGAACTCAGAGAACAGGAACTTGAAGCGAATCATCCTGAATGCTTACACCGGTGGCTATCGGAAAACTACCGACGAGGGGACCCAAAGATCATATACTTGTTCGGTGAGCAGCATGCATACAATCATGAATTTGCACCCAATTTATGTCTGTGGGCCTTTTACAGGATTCTCACGCGGCGCGTACCAAGTAAGAATCATCTTTCCGGCATGATAGCAACAGTTAGTGCACTCGTCTCATAATTCGCGGTTATTTCAACGAATGTCATTCTCAGGTCGGACTTCTACACAAGGGAAACGACGACCAAATCGGCATTGTAAGCATTTAGGATCTGTTCAAGAGATTTTGCTCATGACTTCACAGTGCATACGAACTTGTACCTCGCAAACATCAACCGCACCCCCACAGTATCAATCCTGGTTTCTCAAGGTATTTTACAATGAGGCCAAGCACATTGCGGCCATGGAGAAAAATCAAAATCCTCACGGCGAGATACAAGGAGACGCTCTCTCCCACGAGCATGCCAACGTGCACCTCGTCGGCGTCTGGTGCGTCCCATATGCCTCCTGGTGTAAACAGTTTCGCTGATTCCACCTCATAGGGACACCGTCTCCTCTGTCGGTGTCACGCGCGGACCAAGCTTCCCTGAAACGGTTAGCGGCATGACCAACGTCTGCGGCTGCCGCCACGCCCTGTCCCTCGACGAGCGGCGAGGAAAGTTTCCTCCCCGGAATATTGAACGGCGGTGCTGGCCCCCCCCCCGCCTCCCCGCGGAGGGAGCTGCGAACCTCAAGGTCTATCAATCGTACACGGCGCACCACAGCAGTCGCGTTAAAGAGGTATGGTTTGTCAGTTCGCACTCGGATATGTGAGTGTTCGTCGTACTATCATTCGCATGGGGGCGCCATGTTGATTGAGTTTCAGTGGCGGCGGCAACTCAGAAAAATGTAGACCTCGACAAGTTCGGTCCTTCGCTGCGCTGGATGCTGTACGAGTCTATACAATACGGCCTGAGAGTCAAGCTGAAACCGTAAAAGGGTGCGGGAGTCCCGGAGAAAAACTCTTCACATGACGCGGATCTGGCGCATCATGGAGATTTATCCGTTTCGACAGACGACTGACGTACAAGGACCCAGATCAGATCAAAACGGTGGTATGTCACGACTCTCAATCAGACAGACGCGAAGCGAACACTGTTCTTACTCTCCCCTTAGGCCACCTAATCTTGCACGCGGACGACGTATGCAGGGAGGGCCAGCTCATTCACGAGTCGGTGGTTAGGTACACATGAAGAAACACATCCGGAATACGTACCGGCTGCGCGAGAGAACACCACGGGACGAGCTTGGACACGTTTTGAAATGGGATCAAATCCGGAATCTGGAAAATGCAATACGTAAGACTTACCAAAGTACATAGACGAGACGAGACGCGGGACGGAGGCTCGCCGGCACTAGATATTCTATATTGATCGCTACGGAAACGCTGCGCGAGAGACTTTGACCTTTGTCCCGTGTGGGTGTATCAGTTGAAATATGAACAGGGAGAGCGATAGGAACCTGATACGTTCATGGAGTTGACTTCGAAATGTAAGCCCTTTACTGGTCTTTTTGCGCTGGCTCTCACGAGGTTGGATTCTCCGCAAGTACGTGGAGGTTCTCATTCCATCATCGACGCTGCCAGTTTCTCCTCATTGGCAGATGGCGAGCTCAGAGCTCCTACTTTGATAGGCTCTGAGATAGAAACACCACTATAGAAGCTCGGCTCAGAAGATGAATCTCAACACGCATCAGCGTCGCGTTGTTCATGGCTATTATCATATTGGCGCTCGCTTCGTTTTCCAATCTATTCCACTAATCGATGTATCAAACTCAAAGTACGCATTCAAAAGGCGGTACACTACAGAAGTGGCTATCACGAATTAATGCTCGAACCCCCGAAAATGTTCTCCATGAAGGTAAACCTGAGCGCGTCTCGTTTCTGCGGTGCATGAACTCGAGGTCACATAGCATAGCGATGCGATAACGTTCGCTAATTATTATATTTGCTTTGCAAAACATGTACCGAATCTATCGACCCGAGTCGTACGTAGACCTAGTCGGGTCTCTGCCCGAGTCTCCTTCAAGTCGCAATGCTCGCGCCGATGGGAGATACCATTGTCTCTGGTTCATGCAGGCGGGGACCATCGACGATCTGGGACGGCCAGGTAACAGGACGCGAAATTACGGCCAGACTGCTCTCTCCACAGGGGACCATGACGTGCTCGCGTTGTTTCCGCCATTCAGTTGCGTTCTACTCTCACTCGAGCACACGCAATCCGGCGTCGGTAGTCGGACGACAACACTATCCTAACATCTGGGCTGTGGCGACTGCTGCAGGCCACTGGGTTTGACCTCTAACTGGCCACAGCACCTCGTGCTCATTCCCCGGTAGCGTTCTCCCCAAACGGCAAGCACACGTCGTGTCTGGCTCGGCGGACTGGACAATATGCGGACGTGGGAGGTGGAGACCGGACGATGCGGTTCGGAGAGCCGCTTTGTGAAGCAGACTGGCTCAGTCCAGTGTGTGGCGTTCTCACCCGACGGCCGCCGTATCATCTCTAGACTCGGATCGTTAATGCAGGCAATCATCTGGAGTTCGAGACACGCACCATGCTGAGAACTGTTACAGCACAATCTGCGCCAGTCGCTGGTCATTGCCTTTACACCGAACACAAACCCGGGCCGTCTCGGGGTCCTTGGACACTCATCAGCTTCTGCGGATCTTGAGTCGGGCGACTCTAGTTTTCGATCCACTCCGTGCCCATGAAAGGTCGGTTATATTCGCTCAACTCGTATGCCGTTTCGCCTGATGGCAGATACCATCGCCTCGGGCTTCGTATGATAGGACAGTTTGTGTCGTGGGACCGCCGAGGACTGGAGAGAGCCATTGTCTGTGGACCCCTCTACGTGGTCATACTAAACGGCGTGTCTCGTCTGTTGCTTTCTTCTCGTCGGACAGTAAAAAGCGTAGTTCGTGTCAGGGCTCATATGATTGGGACGCGGTGAATGATATGGGACGTATGACATTGTCACTGACATTAGTAACATTTACACAACATAGCTACAAGATGCTTGTATGTAATGAAGAGTGTGTTACAGTAGCAGACGATGGTTATGCTAGTGCATATGTTAAAGTCCAGTAGATAGTTTCAACTACGGGGTAGACAGGCCCATCAAATGTTCCAAGACCATCAGGGTACCTTATCTGCAGAATCCGTAACACAACTCGTTAAAGCTATCGCTGTGAGCAACGCTTCCGGAGCTAGACTTCGCTTGTGTGGCCAAGTGCCAGCTATTGCAGGTACATAAATTGGTAACATCTTTTCACCGAGGTGACCAAGACGAATACCAGCCGTCGAATTTTACCATGTAATTAACATAATCGTGTACCTTATATTCAATCGAATGTCGCTGGAATTGTAACGTATGTGTCACTGGTTTGAAACATTCTCGACTCTGATCCAACATTTCTGCGCCGAGACTTGTAGTGACCTCTAGTGAGCCAAAGCCCCCACCCTCTGATTCCGAAGGAACTCAAGTATCTCGTTCTCACTTTCCCCGCCAGTAGATTGCACTGAGATAGCAAGAAATATCTTGCCACCGTTTAGGTTTGAAGAGAGAAACTGACACCTTCCCCTTTCACCATCGCATCTAGCAAAAACGGAGTTGCCGTTTGCGTGTAGATTAAGGTGAAGGCGCATTTGTTACAATAGCCCGTATTAGTGACTGTCAATATTGAAGATTAGCTCATCCATACAATCAACGCGACGAACCGATGAGGCAAGATTATCCGCCTTTCGCTTGTACTATGAACCGAGCATCCGTCACTGTTTAAGCCGGAGTATCGAATACAACGGCCACGATCGTTGGTAACCTTCATGCATAATCATTTGCATGATTCCGCAGTATTATTGATCCCGCGGAGGCCGCTGCAATGGCCTGTTTTAACATGTCAGTCATGGATTGTAAGGTCACGAGGCCAAATACACACATTTTCTCAATGGCAAGCTGACAGGAGATGTCTGCAATCTTCTTCACCTCTACCGATCCTCCGCATACGCTGCATTACCAGTCTGACTAGACAAATAATGCGTCTCTCCGTTTTGCCATTGATAGCCTGAGATAGTGAGGTCGGAAATGATTGCCGCTGATACGTCGCACTCCTAGGGCCAAGCCATCGCCGGGGACCCTTGCACGTAACGTCATTCATGATTGTACATGTTAACATGCTTTCCGGTCTTAAGATCTAGCTCCAGCGTGCTCAATGCCACGATATGTATGACAAAGAAGAGATAGCTTACTGATGAGGACTACTTTTCTGCCCAAGATTACGAACCGCAAATAGAAACATACTTCATCACGGTATTGACCGTTGAAAGAAAGCCCACACATTGCCCGTCGCTCGCATGTATTGTTTGGATTCATTGCCGGATGGTAACAAATGCCTGCAAGTCGTCGACGAGACGTGCCCCATCAAGCGTCGGCGCTTCATTGACTTGCTGTTGCGTCGAAGGCAGAGGAGTAGTCCGACGCTTTATTAGTCACGCGGTGGATCTGTTTTTGTAAATTTCCATACTAGCCCTTGCCAACCATTGGATTGCACAACGAGCAACACCTAAAATACATCGTACTTACTTTTCAGAAGGCTCGAGATTTAGTTTAAAACACATAATCACAGTACCGACTTCCGGACTACCAATTTCGCCGTCAGGTAACTCCAAAATATTATGGATTATCAGTTTTCCTGATGCTGCGTGCGGAACACGGACAGTAAGACGTTACCATATGAGACACAGAGAATATACAAATGTACCAGTAGCTCCCAGGATATCGCGTGTCTCCGATCATCCATTGCTGGTTGTGATTCTCGGGTCTTCCTTTCAATAGACACATTGGGACCATGCCGTTTAAGGCAACCATTGCGAATAGCATAGGCGTATTCTGTTCCGCGCTGTGAAAAAATAGTTCCCATTCGCAAGACGTTTGATAAACCACTTAAGTTGACATAAGCAAGGGCAACTAAAAGCGCGATCTAGCTCTCAGCTTGCCTTAATGTCATCCGATTCATCGTTTGCCTCCGCTCGAACGATCGCCCGCATCCCACGGCCATCTCGTTTGTACATAGCAGCAAAGTTTCCCCATTCCTCGTTGGTGATAAGATAGTATCCAGTTTTCCAGAGTGGACGTGCATTGGCGAGCCGACTTTGCTAGAGACGTTGAATCAAGCAGCGGGTGGCTTGGCGAAAGGGCGAGTGTTGAGAGGGGGAAGGAGATGTCTTGCGTACAGTTTGCCGCATCCTCCTGACAATGATCCTTGTTGCACCGAAAATCCTCTTGGAAAAGCCTCGTTTGCACCGTTCTAGAGTTCCACATGACGCAGTGGTATCTTCCAGCGAGCGGTCCCGAGTCCCATGGGTGCAATGAAACGAGGAAATCAAAGGGGCCCGGAGGCCGGGGGCTCCCTCGCCATACCCTTCCTATGATGGGCTCCGATTGAATAGGATGTGTCGTGGCTACAAACCGTCCGCCCGAAGGGCGGCTTCTTCAAGACCCAAGTTCGAAGGTTTTGGAGAATAAAATTTAGGCTTTTCGAGGCACCGAATGTTTCGACTAGGTGCGCAAAATAATCGCCGCGAGGAGTGTCCATGCGATCGCCTGTATACAAGATCCCTAACAATTTTGCGGCCATTCACCGCTCAGAAAAGTAACAGCATTTTGAGGCGAAGAAGTACTATGGACCATGCTCCGTCCCTGTGTTTTGCGAAAACCTACGCAGCAACCTTTAATCTACCAGTGGGCAACTTGATCTAATGCCGTGCACAGATGATCGTTTGATGGGAGCATGTTCTTGTGCGACCGAGGGAATGATATTAAGGACTACTAATGATTGGAGTGCTGACGGGATACGTACAAGAACAGACAAGGAGTGGAGCATATTTTGTCCAGTGTCTCTGTGCCTTACTGTCGGCGCTTCGCCGCGACCATCCACGCGACCGTCCGGCAGGCGTCCGGCCTCGTCCGGCCACTCGGTCTAGACGTGTCGTGTCACACAACGTCACCGAGGATCAACTTGAATGCGTTCTCCAGTGTTGCCACGACTCCGGGCCAGCGAACTTCAAAACATGTACCTCTCTTACTTAGGAGGGCGTAACGAGGTAAGCGCATGATGACGCGCGCTTTGAAACCTAATCTGAATTGTGGACCGTTTGAAGAAGGGACGCTCTCGGTGGCTTCTCACGCGGAAGTTCATCCAGTCTGTCTGTTGACATCTCGGCCAATAGACCCGGGTAAGAATTCTCATACAATTACATGCATTTGCGCAACAAGATCGGTGCAGTGCAAAATGGACTAGACCACTGTTCGTCTATCTCGTCTTGGGCCAAAAATCCACCAGTTGCGCTTGATCGGTAGCACTCTCAAGCAAGCTACAACCTGCCATAACGGTTAGTCACGTCTGTGTCTGCTCATCGAGAAGCTGTAACGTACACTGGTTCCTCCGATCTCCTCGTCGACCAAGGCCCCAAGAAGAGACGAGAGCTCCGTGGTGGCAATGCTGAAAACAGTATTTTTTAGCACACGACAAATTCCAACTCGTCGACATGCAACTTCATACGTGTATTGGCCCCTGACACGCGTCTCTTGAATCGTACCACTGAGTGGGCGAGTTACGACCCTCAAATCAGTCGTGCCAACGGGTGGACGGTTCAACACATTGGCGTAATTGGCGCTACCGAAACGTTTTATGGATTTGGTACTTGGTCCATTGGCGAGGCGTACTGAGACATTCCACTGTATTTGAAAGGTGAGCATCGTTGGATATATCAGTTTACGACGAGTGCTGAAATGACCTTGGCGAGGCGTCCACAAAGTCATTTGCATTGGCGGAAAACGGGGTGCCATCATTGGGTGTCAGCTAGCGTAGCGAGCGTGCGCTGCTTGACATTCGTGATAGGTCGGGTGGTAACGTCCAGTTTGAAATCTCAGACATAACTAGCTAGCTGGGGCTGGAATGGGCCTCAGGAAAGGGCGCGGGAGCTCGCTATGTGCTACGGAAGGTAGGTCGACAGGTGCCTTGCTTATGTACATGCTAGACCTTGCATGGGGGAAATGGACTGAATCAACATAGCCCGTTGCCTCTGTCATCAAATTATTAGCATAATGTGCGGACTCACCATTTTGCACATACGATGCTTATTGCTCATGATCAGCTCACAATATATCTCGCAAAGGACCCTCAAAACCTAGTCGATATAACAGCCGCGCAAACATGAATGTGAGACCAGGTCAGCGTCCTATCAGACCCTTTACGGATACGTGATCCACGGGCTTGCATGGGAAAATCGATAACACCTGCTTACTATTTGACATACACAGGCTGCTAGTGGGCTGCTAGCATGGGAAAGTCGAGACAAGGGACTTCAGGGATACTACTGACTTGCCGGACAGTTCCCGTTCCTTTTATTGCGTCTGCCACCCCCGAGAATTATGTGTCTGAAAACTACTGAAGTATCGGCGCGGCGGCCGACCGTTCCTGGTCCTAGAGGTGGTACGGCCAAATCAACAGTGTCACCAAGCTCGTTAAGTATCACGAGAACACGCGCCAGAGAGCGCTTACGTCAGCTTGCGCGATTGGTTTACGACCTTCGGATGCATGGGAAGTTGTGCATAACAAAGTGAGACCCAGTACAGCTCAGAGCAGACAAGCATGCTACGGTCATCGCGTGTGACGCGTAGACCAAAGCTTCTTTCAATATATCCACGCTCAATTTTGCGCAGTTTTGGGAAGGAACATTCGGGAAAGCACCTCAGGAACGTTGTACGATGCTACAGAGTTTCAAGAGTATGTTTGATCTTGCATGGTACCGACGCAAATATCCGTCAGTTCAAGCCAGCGAATGGCTGGGCTTCTGTTACTTCATTTTTGTCATTCATCCGACCCACATGCCACGTACTATGATAGTTTCGTAATGACAGAATGGACAAGCTGTCCTTCATATGACCAAAAAAAAAAGGCACCCAAGAAGCGTGCATTTGTAAGTGATCAGATACAGTCGTCCAAAAGCACAAAGAGTAAATTGTACAACAAGCACGCACGCACGCACCGACTAAGTTCACGGCTAGCTAAACATTTGTGACACCCGTCTCCCTTCTTCACCCCGCCCTCCTCGTCGTGCCTCCTCTGCCTGTCACCGCTACGTTTTCTTTTACTGTTTACAAGGATGAGAGGGAAGGAGATGGAGGGGAGAAGAGGGGACGTACGGTTTCGAGCTCGGGTTCGCCGCGCCACCGCAGGACGGCTTCGCAAAAGCGGCAGGCGGCGCGCTCGACGGCTTCGGCGGGGTTATGCCATGCGAGGATCTTCCATGTGTGCTGCGACGCATGGCGCAGAATGTAGAACTAGAACTGTTTGTGATCAGAGTATAGTCACGAAGTACGAGTAATTGCTTACTATCGTTAACCATACCGTCGGCCGCGCGGGTTGGGAGGACGCGCGGGCCGCCAGGAGCGGCGAGACCTGCGGGGCGTGGTCCCCGTCGAGCGATACACGGCTCTCGCCAAGTGGGGGCGGCGCAGGGCGGTGTCGACGACATCGAGGTGCACGAGCCTCGGGTCAATCCCACTTGTCCCCTGCCAGCCCGTCACAGCGACGCCGATCTCGAAGGCGTTGTTCGCACTGGGACGGATAAGGCCACCGCTGTTGCTGGTTGGGCTTATAGTACCTGGACCTTGGAAGTCCATTTAAACCGATAGCAACGTCGACTGGAATGCTCAACGTTCAACCCTGATAGTGTTGTCCATAAGCCGGGCGAGAGGGTACGATTATAGGGGCGTGTCATGCTGCACAAAACACTAATTAGTCATTAGGGTCCGGATGGTGACAGATACGCGCGCACAGTGAACGAAGCTTACATAGACGATGCTCGTCAAACCCCCATTCCGCCGTCGACGCCTTTCACATGCTGTCGAGGGGATGAAGAAATAGTTTTCGTACTTGCATACAAAAAACTTGGCATGACTCAATGCATAAGCCCTGTGATAGAGCTTCGTTACGTGGGTGCAAGAACAGAATGGTGCAACTTACCTGTACCATTTATCTGATCTACAAGCCTCCCTTGAGGCAGATCTATACACCACGAAGTAGGATTAGATAGGCGAGCAACGAATGAGATGGACAAGGACTATTCTCTGACCTAATACAAGCCGTAGAAGAGGTCAGTCACACAATCTGCCGCCCGAACAACATGAAGCGGCTGACAATATCGACCTCTTCGATGGCGGTTATTAAGTAGTCGGTCTTGCATGTACGCGTACTCGATGAGCCGGACCTGTGGCGGTCGAGAGTAAACGTTGCGATATGTAGCGCATGGATCATTTGGAGAGGCCAATACTGAGAGTAGCGTCAGTCTCGAAGCACTTAAAGCAAAGTACGGACTATGTACTCACATCGACGCCACCAGTCTTCTCAGCGTCGTGAAACGATTTCACGTCTGTGAATCTTCCTTGTGTATGTCCATTGCGTCGCCATGTGTCAGGTACGAGGATGTAAAACTAGAATGATTGTGTGCTTAGCATAGGCTATTAACGACCAAAGATTACTCACTGCTATGGACCACGCAAGTAAGTATCTTGACCTCGGCCTTCTCGTCCTCGACATATCGTAGGTCGAAGATCCAAAAAGCAGAAGCGGAGGCTGCAGCCGGGCTCCGGCAGTTCGTACAAGTAAAAAACTCCCAAACACATATTCTCCGTTGGCCTGGAATCGCCCGCCGAAATACATCTCCTTTCACGGGCACGTCATGCCCTAGCGCGGCGGGAACCCAGAGCAAAGGTATGCCGCGTCCGCGCGACCTGTAGCTGCAGCACACGATCTAAGTTCGAGCGAAATACGGAGGTTGATCATCTCGTGGTCTAGTTTCGATCGCAGCAGGGGCACTGGGGAGGGGAAGCGTTCCACGAAGTACGCGTTCCACGGGCTACCGGGGTGGTAGGCGATGTGAAACGGTGCCAAGGTGCTTCGTGTGTGTGTCTATGTGGATCGAAAGAGCGGATGATAATCTCAGCCAGTGGTTATCTGTTTGTGTTCATGTTTTGAGGGGTACATGTCAGCACATGGCTGGATGGTACAGATGTCGCGATGTGCCCGGCAGTCCCAGGAATTTCGGTTTTCAGGCATGATTGGGTGTTCTGGGAATGTGATGGAGCGGGGATGGCTGGTGTGGTGGCGTCGACACGACAATGAGAGGAACGACGACGGCATGGGTGGGGGGAGTTGTGCGTGTGGGAAAAGTGGCCGGACGACGGCGGCGTCGGCCGCGCTTCGAGCGACAGCGCCACCGCTTGAAGCACAGGTCGTTCGAGCAGGGGTTCTTCTCTCGCGCCGCGGTCGATGCAGGGGGCCTCGAGCTGCTCTTCGGGATGCGTGAGTAGGACATGGACAACTGGTTGGGCAGAGGCCTCACCTTCTCCATCAGTCCCTGAGCGCACTGCCTGGGATATTCCGGGTGGGCACAGAGGCCTTGTGTACTATGCTGTTCCACAGCTCGCCGCTTATCCTCTTTCTCTTTATGCGTGTGCCCTGGCCTGTCACAGCGCGCAGTGAGCGCATAAATGTCTCCCCTCCGCAAAACACATGCTCGCCCGGTTCTCGTGACTATCCAGCGGCTCGCAACAGACGAGATTGAGTGTGTGGTGTACTCCGGTGTGGCCTATCCCTCCGAGGCCGGCGACATGGTGCGCGTGCGCGTGTAGGGTAGGCAGGGCGGCGACGAGCGTCCTGAATCACTTATCTCGAGCAGGGATGAGATGCAGATGATATGCATACTTGGATGTGCGTATCTGGCCCGGTAGTGGTAGGGAGCAGAAAGAGAGCCTCGCGATCGATAGCCGTTGTGGTGAACCGCTATGGACGGTCGTATTTTGTTAGTGGAAGGGAGCGCGGGTCCTGGGCGCTATGATTTGTATAAAGAACAGTCTTACCATTGGTCCAGATCATCAGTGACCCGAACTAACAACATATCTGACAGAACTCATCGCTGTAGAAGAGACGCGAGATTAGTGAGCACCGAGCAGAAAGCGGGAGGGACGTCTTGAAGACGGACCAGAGGTCGTGGTGGTGCTCCTGGGGGGCAGCGGCGGCGGGAGAGCTCACCACTAAGCGCCAATGCGCTGATGGCCCGATCCGCCGATAGCGACTCCCGATGACGCGACGCGTCGCAGCGCGTCGCGTCGGCCCTTTCAAGTGCCTTGTACTATGGCCACTTCCCCGGTCCCTCTCGAGTTCTTCTCCATCCATTAAACCGCTTCTAACGTTCCATAACGAATCCTCCCTCTGCCCGGCAGGCCCACTCGATGTCCATGCCGCCGAGCATGGTTCTAGCTGAGTCTCGCGCCGACACCAACGCCCGACGCCCCGACCGGTGGTACGCGCCCATTCTATAGCCGCACACCGCGCTCCTTCATCCGCTCAAGTCACATCAATACTGGGTGTACTTTTGCTAGGCCATTCTTATGCTGCTTCTGATTGGCCACCAGTCATCGATGCATCCTCCATCCTTTGTATTTTTCCAAGTCCGAATACAAATGAGCCCTGGGATTGCTCTGCGACATCCTACGAACGCGCGACATGGATCTCACGCGCACGTCTGAGTCCACTCCCACCGCTTTCCGGACCTCAAGCATGCTGAAAGGACTGGACTGAGCATGGGCAGTGGCTCAATACTACGTACCATCGATGCCGGTAAGTTGCACACGGGTACTGGGGCACACTACCCACAATCGAGTATCTCAGGCTGCACAGGCCCATCGCCCATGCTAACTCAGGTGTTGATTGTCAATCGGTACGTCGCCTCTATAGCGAAAAGACCTTGGGGGGACCCGGTCGCTACAGCCTAGCCCCTCCGACCCGACACATCCCGATCTTTGCCAGCAAAGGGTTACCGTGAGTCATGAATAATTTAAACAACGTTATTGATGTTTTGCTCTCTTCTCTCATCTAGATCGCTTTAAGGCAATTTCTTTTTTACCGCTGCGAGCAAGCCCTGGTTGCTCGACCACGGTCAAAACCTGCTACGGTCGGGAGGTGTCGTTGGGATACTACGCGACACGGCTTGACAGTTGCGAGTTACCTTGTCTGAGATCCCAAGCTCCATATCCCCCTTCCCGCGGACGCAAACCATCGCCCCCCATTGCGCCGGAAATGGTCTTTTCCTAGCACTTCATGGATTTTCTGCCTCACAATCTGCGATCTTCACACACTGCAAGCCATTCCGCACCTCTGGATGATTGACATCGATGGCACTAAGAACGCTGGCCAACCGATTTGGGGCCTGGCATGGTGCGTAATCTTTTATTTGAATCAATATCATCTTGACAAAATCGGCTAAACTGACCCGAACGTTCGGCTTACGTCGTCCTCACACGAGGCCTGCCACCCTCAACACTTTTATTGCATGGAACTCACATCAGATATCATGACTAGCTCACTGGTACGCAGCAAAGAAACATGCATCTGATGCTACAAATCGCCCGTCACAACGTCCCGTTGCCAGCTACTCCCCGACGTTAGGCTTCTCTTCACAACTATCGACAATGCGTAGTATTAACAGGTGAAGATAAAATTGTAACGGAATGTTCTCTGAATTGAATCGCGCTGAGGGCGGTCACAAACCGAAACATTCAGGGACAAGGCCTTGGGCCATCCCGCCCGCCTACTAAAGAGCGGACCTAGGCCGCGATCTACACTAACAATTGCTTAGAATTAGCAGCGCGCCTTCAAACCCCACATGGTTGGGCACCACGCAACTCTACTGAGTCGTTTTTGTGTGTTACCTGTCTTGATATGTTGGTGTGTCTGCAGCTGATAGCATGTAAATTAAAGGGTGCCCAAATGTCACATAACATATGCTGGTGAGACTTTGTGGCAAACCCATAATAAGCAAGGTGGCATTGCACCGGCATGAGTTATAGAACATGAACAGCGCAGGAAAGTGGAAAGTCACAGGATGAAGTCAACTACCCGGCAGTATGCTACTACTAGGCAAGTCATTTACATCCCAGAATCATCAGTGTCTGATTCTTGAGAGCCCCGATACTACTCGCTGACCATCCGGCGAGAACGCGACCGAATATATCCAGTCTGTATGACCGCGCAGCGGCTCACCAACCGCCTCTCCCGTTTCCGCACTCCACAGCCGAAGCTTCCCCGTCGCCCGACCCCGAGGTAATATACCTGCCATCGCCTGAGACTGCAACAGCAAATACAGAACCTCCGTGGCCCACGGAGGGGACCCAGGACCGTCTCGCCTGACTCGACGTCCCAGACCCTGATGGTGCCGTCCCCGAGCCCGAGACGACGCGTTTGCTGTCCGGCGTGAAGACGACGCTCGAGATGTAGGAAGAATGCCCCCTCGAGCACATCTGATCGTCTCGTACGTCTCGAAGTCCCATATCCGAACCGTCTCGTCGTACGATCCCGAAGCGATACGCGTTCCGTCTGGCGAGACCGCAACGGACCAGACCCAGTCTGTGTGTGCGCGAAGCGGCTCTCCCACCGCGCGCCCCGTCTCAACACTTCCGTCATATCCGCGCCGTCCTGTCGTATGAACCCGAGACGAGGGGTGCTTGCCGTCTGGAGTGAACGCGACCAAGCGCACATAATTGCTGTGTCCGGTGAGAGGCAAAGCGATCACCTGCTGCGTCGCCACGTCCCAAATCAGGATGGTGTTGTCGTCTGAGCAGAGGCTAGTGAGTATCGAATTACCTTTGTGCCGTCGGGCGAGTATTGCGACTGATCTGACCCAAGGTCGTGTGTCCTCGAAGTGGCTCGCCGACCCTCGGATGTCCAGTTTGTGCGTCCCCCAGAGGCGGATGGATGCCGTCCTTAGATCCCCAGAAAGCAATGAAAAATCCGTTAGGGGAGTATGCCACGGAGAGAACGGCCCCCAGTATGGCCATTGCATGGGGAGGTCATGAGATAGATTCTTCTAAGGTGAGGTGTCCGTCCAGCCAAAAAAAAAGTATCACAACGACATCACCGAACTCACTTGCAACACTTCGATGATTTTCTTACGGCTTGCCGCCGTTAGCATCTGTCAGCCAGCTCCCGTAGAGACGCTCGTCCAGATACCTCGCCACACGGTTTTCGGGAACAGATGAGGAAGAGGGCAACGTGCCTCACTGGCCACGGCGAAAAAGAAGTTGACTTTGTAAAGAACTTAGGAACAATGGCCAGCCCGCGCTGGACTCGATAGTGAATCTCAAGTAACCCGCATGAAAACTCTAGCACTCCCCAAAGCCGCGTCATCAATGATTGATTGAGAACCTCCGCGCGCTGCCCAAAAAAAGGTCAGCGATGTGCTCAGACAATACACACGTGCAGAGGACAGTCAGCCTACTCGTCGAGATCAGATTCTAGGAGGGAGAAAACAAGTCGCCTTCTGATAATTCCACTCATCTTCGCTGCGACAGCTGACTGGCGTTTATTCTCGCAAGATCCCTGAGAATTTCAAGGGGCCACCAAGTGAAAAAATGTTTTGATGGTTCGATCGCCATCTTGTGACTTTTCCGGAGTCGACGCATCGTCATTTTCGACATTCTGTACTGCTGTAATTCTGGCCAAACCGACGAAGATATTCCCAATCCAGGATGTCACCATCATTCGTCCCGTGGTCCACATGCAGCTGGTGTGTAGTGAGGATGAGGTTCCTTCATGTACCTGATCACTGACTCCATGCTGAATGAGTTTGGCCTTCTATGCAAGATACCGCCGTCCAACGTGAGAAGGTGAGGCGGCCTAACAGATGCAAAGGTGGAGAGTAGCAGGTGAGATGGTTTGTGTTTGAGAATGCTGCTGAGAACAGAGAACCAAACCATCTCTTCGTCTTGTCGGGATGTTTGTACGTGAGTCTGCGAAAGGGTCCAAATCTCGAGAATGCGCCAAATCTTCGTCATGGAGGGATTATGTTCCGGCTTACCCCAGCCTTTTTACGCCCAGGCCAACCTTCAGCCCGTACTGGAGAGACTCGTACAGCATCCAGCGAAGAGAAGGACCGAAGCTGTTCAACCAGTGATGTTTCTCGGACGAGTTCCCCCATCCACTAACACAAGTCAGACTAATGCTGGATGTCGCGGACTAGAGTGCTGCGCAAAGGGGTTTACATGTCCGAATGTGAACCGACAAACACACACTTCCTTCGCCCGGTCCAGGGCCTCCAGGCTGGGCTTTGCGCTCTTCCCCGACTTAGGTGGCGACCTTCCGCGCGTGAATATGCGGGAACCGGCTCCTCCATTGATGTACCTCCGGGAGGGAACTTGTCTCGCAGCTCATCGAGAGAGATCGCATGCCGACAGACCGCATACGTTTGTCATGCCGTGGACGCGTCATCTGGAAAGCTCTGTCCCCCCGTGTGATCCCACCGATCCGAGAGAATGAAGACCGTATCCCTGACATATCGGCTCATTCCAGGTACGAATGTATTTGTCTTTTGAGCGGAGCCGACCAGTGCTACATACCAGATACCGACAAGATGCACGGTGGCGGTACTTATTCGACAATGTCTCCTTGAACATCTCGCTGAGATTCCTGACTTTTTTCCTCAGGAAACTTTGCGTTTGCGCGCTCTCCTTCGGCTTGACCTCAGAGCGTAGGCGTTGGGCGAGCGTTGTCTTTTTTTCCGCTGTGCGGGCTTGTCCACTGGTTTTCGCGTGCGCTCTGTAACGTTCTCATCGGGCCTGAGCGTCAAAAAAAAAAAAAACAATCTCACTCTGATCACGCTTGGGGTGCTTCTCACTCGTCCTAGTAGGGTCAGCGAGGCTGTTCTCTCTACGCCCAGTACATGCTGTAAGTGCTGGGCTTTTATCGTCCTCATCGAGGCGTTTGATCTTTTTTCCGAGAAGCAATCTGAACCACGCGATGAGTCTGCGCCAACGGCTGTCTGTTAAGCCCCGCTCGATCCGATACTGTCGCCAATAGAGCTCCCGTATGCGCTACAAGTCCATCAGCTTCGGGAATAGCACACGGGAGAAGATGGAGCGTACAACGCGATTTGATCATCATTGGCCCTTATGCAAAAGTCCCAGATAGGACCTAGGTCGTGGTCAGCATGATGGCTAGGTTGGTAGCATGTAGCCGGCACGAACAAAGAATTACCGTGGCAATCATGCCGCTATGATACGGGCTTGATATGCACCACGAGAAAACCCTATTATCATCGATAGTGAAGTGAGGTGAACCATACGGGCATTGGATAGAACGGACAACCCACTTGCCAAATAAGTAGGATGCGGTCACCGGGCAGGTAGTTGTCCGACAGCCACCGATACGCGTTCCAAAGATGATCTTCTTCAGGTTCCTAATGTAATCCCGGATGAGAAACATGAGCTGACATCTACGTGACAACATCACATACCAAGCGACGGCCATGTCCCATCCATTCGCAATGCCAGTCTGTTTGATACGCGCGAGACGAGTTCGAGTCCTTGACGAATGTGCCGATACCACTGTTGTAGTAGGTGAGCTGGGTCTCGTCCTTTTCCAGTCGGCTGTAGAGCTCGACAACGTTGCTATTCTGGCGGCAGTGCCTCATGGGTATCACCCAAGTGCCCTCTAGTGAGAGCGCTAGAATGTCACATACCTTAAAACTGAACTGATTGGCCGTACCATCGATGCAGACAACCAAATTGCGACCCTCGCGTTGTGGGGCTCTTGTAGCATTTACAGAACAACGTCAGACTTTGAGCGTCCGGAGTGGTCTGCCACCCTCCGGGGCGTGCGTAGTGCCCCTTGCATCGTCTGGCGAATGGCTCGCTAATTGGCGGTCCTGGAACACGGTCCTCGGTTTCTTGGATGGCCATGGTCGTTGCCGGCTACCGCGCTCTGGTTCGGCTGGGTTCGAGGACCGCCGACGGTCAGCAGAGCTTGGCGAAGGACCCGCCCCTGGGGGCGTGTCCATGTGTCCCCGGAGGTCTCTAGAGAAAATAAGCGGGATGCAGAGAAATCTCTTCTGGTTAGTAAAGGATGTTCTAGGGCGAGGGAATGCAGAGGCTCTTGCAACGCAGCTCTTCAATTTAAGGACTGGGAGACGAGACCAGGGCGGCTCTCCGAAGCGCCGTACGATGCGCCACGCGTGAAGGGAGGCCTTCTTTTTCGCCAGCGTCCTAGGCAGACCTAAGGTGCGTCCCTCCTCGAGGCGTTGCATGGGACAAAGATCTTGTAAGGCACTACTTCGATGATGACTTACCGACGATTTCCCTGCATCTTCTGGGTCCGTTGCCCAAGGGCTTGCAACCAGGAATAATCTCATGAGTATGAGACCTACAGTATTACGGTCCTTGACCTTCTGTCCTCGGAGGTGAAACGATAAACCAAAACGCAAACGCTGAAACCGGTAAGCGCGCGCCAAACTAGCCAGCGCTTTGCCCATGATCGCGTGTTTGAGTGATGGATTCGCGCACTGTTCGCGCTAGGTGACCTGCGGAGCATGGAAGTTAGGATGTATAGAAGCAAGCTACTCTATTACTTACTCGGAGGTTGGAGCGCGCCATGCACAACACGCACCATCTGTCAAAGTCACGAATGCGCGCGACGAGCCCTACGCTGCCAATGGATGCCAGATGCAGAAGCCTCAACTTCGCCCAATAGCCTTATGGCATCCCACGGAATACCAGGGAACGCATGCACACTTTGAGGGACTGTAACATGTATGTTCACCTAAACAGCCACTAGGACTCGGAGTATTGTTCAGGCTTGCATGGTAGTCAGGCGCATTTGGCGAGCCATATTCTGCAAGAGCGTTCAGTATCGCGTTCGTCTTTACAGCCGCCTTGTCATGGATGATGCGTTATGTTAGATTTTGATGTCGCCATTGCGTTACTAGAACAGGGACCTCAAAAAGCGTGAACTTGCGAAAGGCCAGATACACTCGCCCAAAAATCGAAAGAATAAATTACACCCCTAAGCCACCACACACCAAACAAGTCCACACTAACTAAACATCTGGAACACCCGCCGCCCCTCCTCGCCTCCGCCCTCCTCCCGCCGCCTCTTCCTACCTCTGCATCAACACCGACGGCGGGACACTGAAATAATCCTCGACAGCGGGTTTATGCGCTTCGTTCTGCGGATTAGGGCGGCTGATACGGCGGAAGCGGCGCGGGGAGGTGCGAGAGGGGGTCAGGCGGACGAGCCTTGGGGCGTGTCGGGCTCGCGGGGTTCGAGTGCACGAGGCTCTATCGATCGACATCCAGGGAGCCGTGCTCTTCGCTGCCGAACGCCTGAGCTAGGATCCACGAAGGCTTTTTTTTTTTTTATATGTGGCGAGAGTCAGAGGAAGGGAAGAGAGAGCGGAAGGGAGGGATGCGTACTTCGGTGGGTTCACGAGCTCGGGTTTGCCCGTGAGCCGACCGTGAGACGGCCTCACAGAAGCGGCAGGCGGCGCGCTCGACGGCTTCGGCGGGGTATTGCCATGCGAGGTCTTCCAATGTGCGTGCGACGTCTGGTGTGGAGTGTGTACGCATGGGACGTCGTTGCCAAAACTAGAACTGTGTCGCTTAGACTATGGCCGCTGGAGACGTAATAAAGTGCTTACTCTTGTACTAACCGCTCCGTCATCTCACGACCTCGTACTCACCCTGTTCCGCCCACAGTCGCGAGACCCGATCGGAATACGTCGTTAGGTGGCACACCACCCCAGTAGGGGTGTTGATATCCCGCAGCGACGGGAACAGAACCTTCACCGCGTCCTCCAAGTCTGGCAAATCGTCCGGGTCGAACTCCAACAAACGATGATCCTCGCCCTTGCCCAACGGCACATTGCCTCTCCTTTCATTAGGCGACGTCGAACCCGCGCGCGCGGCGGGAGGCCCAAAACCGACAACATTAGCAGCAACCTCGAGCGGCTCGATGCCTATCCAACCGCCGGTCATGTACCCCCATCGAGGACAGAACGCGTCAGGAGACCGCAAAGGAGGAAATTACCACGCGCGCGTGGGCCGGAGCGCGTTGACATGGAGCTCCGCCGTGCCATGGGGCGCGCGGGGCGGGAGGGCGCGGGGCGCCAGG
The DNA here is from genome assembly GCA_035772785.1 of Phlebiopsis flavidoalba. Taxonomy (NCBI): domain Eukaryota; kingdom Fungi; phylum Basidiomycota; class Agaricomycetes; order Polyporales; family Phanerochaetaceae; genus Phlebiopsis; species Phlebiopsis flavidoalba. The sequence goes on along the minus strand of JAOCPU010000034.1, from coordinate 260,755 downwards.
AGCGGCGAGACCTGGGGGGCGCGGTCCCCAGTCGAGCGACGCACGGTCCCCCCCCTCGGTCGCCTCGCGGCCAAAGCTCGATCGCGACGAGCGCGCTCAGGCGCAGAAAGCGCACCGCGAGCTCCGCAAGGCGCGCGTTCGCGACGGGCGCGTGGCCCTCGCCGAGCGGATGCGGCGGGGGCGGCGGGCGGCGCAGGACGGTGCCGGCGCCGCCGGGCCGCGCGAGCCCCGAGCCGATCCCGCTGCCCTCCTGCCAGCCCGTCACGCCGCCGCCGAGCCCGAAGACGTTGCCTGCGCTGGACCCGCTGAAGCCGCCGCCGTCGCCGGGGCTGCTGCCTGCGGCGGAGCTCGCGCGGCCCGACTGTGCGCGTTTCTTCTCGGCGGTGGGCCCGCCCCGCTCGCTTTCGCGTCGACGCAGATGTCGCAGCCCATGAGCAGGTGGCGCGGACAGCGCAGTGCGGGAGGCGAGTTCTGCGAGTCTGGGTCCGACGCCGTTGTTGTAGAGATGTTTGAATGTATTCGCTTGGAATCGGTTTGCGCGGCGAGGGGTGATCTCGCGGCATCGATACGGCGAGGAGGGGCGCGATGACGGCGGGGAGCACGGGAGGTGGGAGGTTGTGCCCATGATGTGAGTACTAGGAAAGTGGCGGGACGGCGGGCGTCGCGTGCGCGGTCGCCGCAAAGACGTCATTGATCACTGTTCCGAGCGCGAGCCGTAGCCGCACGCCGTTTCGGGAGGGTGTGTTCGCTTGGCCGCGGCGGGCTCTGTGGGTGTAACTGGGGGACGATGTAGGCTGGGCTCGAGGAGTTCTTCGGGAAGTACCAGGTGGACCTTGGGCGGTTGGTTGAGCATCGAGGTGATCACCTTCTCCACGGACCTCGGCGCGCTGTCTGAGATTTCCGGGCTGAGCGGCGAGGGTCCTGCATATCCAATCGCTCGTCTTCATCCTTCTTCGTGTGTGTGTCCGGGACCACCAGCGCGCGCAGTAAGCGCATGGATGTCTTCCCCCTCGCTAAACACGTCCTCGTCCTCCTCGTAATTCTCCGGCCGTTCGCGGTGCACAAAAGTTGGGAGAGAGTGCGTACTCCGGTGCGGTCTGCCATGCCGAGCCTCTGCGCGAGCCTGCGCCAGTGCGCAGTGCGCGCGTGCACACCCATAGCAGTATGGTCGATGATGAGTGTCCTCGTGGACTTCTCGCGCGGGGGGATGGAATGCAAGTGATGTGCATGCTTGTGCGCGGGCGGCTTGAAGGGGAGCCTGCGCCCCTATTGTGCTGGATCCTGCCTGGGAATTGTTGGATCTGTTTGGAGAGCGGCGATGAGGGTACGTGTTTTTGGAATGAGCTGCTGCTGCTTGGGTCTGCGACGAGGTAAGCAGACGAGGACATGGTCGTGCAGATGTTGAGCCTGTTACAGGATCCAATACAGTCTATGAAGCAGGGCGGCTATTGCCATCGCCAGCGCTCCGGGTCTTTCCACGTCTCCCAGAAAACGGACCGCCGGCTATTCAAATCCCTCTTTCCTTGCCCACACCGTCTGGCGACGATCGTGCTTGTATGCTTGTCTCGCCTGCAATGAGCAAAAATCTGGCCGTGTTCACAACATCGCGACGCGCTCCATCAGCTTCCGCAGCGTCGACGCCGGTTAGGACAGGAGTGTGCCAGCAGTGCCGTGTCGTAAGCAGGCGGTGTGCTGGCGAGAGAAGGTTTGCCATAAAGCGGTGCGGCACGGGAGAGCGTCGAGCGGCGGCGAGCGATCGCAGTGGTCGAGTGTCAAGGAGCAAAGGCCTGTGATGTGCGCACGACCTACCTGAGGCTCGATTGTGTTCGCGAGTAACTAGCGTCCTAGTTGTACACTGGTCAGCTTTGCAGCCACCTGGGCAAGTGGCTAGGTCAGGGTCGTCAAATATGTGGGTGCGTCGTGCTCAGCTTCCTCTTCTCGGGCGAATTGCTGACAGCGTCGTCATATCTGCCAGGGGGCGCGCGCGGCGAATAGACTTTTAGGCTTCGGGGCGCGTGGTGTGGGGCAGGGCCCGCGACGCCGGTTACGTGAACGACGACACATCCAGACGACGGCCTCATGCACGAACATACAGCCACTCTGGCTTCCGTCGAGCTCGGTGTTCGCGAGGCGCAGAAGGACACGGTCAGGGCGGGTGTACGGCGGCGACCCTGGAGAAGGCCAGAGGCTTCGGGGATCGACGGTGGGCGCGCCAAAGGGTGTGAAACAATTGGGAGGAGCAAAGCATCATGCGGGCCAGTGAGGAGAGCGCAGAGCAGGAGGGAGCGTCCCTTTTCGTACACGTGCCACAAAGCCGTTGGTGCGCCGCACTGCGCGGCCTCCGCATCGCAAAGGCAATGATCGCGCACTCTCCAACAACGTTTTCGGCCCCGACGTCGGCCTGCGCATCATCCGAGGGTCGTGGCTGTCATTCTGCGGTTTCTACTGGGCACGACGTGTTGTTTTGCGGTGCCGGAATGTGCGGATCTCATCCTTGCGATCGACAGCTATCTCGGTCTCTGTACTCGGTGAGGCTTCCCCACAAGGACCCTTTGTCCCGGGAACACTCCCCGCCACACGCGCTTTGCATCGCCGACATGTGATTCTTGCCAACACTGACACTATCGTGCCCTCTTGTCCCTCAAAGGCTCAATGGCCGATCTATTACCTTTACGGTCGCCATATGCATCACGGATCCAATTGTATACTGCGTTCGAATGGAAGTTCAAGCCGACCCCTTCCCTTCACGAGAAGCAAACGCTCCTGGAGACGGGTTATTCCCTGCTAGAGCTCATGCACGAAATACCCGACTACTGCCAACCGACTCGCTGTGCACATCTCGGAGCACTCAAGGTGCTCGTAATGTGTCGAGCGTACGGACGCTCGTGGTGCCCTTCCTTCACTGTTGAGATCCAGCACAACAACTTGGCTGATTGAGGGTAGGGCCACCACTCCATCAGTTGCCGCTGCACATGTCCCTGAAAACCGTGTCTTGTCTGATCTAGATCAAATTATTACTATCCAGCACATTATTCGAATGTCAACGGCGCGCGACGCGAGTCCGCAGACATCTGCCCCCGCAGCGACAAACGCCACGCACTGCAGCAACACCGCCTCAAGCCAGTACCTGCCCCGCAACCCGGCGCACACTTGCCTCCACAGCCTCCACAGTCCACCATCCATCGATCGCCTTTGCATAGCAGCGTCTCCTGCACTGCTGCAAATCATGGAAATCTTGCGCTGTCATCGTGCAGTCCCGGCATTTATATAGGCGCGCAGGGCCCGGTCATCAGATCCTCGAGGCCCGGCAACCTAAGTCTTTGGTTCCCACGGGTCGCCTTCGTGGCGTGGGAACGATGGTTTCGCCACCGTGATCAGAGGCCACAGTGTGTGAGCGTTTGTCTGACATCATCGCAAGTGCGTTGTAGTGATGCAAACAGTTTTGCGGCTAGCGAGCTAAAAATGATTGGGACAGTCCCATTATATCTCATACAGCCGTGTGTAAAGTCTCGTTGTTCGTTTATCCGGCGGGTACCTGCTTATTACTACGCACCTGAAAGTTATTTCTCAAAGACTATTTCATCCTCTAGCTGTCATTTCTTCTTTTCGCAAAAACCTTGTTTCATGTGTATGTCAAATGTCTGCCTCGACCTCACCCGTCGCCAGCGCTGTTTCTTCGGGCCGCTCCACGTGCGCCATGGTTAGCCACGATCTCTCATCACACTCATTACACTGGCACCCTCACCCTCGGCTCCCACGTATCTAACATTATTGCCATGCCACCCTCGCCGCCTTCGCCCCTCCATATCAGAGAGCAGTAGCCAAAAATACTCCTACGTCCGCCCACTCCTGCTTAGATTTCCACGCACGTGCGAACGGATACATCTTCAATGGTTGTTCCTCCTCCTCGCTTTGGCGCATTCTCGCAACATCACGTGTTGGGTCATCATCGTCGCTCTGGGGCTTTCTCGTCCATCAGTATTCGAAAGACTATAATTAACGTACAACTGTTTAACTTAAGCGTTAAATACAGGCCGATTTAATTCTCTTTCCTTCCTTTGTAGGTCCCGTGGACTCATCATTCGGCGTAGGCGGGCTCGGGATCACGTAAAGATTAGTCCATATCACGCCCCCCGCGACCGCACAATCGACTCAGCCACGATCCTGACTTCCTCGTCTTTCTCTCCTCTTTAGAATTCCTTCTCTGTACCTTTGCAAGCTCGCGCTGGGCACCGTCGCACCTCATTCTTCACCCGCGCCAGCTCCTTCGCCTGGCCCTTTTGCCATCCGCTTCCTCTCCTGCTGCAGCTTCCCGAATTCCCGCCTCGATCTCGCGCGTCGCCTCCGCCAGCTCACCGCCCCTGCCTCTCACGTTCGCCGGCGCGGCACCGGCGCGCTCATTCTGCAAGTCCGCAAGCTGCTCCGCCGGAACTTTTCTTCCTCCGCCGCCAGCTCCTGGTCGAGCTCCCGCCCGGCAGCGGTGAGCAGTATCCCCTTCTTCCCGCCCGCGAGCTCCTGCTGATCTGCAGCGTCGGCGCGCGCGCGCGCGCACCGAGGAAACGCGCGGAGGATGCGTTGTGCCGAATCGGGGGTGTTGGCGTGCTTCTCGATGCGTTGCCGCCGTGTGCTGAGGATAGGCGCGGATATGCTCGTGGGTGCGCAGCTCTGCGAGCCCGCGCCTCGGCGGTGTTCGCGGGCACGGTGTCCCACATCGTCGTGGTAAATGCTACAGAGCTGTATGCGTTCTGGCCAGCCAGCGCGAGGAGCATCTTGAGGCTGCGGTTGGAGGTGCCTCCGACACGCACGTCGGAAATACGATGCATGTAGATGATTCCGTTGAGCGGTTTTGATCTTTTTCTTATGTCTGATTTTTTCCATTGTTAGTGCGCTGACTTCTGAGAGTTGAATAGGGCTCACAAATCAGCCAAATAGTCCGCGATCATTTGCAGAATGTCGGTGTTCGGCACGGTCGTATCGTCGAAGCCGGGGGTGTCGACCAGCGTCACCAAAGTGATTCTCGAATTCAAACGGTTCCGACTCCTGGACTTTTGCAGTGCAAGATTTCAGCCCATCGCTCACGGCAAGCTTTGAGCACTCGTTTGATTTATAAAAACTTCACAGCTGTGAGTGGCCCAGTAGTTCCGTCTGAATGAGCGTCGAGCTTACGTTTGATTTTCCAGTACCAGATAATCCTAACACGCTATACTCGACGTCAAATTTTGTGCATGAGTAGAAAATTTCATTGTCGCTCACAGAACTCTGACATCCGGCTCCTTACTCCTGTTTTTGGGATTTCCCGCTCCCTTCTTTTCATTTTTCTTCTTTTTCGAACCCATTCTTCCCAGACTTAGGCTCTACGGTCGGGGTTGGCTCTGTGAGCACCATACGACCTAGATCCTGGAAGACTAGTGGTTACGTTTGATAACGACCAAGTCGGAGTGGAAATCCGTTGACGATGGCGAGGAGGTTTGCGTGAAAGCGCCGCGAGGTCACATCGCAGGCTCTTTGTACACGGAAACCTTCGGAAACTTTGCCTGTTTGCGATAGCCTCCGACACCCACACACATGTATGTATTACATGACAAACACGAGGATCAGACTCAAATCCTTTATATAACTAATCATGACTTCGCCGTGTCCCGGAGCGATTCCCTCTGCGCCGTCTGAGTTTCGAAAGAGTCCGATGAATGATTTCTTCTCGTGCATTTCAAGAGCCATGAGCACATGTCGCCGAAATTCGCCTTATGGATTCCCATACTATCGCTTGGAAAGAAGGGGGTAAGGGAGTGTCTTCTGCGGAACCATGCCACGCGGTTACGTCGTGACCTAATCTCCGTTCACGATGTATGCGAGCCGCCACGTCAAGCGAATGCCGGGGAGCACCCTACGAGCACAACATCAGCGATAGTTGCATGTGTCAAAACTTAATACACAATGAGGCTACGAGACTACGATCACTGCAATTACATGTACACTGCCTGAATCATTACACAGGCGCACATACATGCGATCAACACGTTTCACGCCCGAGTATGGGAGCACCTATCTATCATTCTGAGGAACACGAGTAAACCGTTTCTTTAGCTTGCCCATCAGACCATTCGAGCCGTTCTTTTTTCTCTGGAGGTCATCCAGCTGCCTTTGTAATCGTTCGATGTTCGCCCCCTGCTCCCTCTGAATCGTCTCGATCTGTTTCTTCAGCTCCCGCTCCCGCTCTAAGAATCGATTCTGCTCCGCGACGATCTGCGCCCCGGACGTTCTGCAGCTGTGCGTGCACCTTCTCTAGGTCCCGCATGTAATCGGACGAGAGGCGGTTCTTGTCCTCTACTACGTTAGCAAGCTTAGCCTCGAGCTTAAGCCGCTCGACTTCGATGGCCTTCGCCATTTTCTTCGTCTTTCTGGGCCAGCGCCTCCCGCATTTCTGCCTTAATCCTCTTAAGCTCCTCGGTGTGCTTTCGCCTGTAGCTCTTGTAGCCCGTACTGCAGCTCTCTACCCGCTCCCGTGTTTGAGATGTCCATGTGTTTTTGTTACGAGCTCGTCTTGTATACGGAGGGGTAGCTTCTCGTTCGGCAACACAGTCGCTCCAGGATCGCCAGCGCCGCCTCCTTGTTATTGTCATATTTGCAATCCGGCCTCCACACGACTTCCACGGAGCGAAACTCGAACTCGTCGGTGCTCCGGAGCTCCTGGAGACGGCGCTGTCCGAACCATCCTCGCGGATCGAGTTCCACATCGTAGTGGCAACCACGACGTTCTTGAGTTGCTCGTCGCCACAGAGATTCTTGAACATACGCAAGTTGTACTTCGACTTGCGTCCGATGCGAGTGTCGGTAATGGGATGACATGTAGATGAGTCCGCTAAGGGTCTTCTTTTCCTGGTATCTGTGCAGAGTGATCAACAACGCGCAGGCTTGGGCTCAATATAAGAGACATACGTTACTTGCAGGAAGCCTGCAATTCATCTTAAGTATATCAACGTCCGAGAGGTTCGAGTCGTCGAATCCATGGGTATCAATCAAGGTGACGGTGCGACCTCCTAGTTGGAACGGAGCCGCCAGCTGCACCTTGTCCGTGCAGGACGCAAGGCTGTGTCCTACGGGAAGGTCCGACCCGCTGGCGAGGTTGATGAACTGCAATTCGGTCAGGGCGGTACTTTTTACCAGAGAGCAGATATACCGTTGATTTCCCAGACCCCGTCTGACCCATAACACTGAGGTGTATGATGAGGCAGGAACGGCGAAGAATTTGATTCTTACTTACGCGATAAGAATCTCGTCATCAGGCATGGGGTCCTTCTGCGGCGATATCTCGAGTAAGGCGAAGCAGCTGTTGAGTATGTGGCCTAACTGCATGGTGAGGTGGTCGTTTACCACTTTAGCCTTCGGCTTAATGACGAATGAGCGTGTCCATCAGAGTTGATCCTCATACAAAGAACGCCTGCGTACCTGCGAGAAGAAACGTAAGTCGCGACTCAAACTCTGGATTCTGAGGACCAGCACACCATTCTTTGCTTTAATCACGATCTGAAGTGTCTTCTGGTTGCTTCAGTGCGTACAATGCGTAGAAAAGAATGCTACGGTCTGTCTCAATCGAGTAAAACGAAATGAACCCTTGGTAAGATATCAGGGTGTACGCACCTAAGAAGTCGTACCCGACCCGTTGCAAATGTCTCTGAGCACAAAGCTGTGCGACCTATAAGGCAAGCGTCCTGACACGCAGGAATTGTAAGCGGACGGACAGGAGAGGCGAGGTGAATCTCAGTCAGGGCTCAACTTGCAGTGACCATTAAGGGGGCGAGCCTCATCGTGCTGAAGGCCCCCTTTATGGAGATCTTAATCCTGAATGTGTCGTATACGCGTGTAGGTGGCCGCTCCAGTAACGGCATTACTCATTTGGTACACGCTGCTGGGCTATGGGCATATTAAGCCAGGATCCGTGAGACCGTGACAGCGCTGCGGGCGAGTATAATGCGGCTCTCCCGGTATAAAGACAGATCTGATGAGAACGATGGATTCGCTTGGCTACAACAGAGTATATTCAATCATCTCGAACGACTAAGAAGAAAAGCATGTGCGTACGATACTTGAGAGGACAGGAGGGACGGCACCGCCGGTAACGACTACCAACACAATGTCCAGCACACATGCTAGCCCACATGCCACGAACTTGCCATAAGCAGGATCGGTCCTTTTATCCCACTTAATTAGCTCCCTAACTTGAGATGCGAGCATCTCACACTTCATCGACGACTGGCAGTCGTAGAGCCTGAGTTGATCGGATAACCGCTCCAACAACCGTTCATTGAGTCCGAGGACCCTGTACAGAGCGACGCCTCCTCGAGGCACCTTATCGTTGACTCCACCCTTGCCTTCTCCGTGGCCCATTCATCTCCGACCCGTCTCATGTCGTCACGAATGGCGAGAAGTTTCTCTTCGAGCTCGTGCCCAAGCTTTTGCAATTGAGCATGACCTTCTCCCTCTTGCTGCATCTCCGCTCTCACATTCACATACTCGGCTGCCCACCCTTCCACCAGGCTGCCGAATGCGAACTCCACGACGGAGGTATTGAGAAAGTGTCTGCGTTGATCAACTAGCTCTGCCTGGACGCGAAGGGTCGTGGGGTGGCATGTGAATGAACATGGAGATGATGTCCCTGGCGGAGCTTCGCGTGTTGTGATAACGACTGAATCGCCCACCGTGATCGAGGATAGATTTGAACAGCGCAGGAGAAGAGTTGAGCTCTTTGTTCACGGGCGGAGCCCTTGTCAAAGCTCGACGCCTGCAGTTGATCCCACATAGACGTCGCGACGATTATATTGCGCATTGCACTGGTGCCGCACAAGCGTTGAAGCAAACCGAGATGTCGATGAGTCGTTGCCCCGGCTCGGACGTCGGTGATGGGATGAAGATAAACAACTCCATGTAATCGATACCCCCTCTCGTATCTAACGCAGGATTATGAGCGTGGAAATATGCGGGAGTGTGAGAAAACGACGTGTACGTTTGCGGTGAGATAGAGAGTAATGGTCTTCAGCACGTCCAAGTCAGATAACCCAGCATTGTCAAAGCCAGGTGCGTCGAGTAGAACCACCCGTTTTCCCAAACATCTCAACGGGAGTGGAGCAGGCGACACCAGAGGTGCAAGACGATAGACTGTGATTGATAACCATCTGGTCGCCACCAGCTTGGTTGACAAACTACGAAATTGGATCAGCTTGAATTAAGTCTCAAGTAAACTGGACTACACTTGATTTCCCTGAGCCTGCGCGACCAAGAACCCTGCAGGAGTCTGTGGTTATCAATTGCTGTTAATGACAGGATCAAGGGCTTACACAATGAAAACTTCGTCGTCGCTGAGTGACTGTGCGGCCCATTATATGCATGCAAGTCTTGGTAAAGAATAGCACTCACCTTGACATTCCGTGGCTTTTCAAGCCTCTCGGAACACGTGGAAATCGCGTTGTCCTTTCGAATCGCGCCGTGCAGACAGTGACACAAACTCTATCGCAAAGACGCCACGTGTGGCACACAAGCTGTTCCAGAGTCGCATACAGTCGTCAGCACATACTTAGGCCCGCGCTTCATTTGAAGGGCTGGCGAGTCGCTGGATCGCAATGACGTAAGCCGGACCTCTCTATTGTTGAATGATATAGAATGGCCAGAGGACCATTTTGTAGACAAGCCCCCTTTCGAGACAGAATATTACTTTAGTATTCATGCGACTTGAACCTCCCCGACTAGAGCTCGTGTGCATGATTTCGGGAGCAAGATGCAAATCCGACTCACAACAGCTACCAGTACAACAGTCAGCACCAGTCCGTAGGAGACTTGAGAGTGAGCTTGCGAGCTTAAAAGCCGTCAAAGACTGGCAAGAGAAAACATGGAGAGGAGAGTTTCCATGACAGGTCGAATATCAGAGTGTTTATAACGTGCATCAAGCGCATCAGAGTGATGGGATCATAGTTAGAACGCCGAATCACGCAGCAATTAGTAGCGCCCGCCCACTTTCCCTCATCCCCCTTCGCCATTTCGACAAGGATATCAACCCCGGTACTCCTTCGACCCATCCATTTCTCGTATGCGCATCTATGGAATCTAGAAAGAGGTCAATATCAGAAGTGGAAAATGCCTCGGAGGGTGGCGAGCGAATTAGGCCCAAAGTGGATCATTTAGACGACTCCGGAGAGAGTCACCGACTTTCATACCCCATCGAAGCACAAGAGCATCGAACCTGTTCCGTTTCAGCAACCGAGCACGCTTCTTACGTTTTCTTACACGCCTCAGCGGGTTCTTGAGTATACAAGACTCTGCCCTACGATACTATGTCGGGCCACCATCGCGTGCCAATTACGGTATGGATACGAGCGATGGATCAAAAGACCTGAGGAGAGGGGGCGATTGGATGGACTTTTGCATGCTGTATCAAAATACCGGCGGGCGAAACTGGACGGTGCTGGAGGTGATAGTTCGTCATGGCTCAAAGACATCAGCGTGGTTTCATGGCGAGGCGTCATAACCAAGTGAGTGGATGGACAGCTTTCATGTCATAACCTTGCTAATCCTTGATTTGCTGTGAGTTGAGAATACTGACTGCACCATATGAAGATCGTGATGCATGGGAGTTGAATGTCATGCTTGTCAACGGTACCTTGTACTTTGAAGAGCATCTGACAGAAGAGCGGCTCAGAGAGAAGTGAGTGTGCCATACGATCACTTCTGCCTACGCTTACTCATGCGATATCAGAGAAAACATGACTCCTCATCATCGACTCCAAAGCTACTACGGATATTCTTTGCGAGTCTTATTGCACCTCTGCCGCTCCCCGTCGGTCAACGGAAAAGTCCTAACGCGGCCTGCTCACCCTCAGGGTTGGGGGAGGGTGATGTCGATACCAACGTTCAGTGTGTGGTGACGCGGTCGTAAAGACGAAACTCGGGCAACAACCCAGAGAATGGTCATAGGAGGAGGTAGGTAGACTGGCTGGTCAGAGGTATGCAGTTCAAGAAATCCATTTACAGTCTGCAATTGAACTAACAGCGACACAGACAAGTTTCAGGGAGAACCAAACCTATCGCTATGTCGAGTTGAAGACCTCGTTGAACATACGCGGCCCCCATGACGAAGTCAAGTTTACGAGAAGTAAGACACGACACCGTCTTTCACACACGATCCTCATGAGACTTCCAGGAAGCTGCTGTAAATTCTACTTCCAGTCGTTTTTTGGGTGCTGGGAGTCCCTGTAAGACAGAACAATTATTGATCACATTTTTTGGTTTCTCAACGTCAGCGCATAGAAGTCATCGTTGGTTCCGCACCCCGACAAGGGCAAGTCACAACTACACAGTCATTCAGGACGATAGAGATTTCCGCGCCTCGTACGCGCGTATTAAACCCAACGCATGGGACCCGTCTATCTGCCTTGCCTGGGGCGATCGCTTCCTGGCATTTGGTGTTCCTCAAGAGCACAAACTGAATGGCACCCGCAGCGGACGAGATTAGCTGTCTGGAGAGTTAGATTTTTGTCCAGACGATGGAGTCGTTTAGTCGCGTCTGGAATCGCGCGGCGTTGAGCGGTTCAAGCTCAAGAAGACCGTGTCGGATTCTTGCCCAGAGAATATTTCGACGAGCCTCAAGTCAGACTTGCTTAGAGGCGCATCATCTACAAAAATGCACGACTCAGACAGCGATACCCAAGACAAATCGCTCCTCCGAAGCCCGAAATACCCCTCCGGCTGGCAAAATATGATCGCTCTGTGCTCGTCTGTTGCACTACGCTGGACAACGATTGGTGTGAGCTATTACTCCATGCTATACGGTGGTTGTTGGCCCGCTGGGGGTGACTGCTCCTTGTTCGATTGTGCCTAAGATGCTTGAGATGAGCCTTTTTGTTGACCGCTTGGGACACTAGATCGACATGTCTTTTTTCTCATCCCTTGTGGTTCATTGTGAGGGATGTTCTCTCTTCTCTTTCATTTATCATGATCGGATCTTCATTTCACTTAATCCATCCCCTAGATTGACATTGGGTTACACTGTGCTGTCATTGAACCAGCCACATTGGAACCAAGTCGAGCTCGAAGACCGTGTTTCTTTATTTTTTGTTTTCTGTGTTCCGGAAAACATTCGCGGCTCATGACCGAGGGCAGCCGAATCTATTATGCGGTGGGTAGAACTACATATTTTGGGTACCTCCGGTTTTGTGAATAAAGATATGCGATAGTGCGATGAGTCAAACTGCGCGATTACAAACCTCGGTATCGCGGTTGTCATTTCTCCACACTATGTTACGAGCGAGAGTAAACCGAGTTGGGTTTGAATCATTTGGAAGGCACAGAGCTGCACGGCTGGCGTGTAGTTGTCGGTGAGCGCCTTCGAGACTTAAGCTTGGTATTCCATGGCGGCGTCAAGGAGCGGGGGTGACAGACGGGTGGTTCTTGCTAGCTGTTCCGCGTGTGCGTGTGTTGTGTCCGTAGCATGCTTAGGGGCTCCACCTTGGTCCCATGTACGACCAGTGAGCGCCTTTCACCCTACGGATTTGATAAATATTGCATGCACGTGTTTGCATCTTCACGACCCCCTGCAATGGCGATACCAGCGGAACAGCTGATTTGCTGCAGCCGTTCAAGAGGTCAATTCATGTAAGTCGCGTTGTGTCGATACGAGCAACGTATCGAGGTTTTTGTGCTAATCTCAGTAGATCAGATTGCTTAAACTTCGAAGTAGAGAGCGTACGTTGGTCCTGGCCGTACGCGGTCCTGCGAGCTTAACAACCCCGGAAAAACGCATTCATGTCAAGATATCTCTGAGCGCTATCGGTGATACTCATTCTAGACTCCGTCAGCTGATAGCACAGAAAGTCTGTTCACGCCCCCGCAGCGCAAGAAGAGATTTCGACTGGACGAAAGTGTTATTCTACATCAGGGAGAACGTCGTCCGGCCCCGGCAAGCACATTGGCCAGCTGTTGCTGGCCCATGTCGTTATGCAAGAAGCACGAACCTCCGGGTCAGATGTCTTCCGCGCTCAGGGCTGCCGCGTACGCCAGCGGTGATTTACCGTTCGGTAGCACTTGTTCTTGTCCGCGGTACGCATGGGCCTCACGTACGGCAACAAAGTCAGAAGTCGCGACCAATGTGATACAGTCTCATGCAGTATGGGCTGGCCGGCCTGAGCTACCCAATATGTCGACACGCGGAAGTCATTTCCGCAGGTACGCGTATAAAGGATATTCTTTGACTGGCAATGTTCCCCAGGAAACCTCTCGGTCTTCCTCCCTCGCCCTCCTTCCTCCACCAGGATGGTGTCCTGTGGCTACCCCCGTCGTCGGCATGCGCTCTCTGGCGCTCCTCATCCTGGCTCTTGGGTTTTTGACGCACGCGATGGCCTTTGACAACACGAGGAAGGATAATGTACGTTATCTTTGAGCTACACAAGACTCTTAGGCTCACTCTGCTTCAAATAGCTGGCTGTGTAAGCCATTATAATATATGGATGGGCTTTTTTTTGACCCTTTTTTTCACGTCGCCAGCTATTGGGGACAAGACGGAGCTGGCTCTCAGCAGCCCTTGGCCTACTACTGCCAGGACGACACGATCGATGTCATCCCAATGGCGTTCCTGTACATCTTCCGAGGTACAGGCGGCGACCCGGTCATTGACTTCGCTAATGTGAGTAGTTTCTTCGCCAATTCTTCGCCGCGGAATAAGTTCTGGTCAACTAAGCGCCTGCGTACGGTTCAGGTCTGCAGTCAATGGGATGACCCTGTCTTCTCCGGAACCGCCCTGGCAAACTGCCAGGCGGCTATGGAGGCGGACATCAAGACCTGTCAATCGAAGGGCAAACTTATTACTCTGAGCTTGGGTGGTGCAACAGGCCAGGTCGGGTTCTCGTCTGACTCTCAGGCGGAGACATTTGCCACTCAAGTTTGGAACTTGTTCCTCGGAGGGTCCAGCTCTACGAGACCCCTTCGGAAACGCTGTTCTCGACGGGTATGTTTCCATAACTAATGATAAAGTTCTACTAACCGATCTTTTGGGTCAGTATCGATCTCGACATCGAAAGCGGCACTCCGGCCCACTATGCCGCCTTTGTTAGCAAGATTCGTTCGCTGGCTGCGCCGACTGGCAAGAGCTACTACATCACGGCTGCGCGGTGCTCAGTGCCCATATCCCGACGCTTACATCGGTACTGCCCCCTCAAACGATGCCGACTTTGACGCGGTTTTTACGTGCAATTTTGTGAGTAGCGAGTCTATGACGTCATCGCGACATGTCTAAGTTTCTTCAACAGACAAACAACTATTGCGGTTTGGATTCAACCTAGCGTAAGTACTGCCTGTGCGCTCTTGTATGTAGGTTCATACTTACTATCTCTTCCAGGACTACAATTTCGCTACCGTGGTATGTGCGACCTGGATCATCCGTCAAAATATTGCTGACGGCATGTAGGGATAACGTGGGCTAAGACGACATCGTTCAATAAGAACGTAAAAGTATACATTGCGCGCCAGGATCCGCCGAGGGCTGCTGGAAACTGGTTACGTCAGTTCTTCACTCTGGCTTCATACGTTTCGGATGCGCAAATCCAAGTAGATCCTCGTTCGGAGGTGTCATGATGTGGGACGCAGACACAGCTTACAGTAAGTTCGGAACCAATTTCAAACTGTTCGTCCTAAAGCTTTGGTCTAGCCAACAATCGGTTTTCGAATAAGGCAGTGAAGACTGTCTATCACCGCTTCAGCTGCCAAGCTGGGTCTCAACAGTCACAAAAGCGCGAGCTCTTCAGTTAAAGTGCCAACTAGCACACAAGGAGCGCATCCCAACCAGCTTCGAAGCCTGCTACCAGCTCTGCTCACAATCCACTAGCATCGCCCACACGGCGTAGTTAGTTCCTCGGATGCGCCCGAGGCGACCCACAGCGCCGCAAAAAACCTACCCACTGTCTTCCGCCCACACCAGGACTGGGTGACTCCGTTGCTAGCTTCGACGAGCAGCGGTTCCACAAGTACCGCTTCGACGGCTCGGCCGACTCCCCAGATGCCAGCAACCCGCGAGGGAACGAGTTCGCTCGCGTTTCTTCCGTGTTTGAGGACCACCCTATGCACTCATCTTCGACATTCCATAGGGAATAGCCACGACTTCCCACGTTTTCATGAGATTATTTGTAACTCTCTTTGATTCTTCTCTTCGTCGGGGCTACTCCCTCGCTAGGCAGTGGCTCACAGTTCGGTAAAATGACCCCCGTCAGGAGCCTCACGATTCTGGCATGTATGATATTAGACATGCGTGTGTACTTCTAGTAGATTGAACTGTATTAACAGCTATGAGATGCTTGTACAAATACATAGCCGTGTTGTGTGGCGAGAGTTCTTCGGTCTCGATGTACTGAAGCCGCAGAGAAGCGTGGAGGAGTGAATGTAATCTCCACAAAGGCAGAGCGCGGCCAGCTAGTCTCCCTAGCACAACGAAAGTGATTTTCGGCGCTTGGCCCAGAAAGCGTTGGCCCATGCAGCCACTCCTTCGTGTTGGACCTTGAACTCAACCACCATCCATTCTTATCGTCCACCCTCAAATTCTCCACACAGTCATGGACGAAACGCGACACTGCAATAGAAGATGAGAAGAAGCCTTTCGATGCTGAAAATGCTGGGCACGACGAGAGGACTTGCAACCCGACCCCGAGGAGCCTCTACATGATGGAGTCGCGGCAACGGACGGGTGTGGCTGGTGAAGGTATACGAGACCTGCAGCTATTGTGCGAGCGCACCCTTTGACATGCTATAGATCCCACGACATCTGATTGGAGCAATGGTCACGCGTGATTGGCGAACGACGAGGACGTGCATCTCGCGAACGATACGCGTGTACCACAACGCAAAGACGGCGGGGGGCAAAGTGCCGCGCATTCGTGTGGATGCTCCCGCCGGTCTTCGGACGATCCCCCCAACGAGCTGACCGTAGTTGACGAGTACGAGCTTGACATGGCTCAATGACTCTGTGGACAACCAGTTTCGTCCGTCGCTGAAAGTCCAGAGAAGGAGAGCCCGGCACGTGCGAAGTCGCGCGCGCACGACTGGATCTCTCTTACCGGCCTCGTGTGTCAAGCACGAGTGCAGAGAACACTCCGAACCGTACATGCTCAATGGACGCTACGTCCAGGAGCATTTAAGATGCGCGCAACAAGAAGCGAATTTACCAGTCCAGAGATCCATCAAGCGCTATCGAGGACGTAGCTCCCCAGGAGACCGTGGCTCGATCAACACGGCGTCACCAGTGGTATTCACAAACACCACTGGCTTCTCCGACCTCATTGATGAGTCCCAGCGCGTGCTTTTAAACTGCTCTCTGCTAACGGGTATACAGAAAGAAGCCCCCCACCGCACGAAGCCACCGAAAGGCCAATTCGAGCGCATGGACTGCGGTATGCGCGCAAAAATTCAGCTACTCGACATGCTCTTTTGGTCTTCTTCCGCGAACGAGAGCATGCTGGGCCGTCAAACTGCTACTCGCACGAGGCGTACTCAGCAACCAGAGGCGTATCCTCAAGGATGGTTCTCAGCGAGATTGCATTCATGCATCGGAGTGGCGAACACAACGAGACCTGGGAGCTTATGGGGGAACTTCAATGGAGGACGGGGTATAGGCTCCCTTTCTCTATGCTGGTATCAATCATGGTTCTCAAATGGAATATAGATCAAATACCTGGTGCGAAAATGTTCCCATTACGAACTATACGGTTGATTCGGGGTAAACAAGCGGTTTCGGAGGATAAACGAAGGTACGAAGATGACGACGAAGATGACGTACGATGGACTGACGACGATATGGAGGAGTTTCATAATAGAGCACGGACTTATTCCTATTTTTACTTATGCATTACTGTATTTATACATCGTCAACATTCCTCTCATTGAATACATTCGATTCTCGTGTAGCATTACGTAGACGCCCCAGGCCTCGATCTCACGACGAGGTCGTGGAGTGGTCGCAAAGCCTCTTTGCACCCACACCTCTATGTCGAACGCGCACGTCGATCTCCTTATACTCGGCGCAGGCTGGACATCTACGTTCCTTGAGCCGCCTGTGTGCAAGGAGCGAGAGTTCAACAGCTTCGCCTCCACCTCGCGCCCAGGCAACCCGAAGCCGGACACGATCCCCTTCGAGTTCAATCAAACGGACGAGCATCCGGACAAGGCGCAGTTCACTGGTCTAGCCCAGCGCGACACCTACACAGTGCTCATCACTGTTCCCGATCAGAGTCAAGGGCGCGTCGGAACGGCTGGTGAGGTGTTGTATGGAGGAGACACACCAGGGACACACGCCCGCGTTCATCCAGCTGGGGTCGACGGGAATCTGGGGCGTGTGTATGAGTACTTTTATGCACCGCACACAAACACTGATGATGACGCGAGTAGTAGGTGAGCCTGGCGAGTGACACAGACAAAGGTCCGGGATGGGTGGACCGACATGCGCCCTATAACCGAGTCGAATCCACGAGCGGCGGCGGAGAAGGAGCTGCTCGCACTAAAATCGCCGAAGTCGCGGACAACAGTTCTGAATTTGGCCGGGCTCTGGGGAGGGCAAAGAGCAATGAAGAACTATGTCGGACGTGTTGCGCCCACAAAGGAGGCTTTGAAAGCCAAGGTCGGTGACATTCTCTGCCTTTGCGACGATACGGGTATAAGTTCTGAATCGAGACATTGAACGTAGGGAAGCCTTCATATGATCCACGGCCTAGATGTCGCACGAGCCGTCATCGCGGTACACGAGAACTTTGCGTTTGCGATCGGCCAGCGTTGGATATTGACGGATACTCGAGTGTACGATTGGTGGGATTTGGCTGCCGCGTGGGGTAGCAAACAACCAGGCGAGAAGGATACGGAGGAGAGGAATCGCAGCCGTGGTCCTTACGGTGTATGGGTCCTCGAACTGATGAAGGAGGCGGGTGTGAGAGCACTTCCAAGGACGCCGGACAACTTTGATCGAGCATTGGATAGTACGGACTTCTGGCGTACGTTCAAGCTGGCACCCGTAATGGCTAGCTGGAATAAACGAAGAGTTTTCGAGACTATCGTATCTCTAAGGTATGCCAAAACAAAAGCAGACTTTAGTGAGCACAAATGGCAGATGCATTCCACGAACCCAGTACGCGACGATTACAATTATGTTACATATACCCCATGGGACAGAGCAACTCTCATGCTGAAGGTAGATGAGACATATCCACGGCAGATGTTAGACGGGTAACTCACCTTGGTTACCTCCAGCCGGTGCTTTCCCCTTCCTAAACTTGTTCCCCGGTACCCTCTCGTACGCATTTGGCTCACGCACAGAGTCGCCCATCTCATGGACCACGGTACTGCTTTTGCGGCGTTTAGCGTATTAGAACTTTGGCTGGAGTGCGAATCGGAGCCATCTCGCGGTGAAACATTCGCGCGACGGGGGTATGGGAATGTGAATGTGAATGGTCATGGCCGCATGAATCGTCTGAGTCGTCTGAGTCAGAATCAGAGGACTCTTCGGACGAAGACTCGTCGAATCGCTTCGGTTTGTGGTATATGCAGCAGACTATAGATCCTAAACCATTAGAATTGAGGGCATATACATGGCTTTCTACGCACTCTTTGAGGACTTCTTGCCTGCGCCTCGTTATCGACTACGTCGTCTCTCCAGACCACAGATGGTCTGTTCCTGTTCCTTTGCCTTGGGGCTCCCCGCAGGTGGAGCGTCCCAACTTCTCCGTCGTTCCCGGACGGAAGGACCATCGTCTTCTACAGGTGTGAATCTCGAAGGGTAATCGTGCGAGAACCATCGGAAGGCGCAGACGTGGATGGGACGATGTGCTGCGCGTAGAGACATGTTGGCTTTGGAAAAATAAGGTATGGATGGTGAAAGTACTAACAAAGTCTTTCCACTCCACGCTCGGCCGGAGTTCACCGTAAGCGCCTGCTCGTAGCGCTCCGATGACCCTGCAGATTTGCTGGGGTTTGGGCAGCTGGCATTCGATGAAGGTCTCGAGGCACAACTGTTCTCTGCAGTCTATTTCTGTCATATATCGTCGTATAAAAATAAGCGTTATGCCGCAGTAGGAAGGTAAAAATACGATCTCTACGCCGGCGGACTTTGACCTACCACTTGCTGACGATCCTAATTACAAGTCATACAGCATCAAAAAAATGGTCTGCGTTCAATCCTTGTATCTAGCGAGCACACTTGGAGAGATGTGTGCGATAATGTCCACACAAGATGAGAGGTAGTATATGTAGAATGGCAGTACGAAGGCGCAAAGATGCAATGTTCTTGATGATATTACGGAGTAAGTGAGGGAGATGCAGCGCAATAATTCTACTGAATCACGACACAATGTTTCGAGCGATTCACATCGCCGCTTGGACTGCGGCTATGATTAAACGGAAGAGTTGTCATTGGGCGATGGAGAGGAAGTACACGCCGGTGTTGTTTGGCGGTGTTAGGATCAGGGGCAAGCGGTTGCCAATTTCGGATCGTTTCGCTCCAACCTCCGAGTTCCGAGTGTGACGTAGTGAATGCGAATTTTAGGTCTCCTCACGCGAGGCAAGACGTCTCGTGAATGGGTGTGTATGCAGAGGATATACAATGTCTAGGTACTACGCCGAAATGGTATTATATAAACATAATGCAATAGAAAGTCCAGGGTCTCTACGGAGGATTTTATGCGGTCTAGAGCGGAGGTCCTTAGTCAAATTTCTCGGGCTAATGGAGAACCGAGAGACTTACCGCCTCCTTGAGGTAGGTGACGAGGTCGTTGCGATCCTTGTCCTTCTGAGACCAGCAAACGCCATCTTCGTTCCAGGAATGTACTAAAGCAATGAAGATAATGTCAGCCTCGCAGTCGTTGACGAGTAGCTCCAGAGTGACGAACCTTCTTGGGGTTCTCGAGGTACTCGAAAAGAGTGTTCTCGTCCCATGTGATGCCCTTGGAAACGTTGGCAGCGGTGTACGAGTAGCCCTCGCCCTGGCCAGTCTTACGACCGAAGATACTATAGAACGGGCGCGTCAACTCCGTCCGAACGACGCGTCGCACGGAATGAACTCACCCGTGCAGGTTGGGGCCAACCTTGTGGGGCTCACCAGCGCCGAGGGTGTGGCACTGAGCACAACGAGTCTTGAAGAGACCAGCACCCTTTCCAGCGTCACCTACACGGAACAGGTGGTCAGCCAGGCTCGCTGTTCGACGCGACATGGGACTAACCGGCAGCGTAAGGCATGTTTTAAGATCTAGGGTCGTGAAGAGAGGGCAAGGGGTAAGGAAGATTGTACAGGACGTCGACGAAGACGAGGAGGAGGGATGGGTAGTGTAAAGGACAGAGTGAGGACTCAGAAATTCTTCTTTTTCTGGTTCGCCTGAATATAAGTTGCCCGGATGCCGGTTCGTCCCCGGCCCAATGGCGGCTGTCCAATTATATCCGAGCCGCACCGGACCAGAGATCCAACGCGGGGTTAGGGTCTAAGTCACGGGACTCTGCTTGTTTACTGAAGCAACGCGTGGGATAGTAAATCAAACTCCGCCCCCCTTCACGTTTGATTTGTGCCGCCATCGCGCCCGCCGCCCGACGCGTTCCCTTCGTTGTTCCTGGCGTACGGTTCGCCATCCTTGCTGATTCTGCCGTGCATGCCGCGCTTCAATGAACGGGATTTTAATATCTTCTGCAACGACGACCGAACTCCTCCAAGCACGCCAACCCAACGACTCCATGTTACCATCCCGCCAACCGCCTCCAACCAAGCGTAAAGGCGAGGATGGAAACCCGCTGAATCAGCTTACGAAGAAACCTAGGACAGATGTATAATTCATTCCTTTGTACATTGTTGTCACAGTATTGATCGCGTACGTCACACAGTCTTCGACA
The DNA here is from genome assembly GCA_035772785.1 of Phlebiopsis flavidoalba. NCBI lineage: Eukaryota > Fungi > Basidiomycota > Agaricomycetes > Polyporales > Phanerochaetaceae > Phlebiopsis > Phlebiopsis flavidoalba. The sequence continues at coordinate 239,869 of JAOCPU010000034.1, read as the reverse complement.
AAGTCCGCTGCGGCCAAACGCAAACGTACGTGTATACGCGTGACCTATCGCGTGTCCCTTGCTCTGACATGCGTTTTAAAGTCATAGGCGAAGAACAACCTGGCGGACTCATAATCGTGCGCGCATCATCGACGCGTCCGCCCCATTCACAAGAAACTCGTCCCACTGAAGCTGAACTCCCGGCCCATGCTCCCACTCGTCCATCCTCAGTTCCCCCATCGATCCGAACAGCCACAAACGGAGTCCTTACCAATGGGAATCACTCTGGACACCCTTCAAAGAAGTTCAGAGCCAGTTCTAGTGACCCCTCGACTGGCCATGCTACGAAGGGCAAAGAGAAGGAGGTGCTTGGGAGTGTGGCCGAGGCTGACGAGGAGGCGGAGGTGCGGCAAATGCAGTCGGAAACAGAAGCTCTGCGGCGGAAGTCCAAAGCCGCCAGTGCCAACGTAGACCCCGCATTTCAGTTCCCTCCTCCTAGTGCTGGTTCCAGACCAGCAAAGTCGAATCAGTCGCGCGGTCGAATACGCGAGATCTCGCAGCCACTTCCGTTGCAGGAGACACCTCAGCAGGAAAGGAATAGGTTTCTCAGAGGAGAGGGTAGTCATCGCCGCAAGAGTTCGCTGACACGCGGGAAAAACGTATTAGCTCGGCATACCATAGCACTGGTGTCATCAGTACGTCATATGAGATATATGTCGCGCTTCGCACCGTTCAACCCGCTAACGAAGCACTTAGCTCAACCGCACACGTCGGTACGCGACTCAAGCTTCTATAAACATATCGATATCGAGCTGCCTGAACCCCAAACGTGCCCAACAACTACTAATATGGTGCTCACACCGTGCCGTCAACGAATTGGTGGACCGAGTAAACCAGGTGGCCCCATCATCATCATCATCGAGACGAAGCACGAATGATTCCGGCAGGATCCACCGCTATCCGAAGAGGACATGCAATTGTTGAAGGGCGTAGGTGAGGAGGTAGTGAAGATGTTGGCGGAGAACCAAATCGACACAAACGTGTATGGTGGGCCGGGAGACGGGGATGCGCCCAGGTACAGTTGAAGGAGAACGAGCAGAATGTGAAGAATAGAGCGAGGGAGTTGCGATTCAACGCGCATATTCAAAGGTCAGTCAGTCGTCATTATTAGGCGTATGTGTGTTTGCTGAGTAGGCCACCCAGGCTAAAACAAGAGGATGAGGCCTGGGTGGAAGTAGGAAGCTCGTACAACGCATTTCGAACCACAGTCCTGTCAGAGCTTGAGGAACGAAAGAAAGAGTTTCCATCCGCGAAGGCGAAAGGGAAACGGCCGGCCACAGCGAAGACATAGCGTTGTGGGAGATCAGCGACCGTGATCTGCCTGACCACTTTCGCGGTCGAGACGGTCTTGCTCTAGCGAGAACCCTCGTTAATACCGACACCTACAAAGAGCGCCCTTGCCCAACGGATGGAAGATTTGGAGTTAACGGTGCGTGATGTAGATGTTACTTTGCTCGTGTTATTCATGTTATGCCAGGCCGACCGGCTCCATTCATTGGCACACGCTGCGCTAGAGGGTACTCGACTCGCAGAAGCAGACCTCAACCGACGCTTCTCGCTTCTCAATCTATCTCTAGCGTCTCGAATACAGCCTCACAATCCGCTGCTCGCTTCTTCTACAACTGCCCTCTCGACCTACCTCCCTTCTTCGTCATCACGGCCACCGCCTATCACCAACCCGCAAGCTCTGCTCCGTGCCATGTCCCGAGTCGACGCGGAACGGCCGCAGACGCAAGTCGGAGATGCCGCGCGGCGCGCAGCGAGGGGAGGCCCAGCGGGCCCATGACGCCTCGGCCGGCATTGCCGAACGACGCCTTACAGGCGTTCCCCCGCCTACTCCGCGCAAGCCACCAGGAACACCGCGACGTACAACCACCCCAGCTAGGTACGCTGATTGGTCGCATGTTCTTCATTATTTTCACGTCCAAAGTACATGTGTCACGTTCTTACCATGACCTTCCTGTCACTTTACGTTTCTGCTTCCATCTTTACACATTCTAACTACGGCACCCAAGTTTTGTATGCGTCCTGGAGATAAATTGTACTGTACTTAGGCAGCATATTACCCTCTACTTGTGATCACACTCTCCATTTATTTGGCTCGTTCAAATATGTATTGGATATGTATGAGCTTTTGGCGTTGGTCTTGTGCCACGATTTGGCCCAGGTGAAGCTCACCCGCACCCTAGGCCTGGCGCCTGTTGTGGTTTCAGAGGTGCTAGCGAGCACAGGCTCCTTTGAACTTAGCCCCTCACCCGACCACACCTTCCCCAGGCCTCACGACTTCCACCAAGAACTTCTATTCTTGTGCCTCTACATCGCTGTCGAATTTAGTTTGACTCTTTTGCTGCTCACGCTGGTCGTCATTACACTCGCTCCTACACGCGGCTATGATATGTGCAAAGCAAATTTTCCGATGTTTTAAATGGGTGGAACGCGCTGGCGATGCCTTGACGGGGGCGGCAGGGCCTGTGTTCGTCGCTCTTGCCGTCCTTCTGCTCTCGGTGGGGGCGTTTTGTTTCTGTGAGTGCACTCGGGGTTTGAGGTCCACGTTGCGCTAAGCTGAAACCCACCACTCAGTCGAAGTGATTTTTCCCTCGCTGCGCTGGAAGCTAGTCTCTGCGCCGCTATGTCTGCTGATTGCGGCAAACCTATTCATGCATTATTACTACGTGTGTACCATCGCACCGGGGTTCGTGACGGATTCACCACGTCCGCGAGGCTCGGGATGTCTGTGGGCGAAGAAACGGAGTACCATTGGGAATAGACCATCGGATGGGGTCAGATGGTCTGAGGACTTGAACATGACCAAGGCATTAATATCAAAAGTGCAGGAGGTGTGGCGAGATTCGGCCTGAGGTGCGTTTTAATCCTACCGCTGGTTCTGCCCCATTGACGTGTATTACAGCGAGCTCACCACTGCCGGATATGCAAGCGTTGCGTCTTAAAATACGATCATCATTGCCCAGTATGTGCGTTGAAGGTTCCCTATCGATAGTACACTGAATATTAAGCAGTGTATGTATAACATCGCTATGCTGCTTCGAAGATTGACGAATTCCAGGGATAAACCAGTGTGTCGGATTGCACAATGAGAGACACTTCGTTCTATTCCTGTAGGTGAAGAGACTTCCACACGTTCTCATGCTCTATCTGACCTCCGTTGTAGTGCATACCTCAGTCTGTCATCGTTGTGTTTTCTGGTATTAGGCTGGGAACACATTTGGTCCGCGCTGGGATGGTACGATGTGAGTCTATCTCCGTCACTGGGATGTCGATATGTGTTTTATTCTTAATTAGGACACGTGGAAGCCATTACTCGCCAGAAGTCGCATTCCTCTTGGAGTATATCCTTGCCGTGGTCATGTTTCTTTGCGGTTACTGTGATGGGAGGCTACCACCTTTGGGGCGTCGCCAACGCGGAGACGACTGTAGAATCCCAGGATCATGAACAATATCGCAAAGTTGCGAAGTCTCGTGGCGAGGTCATCGGTTTCGCGTGCTCAGTTGTTTACGAGATTGCTCACATTTGACACAGGTTTTCGTGAATTCGTATGATCTTGGGTAAGTAATCACTTCGTCACTACTCCCCAAGTTGGGACATTTGTTGATCGTTGATCTAGTAAACACAAGAACCTGGAACTTTTCTTCAATATCGTGGCAAGAACGGATAGTACGCGCTCTTCATAAAAATAAGGTCGCAGAGACTGACATATAGAAGCCCATTATATACGCTATTTGTACCTTTACGCATCGAGCCGTACACCGACGGCCGCTCATGGGCACGCAGGGCAGGGATGGAGAGGCATCCTGGTGTACAAGTCGAGAAGAGCTCACCGATGAGGATGAAGATTAGGCACTGGGCATTAAACACAACACCTGCATATTTTGTAAGTGTCATTACCGTGTATTTTTCCAGGATGATACGTTGCCGGGCCATATGACCCTTCGAAGGTGCGAATGCTGACAGCTTTCGTGCTGTCATGCGAATGCCCTTGGGAAGTGGCTTGATTTACGTCCGGCTGACATGAGGGCATCGTCCTTTGTCTTTCTCTCTGAAATGTTTCTCTTCGCAACCTCGGAGCGCGGCGGCTGATTATGCTCACAGATTGCCTACATATTATTATATATCCGTGGCTCACGTATACCGCGCGAAGCACGTCCCCCCATCCATGCGACAAGGCAGCTCAGTGACTAACGATGCACAATATCGTACGGTGCAAACAATCAGGGTATGATATTGCGAGATGAGGCCGCAATGCGACATACATGTGACACCTCGCACGAGATCCAAGCTAAAACCACAACTTGTTGCTAGATATCGAAGCTTCGGCACAAAACAATCTTGAATGGGAAGTCTAATATATCACCTCAGGTTTTCAAGCCTCCAGTTCCCTCACACCCTCATCGACCGTAAACGTGAGTTGTGCGTAGGGCTTTTTCACGCTGTAGAAGTCCTATAGTTGTCATATGCTCGAAGGTCCTGGGGACGCGGCATGGTCCTGCGTCGTCCGAGTTGTTGATGCCCCGGCATCTGCGTGGTACTAGTGGATTGTGTTACAGTCGCCACACCATTCACTGCATCGGGAGAGTTAAAAGTCTTCCTGGTACAGCGGTTGTCGGGGCTCTGGAGTGGGAATCGCGCGTGCGGGGGGATTAGTACCGGATGTGGGTACGGAGGTCCGGGACGTCCTGGGGCTTCTGGATCCGTTGGGAACATATCTGGAATGGAGCTTGCGGTGGGCGCCAACGTCGCCACCGATGTTCGGTTGTAGTGTTGAGAGCATGTTATGTTTTATAAGCGATTGGCGTTAAATCGCCGAAACTCAGCCTGAGACATCGACGATATGCTGCAATAGAGATCAGTGTTTGGTATTTATCAATGGAGAGTTTCACGAACTGAGGGGTCAAATGCCTGTGAAAATGTCGTACAAAGCATGAGCTGCGCCCGACTGACTTTCACCGACGAGGATGAACTGGATTTTCAGTGTATCGAGTTTGGATGTAGTTTCCTCATTGCTATTTTGCTGTGAGTACCTCAGCCAGAGCGTTTTGTAGATAATCGCTAAATCGTCAAGAATGTCAGACGGATGCCTCATCAAACCAAATGGGAATACATACGAAAGTCGCCGGGTAGTTGGTATAATTACATGCAGCGGCTTGACCTCCGCATAAACGACCTTGCCGGCTAGACTCGCCGTCAATCTCATTGAACGGCTCTTGTAGAATCTCCTCCAGTCGAGGTCCCAAATATGCGCACCCTGACGGTTCGAGGCCGTGTGATCAGTTCCTTCGAAAGAAAACAGGGGCAGAAGTTATAGACTTACCAGATGGTCGAACAGTCTGGAATGCACGGATAACATCAGCAGGAGTCTCCAGACGGCGTTAGGCTGTGCTCTTCATAACACGAAAGTTTTATGGCAAGACTCACCTTGGATACTCTTGGATTGTTGATTAGATTGGGCGAAGCGAATGTCGAACGAACTTTCTCACCCGAACCGTCTCTTGCGCAAACGCCTCCCAGCGCGCCTGCGACATCCTTCCAGTAAGTGCTCGATCTAGCCATGCACCAGCGGTTATAGAGCAATGTGACTAAAGAATGTGTTTGAGGTACTTACTGGAGAAGCATCATCTACCAATGAATACGACACGATAGTCTCTGCAAGTATTATTACTCAGCAAGGGGGACGATGGCAAAGTAATCGGCCAACTGACTTGAGACAGTCGTGAATTTCATGTGGTCGACCATTGTCGAGAATAGGATTATAAGATGGTCGGTTTATTCCTTCCGGGAGGGGATGGCGGCTCAGCAAGAAAAGGCCACGCCGCCGAGTAGGGCCTCAACTACATGTCGCATTTGTGTGTGCGTCCGGAATTCCCGCGCAGTTAAGCCATTCAGTGGTCGCTTTCTCGATCTCATAAACGTCATTGATCCTATGTGTGTGATCAATTGCGAGCTGGGGACACAGCCGAAAACAGGTACGTGCTGGGCGAACTGAAAAATATGTGAGGATGATATTTCAAATGGCTCAATGTGTAATGTACCGAGTTCCCATGTTTAGGTGTGCCACTTCGGCTTCTTGGGCGGCGATGGAGTGAAACATGGTTGCAACACTCTGTTCGGCATGAGATCGCTGATCGGACCAGCGTTTGTGGTGAGTGCGTATCGTACGCATATGCACCGAGGATTCATACCTCTGGTATTGGCATTGGTAAAAGCTTTCAGCAGCTAAGCGTCCAGCTCCTATGCTGATGTATATTGGTCTGACTTTTCCGTGCTCCCTCACGAACAGGCTGTCAGCTTCCGCAGCCGCCAGGCGGATGGGGTTTCCATGACCCATCAGCGACGGGTCTCTGCACGGAAATCACCTTCGTGACTTCTATCTCGTCTTGGATACGTAGAGGGGGTGAGTATGGATGACGAGCGCAGGTGGCCATGGCGGCTTCCAAGACCATCCATTCGTAATTGAGAGCCGTGTCCGGGTTCCCTTTGGGGGTATCGTACGAGCGGATGCAGGATATACGAGGCGTATCGCGCACTTGCATCGTTGTTACAAAGGTCTAATCATCGATTAAAAACGGTTCGCTCGAAACAACGAAAGAGCTCACCCGAACCGGCTTGATTCCTGAGGAATTCACACAGGCGATTGGAGGGAGGCCTCCATTCGAGCATTGCGTTGCTCCGTGTACCTTTTGAATACCTCCATGAGCACCGTGGCGTAATTGTCGTGGCTAGTGAGATCACAGTGTTGTACAGGGGACAAGTGGGCTAATATGTTCACCATACTCCCTCCATGCTGTAGCGCAGTCTAGTCCAAGCCGTCCCAGGAGAATGGCAATCAGTCCGCCGGATGAGGCACCGCCGATGAGCTCGAATACGTCCCAAGGGGGTAACGGCCGACCCTTATCATCACCACCATCGGGAAAGCATATGCATCATTTTGTCGAGCACGACCAAGCTGGCTATGCCGTAGAGACCGCTGCCATCCAAGCTGAGCACAGGCGCCTTGAATAGAGCGTCTTCACCGGCCATGCCGTTGGTTGGCACGTCACGGATTTTCTCGAAATACCACAATTGTTCTTGTCTCCCAGGTACATATGCACCGAGAGAGATCTGGGCTCGAGGTTTGAGTGATTAAAGATATAGTGTACGGGGCAGACATGGCTAGCACTCACGGTGTTCTGAGGGCATGCTCACGTAGCTCCCAGCATATACTATGTTTGTAATCGCAGATACTACGATGATATTCAATTCAATTGAGGTGGAAGCAGACTAAAATTTACCCACATGAACCGTCCTGCGCTCACAAACTCAATTCGCCAAGCACGTCGACTGAGGTTGTCATCGTGGGACGATGCGCGAATTTGAGAGTCCGTTGGTGCCATAGGTCAAGACTTCCGGTTGGATCGCCCCACGTGTTTATACTTGCTGTTGAAGATGGCATACATAGCATTACTCAACACTGTGTGATGCGCCACTATTGTAACGCTGTCAGTGCTGATATGCATGCATGTCAAGGGACAAGAAAAGAAGGTCGCGCCTCAGGCCCATGCATTTGCCCCGTCAAGGGTTATCGGAGCGAAAGGTTGGTCGGCTCGTCCGTCGTTGTGGAGGACAGCATGATTCTCAATGTGAGCATTGCGAATTCGGTATAGACCAGGGAATAGTTGTGATTTAAAAGGCATTGTGGTTGCTGTCTATCTGAACCAGGATGAAAATTGCGATGAGCTTTTCATGTCCTCAAAGACGATCTCATTATATTACACCGAGGCCCAGCAGAAGGATCAAACTCACCCTTCCTTGTTGGTTTCTCTCTACATGTGTGTAAGGCATGTTAGTGCGGAACGTGTCCGGCGAGCGTTCACCTTCATTCACAAGGGATAGGCTTCGGCCATGCGTAGTCTAGAGTAGTACCACAGGAAGCCTGGAGTTGCACTGCGTGGCTCTGCCTCCCTCGGTTCAGGTGTGTGGTCGTATTTGAGGCATCGAGATTGTAGACACTTTCTCGCGTTCGAGTATGAAGAAAGGCATGTCATACGGGTTAATGAATCCAAGTCATACATTGACCTAGCGGAAAACAACCTCTAGCAATTGTCCAAGCGAGCTGATCAAAGGCCACTTACCCCACTGAGCGGATGAGGTGTACGCTCTTCGGAAGTCTGGAAGATCTAGATGACACACTGAATTTATCACGTGGTAGGCACGTACGCCATTGAAGCTCCGCGCCAAATGCGAGCATGAGCGCGCAAAAGACATCTGAGAGGTATGCACGTATCCATTCAAAGTTGCGAGAAAACAGACGAGTTTCTCGCCTGCCCGAGGTACCGCAAGGGAAAGCAACGACTTTTCGAGTAAAACCTTCTCCGCACAATGAGCTTAGTAGCCCGCTGGCGTCCAACTCGATCTCACAAGCCTTCCCACGACATGTGCATGGTGCATGATCTGCGACCTGCCTTCCAACTTCTGGTGGAGCGCCCGCTGCCCGGCCCTGTCTTGTTGAGTCTCTACCCGTGTTCTACCGCTCATTAGCATTGAAAAGCCCAAGGCCATCAAGAAGAACTTTCTTGGACCCTAGCAGGATATTGATGTGATCAACACTGTATTGAACCTTGTCGAAGTCGGGTACAGTATGATATGCACATCATGACTAGAGGCAGTTCAAATATACCACGTAAAGGCGGACCCCCCCTCGAAGTCAGGAGATGTTGACACTTTAGGGCTTGACTATATCGTGTTACGAGCATCGTAGCTCATTATGGAGGCGGAGGATCATCTAACACTACGTATGGGTACCTTTATCGTCACGCGCAAACGGCTCAGAAGCGTAGCATTCACATGCCGCTTACAGCCTCCCTCGGTGAGGTAAGAAATGGATTCTGGATCCTATTTTATCCTTCGTGAAGACCTCCTAGTTGATGTCTCCTCCGCTCATTTGACCTCGAAGCCATGGTAATCACTGTGCTGTCGTCCGGCAAATTTACCATCGTCAATGCGAATAACAAGAACTCGCTGAATCTCATCAATGACACAGAAGGACAGTCCGTGCAAGGCACTTCCGACGACTACACTAACGGTTGCAAGGTAAGACCGCTCTCTGTTGCTTGGTTGGGCGGGGTCTAATAATCTCATGGCTCGGATTTCACTAGTGGATTATCACAAAACTCGCAAACGGACGATACACACAATCAGAAAACGCGCAGTCTGGCAACTTTGCTTATGTTGGAGACCGTCCTGCACTGGCACTCAAGTAGTTGGAAGAGAGCGTCGGCGCGAGTGGAGAGTTCAGGGAACTGGTGTGACAAACCGCTTCACGTGCGTGCAGATTTCGTTAATCTTGTGTCTTAATGTCAGAGCTTATTACGCTTTAGGATCTCACCGTCTGACCAAGATAACTACTGGGCTTACACTCCGACACTGATGGGACTTCCGGTATGTTTCTGTTCTGACGAACCTTGAAGTTCGAGAGCCGGGGAATATGGTGACTAACCATGTTTTAGGTCGAATTACGCCTCGGGAGCACTGACAATACGAATCAATGGGACATCAGGCCTACCATGTAGCTTTTCGCTCCCATTGCCCTTCGATCATTCGAATCAATCGCCCCTTTGTAATGAGTCTACTTACGTACTAGTAAATCTACAGAAACCCCCCATATCCGTGAAGTGCAATGTTCAGCTATCCCTTAATGATTGATATACAGGATACGCTAAATATCCATAACTTACAACCGATGGTATGTGTGCTTCATTGATAAATTGGACTGGTTCGCCATGTCACATCGTTACTATATCAGTGGCGAATCATCCATAGAGGGCATTCTTTTCACATTGTCGAGCGGGTCCGAACGACTCTACTACTTAGTAAAAGCCCCGGCAAAGGAAGTTGGACCCTTAAACGGTATGAGGCACTAGTAAGCGCAGACACGGATTTTCGTGATCTGTTGTAATCTTGGCAAAAGCATGGTGCTTCATTCGTCTGAACTTGGCTGAATTACGCCCGGGGTGTTTGTAAAAAACTCACGAAATATCGGTGCGAGTGACTAGACCAATTTATGTCGAATGATATTGATCTTTGTCAGAGGTCGCAGGTCTGGTTTAGGGATCCGGTCCCTGATCGAAGGGGTTTTCTTTTCAATTTGGGGCACAGGACCACGAATAACGGTAGCGAATGCTCAACTAGCTGAGCATAAACCAGAACCCTAATTCCAGTTTGTCACATGAGCTTGGAGTCGCAGGTGTTGGGCACTGAGGGAAGCCTGTGGAAGTCTTGGATCGCAGATCGTCGTGGTCTTTGTGCCTGGATCTCACGCCAGTCCAATGTGCATTCTATAGTCTTGTCGCCTAGAAGGAGGGCTGGCTAGCAAATGTACAAAAAGACACGCCTCCTCTAGGCAACGCAGCTGCTCAGTAAGAGATCCACCGTGTCTGTCGAATTCAATGACAGCTGACAACTATTGCCGGATATATTCAACATCAGCCAGACTGTTTCGCCGACGAGGAAAGTTTGAGGGTAAAGCACTGTTTGTGGGATGAGCCGCGAGCTATTCAAGCTTGAAGAACAATGAAAGCATACGCATGCGCAAAACGGTTGACTTCGCACATATTATTGTCGAATGGTTATGACAGGAACAACGGCTTTGTAATTGAGAGGGCTATTTCTTGACATATATAAGCAGCCCACATTCTCCACAGCACAAAGCAGGCCACCTTAACCATCTCTCCAGCCTAGTTCAATCCCATCTCTCATAGCGAGTCCCATGTCTCACATTCAAACCGGACGCTACACCCCTCACGAACGCCAAGCAGCGCACGCTCGCGACGGCTGGCTGACCCCCAACGATGGTACACAACCTATTTCTGATTAAGCCGAGAGCGAGCGACTTCGTAGACATCGCCAAGGTAAATTCAATATTCCTGTGGTCTGTGCATATATAGTTAGTATCGCTCATTTGTGATATGTAGTGGAACGTCAGTTCGCCTCGCCAACGGCAAATAACCAATCCAGAACGTGGTGGCAGCGCCAATTTTACGCCAATGTCATGAACCGTCCACCGATTGGGACGACCATCGAGGGTCGTAACTCACCTACTCAGTGGGTAAATTCAAGAGACGCGCGTCAGGGCCAATACACGTACGTATTGCATTGAAACGGGGAGTTAGCCGTGCTAAAATTAATGCGTTCAGAATTGCTACCACGGACTCTCGTCTCTTCTGGGGCCTTGTCGACGAAGAGATAGGAACCAGTGTGCGTATGATTTTTGATGAGTAATTATCGGCTAGCTGACGGCTATGAAAGGTTGAGCTTGCTGGAAGTTGCTACCGATCAGCGCAACTGGTGGATTTTCACCCCCACGAGATAAGCGAAATATAATCCATTTTCTGCATCAGAGCTTGTGGCGCACAGATGAGTGTAATTGTACGACGATTCTTACAAGATATATCAGCCCGGATACGAATCAATCGAACTCTTGTGTGACCAAACATGCTGCTTAGCGAATATCACTTAGCATCACTTTCACGCAGCGTGAGCATGGGAATGTCTGAGGCTAGGACCCGTAATGAGCTTCACGTCATTATTATACCCGAGGAATAACCTACCTAATCTGCTCGTGAGTATATGCTTCTCGTATTTTCGCGATGGTGTCGCAAACGCAGTCGCTGGATTTATCACCACAAGCATTACCCCAGTCATGGCCATGGCTATTTTTGCATGAGCTGCGTGTATAGAAGATGAATATGAGACTTACAGATCAAGACAACTACGATCGCGACAATGTACTGCCAACGTTGAACCGGGTGAGCAGTACTTGCTGACTCAATACAGCTCCCCCCATGAACTACAATCATACTACAAGAGTTTTTGAGTACTGTATGTGAGGACGAAGTAGCTGGCTAGATATATACATACGGAGTGACATTCATAGTCAAACTGACATTGCATCCCCACTGCTTTCGCTCGGAAGCACTGGAGGAAGCCAGGTCACAGTATAACAGTGGAGTCTGGCAGTTGTGGCGGATGATGCGATTTCCGAACGGTTGGGTGTCCATCCGCAGAAACGTCAACGTAAGTTGTATCGTCAATGATACACTTCTGACCGATCGTTGCATTCGCATAAACCTGCGGATCGAAGTAGTGTGATCAGTGTCTCCACTGATGGAAATGAAGGTCTCACATGCACGTAGACTGTAGGCAAATGGCGCCATTGAAGTTCTGGCTGCTCGCAAGCTCTTCTGCGTCCTTTGGCGGTCTACACTGGTCGTCTCTGTTCATTTGACATGGCTGACCCGTCGGGATCCAGCTCTGACAACCGTCACCCTCGTCTGGACAAAAGGTTTCACCCGCGCAAAGGGGCGGAAGGGGATCCGTTGGACCGTACCCAAAAGGAAACTCATCGCGTCGGCATTTCTTTGCTTGACATGTTCCATTGATTGCAGCTGAACAGAAACTGCGGTCGTCACAGTCGGTGAGAAGCTTGTGTGTGGATGGGTCGAGATGGTTGTTGTTGGTAGAGCACGAGCCGTCGATGAGAACTCCGCTGGACAGCACGGAGTAAGAGAGAGAGATAAGGAGAAGACACGTAGTCAGATACGAGGACATATCAAAGGACGAAAAGGTAAAGTCAGGAATACGCCGCCGGTCAAGTCTTGTATATGGAGTGTTCAGTCAGCCTCTGACGTCTGAAGGCTGATCGCTGGGTGTGCGGCGGACTAGAACAGGAGCTCAGTCCATAACAAAATGCCCGTGTTGTCGCAATTTTTCATTGGGTAAAACGTCTATTTTAATTAAAAGATGTACTTTGTGCCAGACGCGTGGAATGTCACGCACCATATTGATAAAGTGGGTCGCAAGAGTAGCCTTAGAAATGCTCCGGGAATCTCCAGTATTCCGCAAATTGGTCCCAGTTTTCTAGCGGTGAACCACTCGAGAGTGGAGGCTGCTTTACAAATGTGCTTGTGATGTCTCCAGTCCAACCTTTGGTGCTCCTGTGCAATTCGTCAGAGTCGAGAAACGCAAGATGGGATGACTGCCTACTGCGCTGCAATAGCGGACGAGACGGCACCCAGAGCAGGCCCAGTAAATTCTGGGACGAATCGCAGCCTACCGCGGCACACGACGCGTAGTGCTGCCCCCCAAAGTCTATCATTTGCCGACAGCAATTCCTGTAGTGAGAATGGCAAGATCTACCGTTGTACTTAGAAGCGTGCATGTGTAGCTCGCAAAAGAAACCACGTACCGCGATATCGCTGTTATCAGCCACCTAGCCAGGTATCGGGGCCCTAGCCCTATGGAGCCTCCTCGAGTTTCGAATGGATGTTGAAGCGCGTACAGTATAGCTATAGTGTTTCCCGTGCGTGCAAATTGTCTGCGAAACGATGGACCTGCCCCTGTCCTCGCTCAGGCACTCCAACGTATTGTCCGACCAGCAGTGTCGCGCACAAAGAGTTCAAGCCGTGTCTTGAGAGAGCACAGACGTAATATCATCGCCCAGGAAGCACCAATGTCGTTTGTGTACGGCGATATTCGGGTTTGACGCAGGCACATTCCTCCAGGTAACGTCGATCCAAGTCGAATTCATGTGGGCAATCTCCGAAAGAAGGGAAAGATAATCTGTCTCGAAGGTTCGATCCTGTACCAAGAATGCGATCATTTGCAGTTGTAGCCATTTCGTTGTCAGTTCTCTGAGAGTAAGCGGAGTGAGGGTCTTGAGGACAATTCAGCCCGGGATTCAGGAGAGTAATGAATAGGGAGAACAATATTTAGGCGCCAAACTGGAGAGCGTTGGCATGAAGCGCCTAAAGAAGCTGACAGGCTGGCATCCATAATATGGAAGGTGTAATGGTTGGCCATATAGGTGAGTGACTGAGCTCACAGTCCTCGTCACATCGTCTGCATAGAATATACTTGTAAGGGGACTTCTGTTAAAATCTCAGTTATGCCCTTTTTAGCGGCTAGATGTACACGCATAACAAAGTGCCGTGCTATACGCCTTCTTTGTCAAGTTATTTGCGATTACAAAGACACATACACACTTGCATCATTCTGGACTTGGGCGGGTTTTTCAACTTGAATCGCGGCCTTTCGATCATCCCAGGTGAAAGCGCGGCTATATTTCTAAGCTGCCCTGTTTACATGGATGATCAAGAGTGTCGTGATACCCATGTCTGGTTCAGAGCCTTCACCTGAGGGCGAGGGAAGAAGATGCCTCATCGAGTAGGGAACTCTTTGGATGACCCACTTAAATACACTCGCTTGAGCAATAAGAAATGTAGTCTTTTCAGCTCACGGGAAAACATCAGAAACGCGAAAGCCTCCGCGTGTAGGTCGTCCCATTTCTTTTTCTTTTCGGCCGGTGAATATCCCTAGCGCGTTTGCTGCTTTTCACAAAACATCTTTGTGCGAAGATACATTCAGAGCGGCTGGTGTTCCTATATGCGTGTATTATGTGAGATTTCACTCATGATAGGTTCCATTGCAGATGTAATATTATTACCCATGGCAAACAGTAGCAAGAAACCAAGGGAGCACTCCACGAGAGCAAAAACGGGGGGGGGGGGGGAGGAGGGGGGGGGACTTCAGATCCACGTCGTGAATTGGCAGTCTGAGGCGCAGCACAATCGCACGGGGACGTGGGAGCCCACACCAAAGTGGCATCGCCATGGCAGAGAGCAACGGTTATCGAGCCCCTCCAGGTGGCGAATGATATGCGAGTTGCTCAGTTTTGCGACGTTCCTCTGTACCAAAAAGACCCCAATCGCTGGCACCCTCCACCATGTATATCCCTAGGGAATTATTCTCGCACGCGCGAAAGCTGAATGCCCTACCCCATCCAACAAAAGAACTTCACTTGCGGTGGAAAAAGTAGCAGTCCACAATGATCACCTTGATCTGGGAGGTACTGTTCATATGCCGTCTAGGAGGAAGACACCCTCCGATGGCCCGATTCGTGCATTCATAGCACGCGGATACGTGGTTCCCGCCTGGGCGGTCATATTCCCCCGCCTTGACCTCTTGAATCATGACGGGACTGCGTGTATGCTTTAAAACAACCACGAACGATCTTCGCCCGGAGAAGAGCACAGGTGTCGCCTGGATTCTCCCGTTGACGTTCCGATAGCGCAACTCACTCCGAATGCGCGGTGCTCGTGGGACAATCTCCAAGCGACGGGATACGTTATTTTCTGATCCCCCCCTGGAGGTTGCGAGCCCTCTCCTAGCACGACACGCATCGTTCAGCGGTTGGCAAGACATCTACACAACACTATCGTCTAGCTTTAGAACTAGTGTTTTAGCCCAGATGTCTTGGTTAATTACCGAAGTCGACAAACGTGTCCAAACGTTTGTGCATTGACAACACTGGCTTACTCCGCGGAAGCGGGATGCAGTGGCCAATGAAGAGTTTATCGTACACAGCGCTTATAATAATGGCTAAGGCGCCCACTGGTGTGCGCGGAGGACGGGTTAAGGTTACGGCGCACGGTCTAAACGAACAGTGCGGCCGCGCCGCGCAGTTTCGACTAATCTTGTCTCCGACGGCGACGTCGTCGTCACCCATGATTCACTTCCTATGGATCTTAACCCTGTCTCTGGGATTAGGGGCTTACGCTGGAAATCATTCCGCTCAAGTCAGTCTCAGCTCGCAAAGCTGGGATAGCTATCGGTGAGTTGGTTCTTATGATAGGCTTCGAGTAAGGCTGGACGTTTTGCCCAGTCGTCGCTATCAACCCGGCCTGGTATGTTCAGACATTTCGTCATCGGTGTCCCAATTGAAACTCTCGCCGTTAGGACAAATGTCCGCCATGTTTCAACTGCAAGCTCCCCTGCGTTTTCGTGAAGCTGTGGGCACTTCGGAGAGTGTTCGGATTATGATGGGACAAGTTTGCAACAACCCCGCTGCCACCTGGATGGGCTGGAATAGACTGCTTGACTCCCTCGTACGTGACTTGTTTCGTTATATCTGCACTTGGCTGACACCTGCTAGAATGTGACTCGCTCGACTGACTTGGCGAGAAACGACGGCCAGCGCACGGGAAAACGGGCAGAAGTGCGATTGCCCAAGGATGGATGGGGCTGGCGTGGCGCGTCAACTGCCAACGTTCTGCAAGACCGACTCCTATTTTTGGCCCCCCACTGCCCTGCACAATTTTCCTTTATCCAAGTTTCCAGATCTTATGGCTTTCGGGAGAAGAAGTTGACAAACACATGACTTGCTATCAAGGCGGCGAGACTGTATTCCAGAACTCACCAGGCATGCAACACGTCACGAACCGCAAGATCCTTGATATGCCTCCCCCGACAGACCACCGGATGCTAACCCTTCAGCTGCGACAAATCGGACCCCGGCTACTTGCCTCCTTCCAGTTTGGATGGACCGCTCAGGTTGAGTCCTTGTACCTGCGGGCTTTCTGAGTGTTGTTTCGATGCATGGACCACGTCGTACTGTAGCTCGAAGAAGTTAACCGGTAACGAGATACGAACTGTCAAAAACCATCCCCCCCATGAGTGCAAGTTGCGTGCACTCTGGGAGGATATCATCATGTGGAGATGCAGGATGGAAAGTCTCGGTTGCGTACGCTTCATTTGGTCTAATCGCGCCCTATGCTAAACACGTTCAACAGGGGACAGTCACCGATTCCCTGAAGGATGACATCACGGGCCCGGCTTCTTTCAGCTGCAGAACGCGGAGAAGGCCTGTAGGTTCGAGGAGCCGGGTATGAACAGCCCCCCCCCCCCTCATCGAGACATTCTTGGTGATGGGTACATCACTTGTTAGATAATGTGACAGTGGCGAATGCCTTCATTACTCTCAAGTTCCCGGCTATACGTACGTTCTCGTGGTGTTCTGTTTGCTACAAACAGTCGCTCACTGGTAATCCATAGACGCCCCGACCGAAGCCTGACACAACAACCGCTTCGTCGCCCTTAGCGGTTGCTGGCCTTAGGTCTGGTAGTGCTCGTCATCTCTGCAGGCATATGGCTACGCCAGCCGCACGCGGTCGGGTGACTTTGGTGGTATCCGACTCCCTGAGGCCGGAAACCGCGCGAAACTTATGACCGACCATATCCCTGCTGCGTTACACTTTTCGAACATCTCGTATTCGCTCGGCAACCGAAAGATCCTTGACAACGTCTCTGGCTCGGTACAGCCTGGACAGCTGATGGCAATCATGGGTGCCTCGGGCGCGGGCAAATCGACGTTCCTGGACATCCTTGCGAGGAAGAATAAGCGAGGAACCGTTTCCGGACGTACCCTGGTCAACGGTCGTGAGGTCCCTTGATGCAGAGTTCAAGAAGGTCATGGGCTTCGTCGACCAGGAAGACACAATTGATGAGTACGCTCACGGTGTACGAAACTGTCTTATACTCTGCGTTGTTGCGTCTCCCCCGGGAAATGAGCTTGGAAGCAAAATAAGCAATTTCAGGACGCTTGAGACCCTGCATGAGCTGGGTATCGGCTGGGTATCAAGGATTCGAGGATTGGGAGAATCAGGCGACAGTCTCTGCTTTATAATTTATGCTGACTAAAAAACTGAGGAGTTATAGGTCGTCGTTCCATCTCCGGTGGCGAGAAACGGAGAGTGTCTATCGCCTGCGAATTGGTCACTAGTCCATCATCTCACATCCTGTTTTCTCGACGAGCCCACCAGCGGTCTTGATGCGTACAACGCGCTCAGCGTTATCGACAGCCTGGTTTTCGCTTGCCAGAGATTACAAACCCGCCCCCACTGTGGTATTCACTATCCGATCAGCCTCGTAGGCAACATCGTCTCCCTCTTTGACAAGCTGGTTCTGCTGTCCCAGGGAAAGATGATCTATTCCGGCGAATTGTCCAGGCTGCTATGATTACCTGGCGAGTATCGATAAGCCATGTCCCCCGGGATTCAATCTCGCGGACTATCTCAGTAAGTCTCTCAAACTATTATCCCCGAATGTCTCGCTCTGATACCGCCTTCCTAGTTGACATGACTGTCCTGGCTGCCATTGAGCCCGCGTTCGCTTGACAGTCCTGCGACAAATCCTGAGCTTTCCGAAGGCGAGACTGACCGTCGAGACGAGATACGAACAGGCGCTTCCTGGCTCACACCTCGGCCGCCAGACACTCACGCAGTGACGTTACCATGACAGCCACACACATACAAGCACCGCGGTCGCGTACGTCTTCCCACGGCAACTTTATCAAGCGCAAGACATCGCGGCTACTTGAGGCCTTCAAACCCTCTTCTCGCCCGACCGATGCCACGATATCACCAAAGGCTCGCGGAGCTCGTCGAAAATGCTACAATAGGAGCGAAATCTTTGTGGCACTGAAACAAGAGCTCGTGGACGTCGAAGTTAGCGGCGACGACAGCGCGGCATTGCCTGACGTTGCCTTGGAAAAAACAAGCTCACTCGGGGTCGCCAGCGCGCGAGCTGGGTGGACGCAGTTCAGGATCCTTAGCGGGCGTGCCTTCAAGAACTTGTATCGCGACCCCGCTCTCCTGGCCGCTCATTACATTGCGGCTGTTGTCCTTGCCAGTGCGTACAAGTGTACATCGAAATGTCCATCGGTGATTCTAACGACAATGGATAGTCATCTGTGGAATCTTCTACTACCATTCTGGCAGCGACATTGCCGGATTCCAAAAAACCGACTTGGCGTATTTTTCTTCACACTTGCACTATTCGGTTTCTCGTGCTTGTCGAGTTTGAGCTTGTTCGCCAACGAGCGTCTCTTATTCATGCGCGAAAGGTGTGACGACCACTGCTAACTCGGGGAACAGTCGCTGATTTTACGCCCAGAGCAAATGGATACTACTCACCTCTGACTTACTTCGCTTCGAAGGTGAGCGAGCATATATATACTTCTTTTGAACGGACTCTAACTCCCTTAATAGGTCTTATTTGACATTCTACCTCTGAGAGTCATCCCGCCTCTGGTGTATGGAGCTATCATTTACGGCCTCGTTGGCCTCGTACCTTCCGTAGTCATATTCTGGAAGTTCATCCTGACCCTGGTGCTGTTCAACCTCACGACTGCTAGCATCGTGCTATGCCTTTCCATCGCATTCGCGAGCACAAGTGTCGCCAGTTTGGTTGGGACCCTCATCATGTTGTTCAAGTACGTGTTTGTTCCACTCAGCCACAGATGCTCGCTCACTAGTGCTTTCGAAGCTTGTTGTTCGCGGGCCTCCTGATCACCGAGACTCGCTCCGCCCCGCATTCCAGTGGCTACACAACCGTGTCGTTCTTCCACGCTGCATTTGAGGCTCTCGCTGTGAACGAGTTAAGATACCTTCAGTTGAAAGGAGAAGAAATACGGTGTGGAGCTTGATGTGCCAGCTGCGACCATTTTGTCAACATTCGGCTTGAAAGCTCAGGTTTTGTTCTCTCATTTCCTATTGGCCTCTTCTCTGATCCAGCCGCGTTACAGGCATTCTGGTGGCCTGATATTGGTTTGCTGGGCATCTTCTTTGGTTCGGTCACCATTCTCAGCTATCTCATTCTGCATTTCTATGTCAAGGAGAAGCGATAGGTTCTTTTAGCTTCGTCTTCGGCTGTACAATATCGCTGAATTTATCCCGTGTAACCATACAAGTCTACCGGAATTTTCTCCAACCGTTTACCTTTTTCAATCGTATACAATGTTTCACATTCACATACAGTGCTTGTATCATAGGCGTATGTAATAGGCATCTTGTTCCCGCCAACATCTACGATCGCGACACCGCGTCATAGTCCAAAAGGAGAATATTATTGGACACTCCCTGCGTTTGACTCACCTATTCCATATTCCCGGACCCGTCATCCAGGTGCGTGGGCTTCCACTTATATATAAGCCGACTCGAGTCGCTCATTGGTTTCGCTTCACCCTGTTCCAGATCATGCAGATACAGCTGCCTCCTAAGTGATCTCCATCTTGAGATCGAACGCACTTACTACGGACCCGGGAAGGAGTTTTACCATTATGATTTCCCCATGGCATCAGACTATCTGGCATTGCTCGGAGATACCGGATGTGTAGCCCATGAAATGATGTTTGATTGGCTGCGCGTGCAGTCGGGCGATTCAAAATGGTCATGTTTGTTGGCAGGAAACCACGGTATGCCGATATCCCTTAATTTTCATAGAATACCCAGTGATGAAGTCTCGTTAGAGCCCTATAACGGACTGACTGTCGTAAGCTATGCCGACCACTAGCCCACGATCAGTCGCTGATTTCTGACATAACAGGCGGAATCCAATGCTAGAGCTCCAAGTCTTCGAGAAGGAAACAAACGGTCGCTTCATATTTCTTAACCAAACGCGTTCTTGATCTGTCCCCGAACCCTCACCGTGCTTGGATGTACACTCTGGACCTCGCTTGAACGCCGCCGACATGTCGGACATCGTGAAGTCCATGAAGGACTTTCAGCGTATCAACAACCTGGACCCAGCCGGACGCACAGCCCTTCACCATTCTGATTTGTCCTGGCTAAACACAACTCTGTAGTCAAGATTGCTGCCGAGGAGCCAGAACGCAAGATCCTGATATTCACCCATCACGCACCCACCTTCGAGGGAACATCTGAGCCGAAGTACGCCGGGCAGTCGAATGCGTCGGCGTTTGCTACAGAGCTTACAAACGCACTCTGCTGGAGGAAGGGTACAGTAGTCATATGGGCTTTCGGACATACCCATTGGTCCTGCAATTTTGAGATCAATGGCGTAAGGGTGTATAGTAATCAACGCGGTGGCCAGGAGGGCAAGGGGATGTTTGACTCGAGCAAAGTGCTGAATATTTGATCCCTGGTATGTTTCTATCCGACGGCCTTTGGCGCGTATGTCTTCATAGGCTGACGTAACCTTCTCTGAATGCTCAGCGCTGCTAACGAATCTCTTACACCTAGTATACGTCGACAATTATACCGCCTTTTCATTCCCGCTGCGTGAGCGGCTATGAGAATCTTCCCAATATCTGAGCTGAGCCGATTGTGTGAAGTACACCCATCAGATCCCTCGGAGTATCGGAGATCCCTCACGCTGATACCAACGTGCTGACAACAGAGCAGGTGGACTCAATATCGCCGTCGAGTCGAACCTCTCTGCGATCTATGCCGTGGTGCGCGCAACGCATTACAACCATTTACTTATCTAAAGTTACGTCCCATTGCGAGATGCAGTCTGATCCAGTGGTCTCCCTGAGGCAGAGCGCGGACAGCTTCGCTGTCTAGCGTCTGATCTCACACCGGACACTTATCAATATAAGGTCTGCCCTAGGGAGGCTACCGGACACTCTGCGAACGTGTCCTCTATGCAAAGGCTCTGCTCTTCGAAAAATCTAAAGGTGACTTTCCGCTGCTCTCGTTGATAATCCTGAACCAGGTCCGAGTGAAATCTAGGTCAACGCCCAGGCAGCGGTTCTCGACCCCACCGAGTAGATTTTGTGCGACTTGGCCATCATCGGCGAGGAGTATCCTGCTATTCTAAGGTACCTAACAGTCATGGCGAACCGATGTGGCCTAGAGAGCATTCTGCTAGTATGCACAAACGGCCCCCCGATAAGATTCACTATTGAGCAGTTCGGAATAGCAAGCTAAGAATTGGCGTAAATGCTCGAATATCCTCAAGTTCACGTAGTCAGATTTAACGTCACTAAATATTCAGAAAGAACTCGGTTTTAAGTGCAATATTCGACCTAACCGTTCTCAAGCTTAAATATTTGCGCGCCGCCCCAAACGAAAAACCGGCCCGGTTCAGTCCTCGGAACTTCGGCGATCAGTTGATTTGCTGACGACAGTATGCTGTCGGTTGTGTCGAAACGTTGAGGGGATTTCTCTTCTGAGAACCGGCGTAGGTACCTAAGTTGGAGGGAACGTCAGCATGCAGTACCAGTGAGTTGTCTTTCATTAGTAAAGGGTCGTCTGTTCACCTCACCGAGTCCTGTCTGCATAATAGTTCACTCGGGATGACTCAAAGACATTTTCATAGTGGGCCCCGTCGTGCCTCGTCACGCATACGTACGCCCTCGGCAGCTAGTGTAGCTGAGTAATTGTGCGGCCTATTGGCGCGCTCACTTGTGCAAATGCAGGCGCACTCAATGAGACGAAGATACCGAGTCAATGCATGATTGCCATGAATAGCAACATTATCATGGCTCTTGCCAGCGGCGTCTTAAAACCATGAGAATCGTATATAAGTAGTGGGTTCAGTCCGACCTGCGAACAAACTCGTACACGCCCCGACATGACTACAAACCAGAAGGCTTTACTTCTCAACCACCCCAAGAGTGAATTTATAGTCGGCGCGGTCGGTATTCCGGAGCCCGCACAGGGAGAGCTCCAAGTGAAGATACACGCTGCAGCTTTAAACCCCGTCGACTGGATTGTGCGCGAGCTGGATATTCTCATCGATAAATACCCCACAATCCTTGGCTTTGATGCGGCAGGGGTCGTCTCGATGGTAGGCAAGGGGTTTAGCAATTTCGCTGTGGGCGACAGAGTGTATGTCTGCCAATGCTTCTACTACGTGCTCTCCTAATGTGCTTACGATATGTATCTCTCAGTTTGTACTGTGGTCAAATTGGCGACAGATTGAGCTGTTTTCAACAGTACTCTATCACACCCGCAGACATAGCGGCAAAGGTGAGTCGGCGCTCCGTTGATCGCATGTAGTGTGATGAAGTTATGCTGACCGAGCATATTGTAAGATACCGGACAATTTGACCCTTGACCAGGCATCCACGGTACCCCTTACGATGGCTACGGCTGCGATAGGGCTTTATGGAAAGAAGACAGTGGATGGCACGAGCGGTGCTGGGCTATATCCTCCTTGGGGAGGAGGGAGGTAGGGATAAAATATGCCGGGGAGGCCCATCGTTATCTTCGGGGCTGGTTCTAACGTAGGATGTCACGGTGGGTCTATGAAGATTACACCAGTCATTTTCTTTTGTCTAATCGACGCGTGCAGTTGTCCAGTGGGCCAAACTATCTGGATTTTTCTCCGATCATTGTCACGGCGTCGGAGGCGAAAGAAGAACGCCTTAAAACTTACGGAGCTACGCACGTCCTCAACAGACACACTATACCAGTGTCCGAGGTGCCAAATGCAGTAAAAAATCAATCACCGACAAGCCCATCAAGATTGTCTACGATTGCCGTTTTCTCAAGCGGATACTGAGAATGCAGGATACGACATGCTCGCCTCAGGGGGAACACTGATTGTTTTGGCAAACTTCGCCCTTGACGAATCCAAGATTAAGGCTGACAAAGAGGTCAGTATTGTGAACGGAAACTTCCATGGCGCCAACGACAGCGTGAGATCGGCATCCACCTCTACGCAAATCTCACCAAAATGTTGGAAAATGGAGACATTAAGGTACGCCGAAATCATATAACCAGGAACTTCAAATTATCAATTAATTCCATTCGACGCAGCCTAGCGCTACCATTGACGTCCTGCCAGGTGGGCTCGTCGGCATTCCTGACGGCTTAGCCAAGCTACAATCAGGAAACCTGAGTGCTGCTAAGTTTGTAGCGCGTCCACTAGAGACTTCGTAAAACAAAGAACATGATCAGCAGTGGTTTAGCGCGAAAGCCATATATGCGCTATGTAGAAAAATACTTACAAGTAGTATCGAATGTTCCTTGAACTACTATATTTTATACGGCCAACGATAAAGCTTAAGAATCAATGTGTTCCACACGAGGCGCCGATTCTTATCCTCATCTGGCAGTTGTGTCAATTCGCTCTGGACTTCCCCATTCATATGACCTTGTCTCGTCTTATTTCTCGAGCGCTGTCAATAAATTCTTCATCGAATTATAGAATGATAGAAGCTTGCCGCTTAACCCGACAAGCGACGCCGGTGCATCTTGCCCTAGCGGTCTTGCAAAACTGTTGCTTGACGCGGTTGATTTCCTCTCCAAATTCCAGCCAAATTCTTGTACCTTTGCTACTACAGCCGATGAGATATTCAACAAACTTTGAAGCATGGATTCATATCGGCTTCTGACAATTGTTCAGGTATGTCATCCAGGACGACGGATCGAAGGATGGTCTGTAAAGTCACTGCGATGTTCAATCGCCGGGATGCGTACGTGTGTGGTTGAGAAACGGTTGGGCGAGTCGAGGAACCGAGCAAGATTGATCAAAGCTATGACTTCTGAGGAGTCAAACATCATTAATATGGCTTTCTCTCCTTCTGAAAAAGCCTTGTGTTTATGCTTGTCTTGTATTGTCTGAACGTGCGAAGAATCTACTGGAAAAGGCAGCATTCAGCTACCCTTATAAAATATTCCACCTCATATCTAGGCGACAGCCGTAGCACAGCACGAATTGTTGAGAATGCAGTAATAACCTCAAATATCACAAAGCAACTGTGATGTCAACAAAGATAATAGTGAACCACTCACTCCCAGCTACCTTTGAATGGAAGGCGCAATACCACGGGACAACTGTTCATCACTGCGTTGTCGTGGGACGGGGCAAAAACTCCGAAAAGGGACAAAACGCTGCGATAAAATGAAAAAGCGGGGTCGGCTGCGATTCCAACGTCGTCTCCATCGTCAAACCAGAGGTTTTCTTGCTGGGTGAGTACCAAGGTCTCCGATCTCTAGCCTAGGACGGGTGGCAGCACGGACCGCGGCCCAACTGCGTATCCTTCTCCGTGGGGTTCATTATCACAAGGCTCAAGCGAGGAGTTTGAGCCCTGGATTACGGGAGTCAAAATTTAGCTCGGGAGGACGTAGAGGTACTATGGCTAGGCAGAGACTGGGTAGTAACTATTTAGTCTCCCAAAGGCAGACGGCGTTAACAGCGGAAAAGGCTGTTAAGCCTTGTTGAGCGTACTATGTAGAGTTTTGAGTTTTGATGCACGGATCGACGATCTTGGCTTATCTAATACGATTGAATAATCTGACCTACGTAATGCCCACTGCCGCCGCCATACACTTGACTACCGCCTTACCACTACGATAGATAGAAAACTACTAAGTTGTAGGATGAAAAACGGAACTTCATGCCACTTCAAGCTTCAAGATCGTAGCAGGTATTCCGAGCGTATAGCTTAGTAGTACATAATGATACACTTCAAATAGTACAAGTAGCATGTGCCGAACCACTGGGCCCTCGATTGTTTTGCGAAGGATTCGGTTATCTTATGATACAAAATGACAGAATGTAGTAGTGCGAGCGATGGGGTAAAAGATATAGGCGACTCGGGAGTCATCAGGAACGTGAAACATTTAACGATGGGGGGACCTGGTACCGATTCGAGGGTGCTCTACTGGGCGAACTGCGGATATCGCCGCCCTAACTCGTGGTAAACGTCGACGCATAGGTCTTTGAAATAGGCTTCTGGCATAGCACACAATTTTTGGGCGAGCCTCGATGCGCTTTGGATGGAAATGCGAACCTGAAAAGTCAATGAAAAGTTACAACCGCTTGCAACTACATCACTGTCGCATGTACGACGCACCATTTTCCAGAGCAGAGGTCGAACGGACGCGCATTACATCGCACACATCGTGTGTGAGCTCTTACAAGTTGTTTAGATGTCAGGAGACTCAGCCTTTCCCTAGCTGACGGTCGCGAATTGGCCGCCTCTGTCCGAGGCCGGCTTTTTCAGCGATGGAAATTCCGGACGCCACAGAACACGCACGCGGGGCGTCAATGGTACCACGATAGGTAGCGACGAAGGACATCGTGTTTGTGTGCTCGCCTCCATCCAAGGGTCAATATCCGCGGACTTTGGTCATCGCCGGAATTCCAGAAGAAAGCGCAGCGCAGCTGAGCGGTACGGGGGTGCGTTTCGGGGATGGCGGTGCGAAGTAGGAGCCCTAGGTTGGGCAAAGAGGAGGTATCGCGCGCGCGAGGTGTGCATGCGTTGTCAAGGAGGTGGGTATATCGTGGATTAAGCATCGCAAAATGACAGCATGATCTGACTGATAGACACGCACAGCCTACTGGCGCAGAGTCGGGTGGGTGCCGCCCCACTCAACATCGCCCATCTTTCATTTGGGGAGTCGTGATACCAGCCTGCTCAAGTATTGATGATGTACATTCAATGACGGTGATAAAATAATGTGCAGATGTCATGATGCATCGATACTTCATCCGTGCACGAAAGAATTATCTGAAAACGCCGGTAGCATCAAGGATTGGAGCCCTGCTCATATGCAGCAATACACGACTTAACCACCAGCAAAGGCCCACGCGACACCATGGACGTTCGCGGTCATTATGGGTATCAGGGACATCGGGTATCAATTGAGGCTGTGTAGCTGGAGTGCAAACTTTGTTGTATCTTGTTCATCATGATGAAGTATGAAACGCGGCGATGGGAAGATACGAGTCTGTATTGACGAGTGAAATGATGTCAGTACACGGTATGCCGGAAAGGAAGAGGAAGTGCACATTTGATAGGTGCGAGGAAGATTATTTCCTTGAAACGCAGAGAAGGCTTCGTACTGTGTCTATTCTCAAAATTGTTAGCACCGACAGCGGATGGCAAACGAATATCAGTCATTGTACCCACTAAAAGCAGCGATCATACATGCCAACTTTGTCTCCGGTCATACAACCGCGAAAATTCCGAGGGTTTGCACGGCGAAACCTTCACATTATGAAAACCACAGCGCGGTAAGCCCAGGGCCATAATTGACGCCAGCACAAAATCGCTGTCGGGCCTGTGTTACTTGAATGAAGACTGTTTCTAGTGCATATGCAACACCCCCACAAACGTTCTTCCCGACGGTCTTAGCGCTGACAGGCAACGAGGAAGCTACAAAACCCGCGAAGGATCGAAGTTCCCGCCAAGTCATGCCAGGTCCCGATGACACCGGGGAGGGGGGGATGCATATTCTATCAGTGGCAACAGAGTCATAAAGATGGAAGCAGGGTATCACTCATCACGAACGTACCCCCATAGTGTGGCAAATACTTCAATTGGTGCCGGTGACGGTTTAAGCACAGAGACTGCGCGCCGTCCTGGACTGACCAGAGAAAAGAGGGAGCTCCGTATGAGCCTCTGTGCACCCAAAAATCAGTCGTGGCGCGGTAATTTTGTCGCGCCATGGCTTGTAGGAAGACGAACAATGTCAGAAGCTGAGCTAATAGCTAGATGAAAAACACTCACGAACAGCCATTCGCCCCTCTTCGCTAATATCCGCAGGGGCAGTAGCTCTAAGGATTTAATATCCAGAGAATCCCCTATCCATTAACACGGCCTCTTACACGAATTGCGGTAGGCAGAGTCCTCCGTCATGGAGAATCCACGAAGACCGCCGCATTCGCCTCGTGGAGATGACAGGCGGCTTCGCGCACGCGGCACCCACGCGGCGAGATATCCATCTTCCTTGCTCCGGGCCCCGAGCGAAGCCCAGGAACAACATGGCGAGTTCTCTTGCCAGCCTGTGCGAACGACAATCCGCAGTGAGCGAGCACGTATGCGTGTGTGTGCGTGTTGCACACAGAGCCTTGGAACAAGAGGCAATTGGCGCCCGACGCCTTTGGCGCGGGCAAGGTTGAGACTTCGCGGTGATGTCGGGGTGGGAGCCTGAACGCGCAGCGAAGAGGCTGATCAGAGGGCCTGCAGGTGCGCTCCGATGAACGCGTTAGCTCGATGAGAGTAGAGGAGGGTATGCGGGGCTGGGCAAGGGATGTGCAGAGGCTTGTAACTCCTGGGATGATCGAGGATGTGGCGCAAGGAATAGAATTACGGCGGCGGACGTCATGGGCGGTAAAGGTCAATATTCCGGTGCAGAGCGGTGGATGCGGTGGGTGTGGCAAGTCGGTCGAGGGACACACGTCTTTGAGAAGCAGTCGAGGGCTATTGATTTGTCTTACATGTCCGATGTCTATGGAAAGCGACGTAGCCGGGCCAGACCGCTAGGAAGACGTCGAGGCAATCGTCCTTGGATTTCGCATGGCCATGATCCAAGGGTTGGCTCGCGATATGACAGTGTTTTCCCCGCGGGCTGGAGTACTGGTGTCCCGTTCATGGGTCGCCACCCGTTCACAATTTTGGTTAGACACCTAACGAAGCCACCGGGAGGCTTTTTTCCCCGGCTGAAAACGCTTGGAAAGAGCTCCCTCAGCGTCCGGGCGCAGAACTACACCGCTCAATCGGGGCGGTCCGCCGAGGAGTCAGGGGGTCCCAGAACTAGATTCTTCGCCACACAGAGGCTGCTCTCCGCCGACAAACGGGGTGTAAACGGACTCTCAGCGCCGCGTCGACCTTCCTCCAGGTCCTGCATTACTATGCTGGCCACCGCGGAAGCAGCAACTCGTCGCGGAACGTTCCGGAGTGGTGGTTTGTAGTGGCGCCGCCGCCCCCGCCGACAAACGATGATTGCGCAGCCAGAGCCACCATGTGCGTCGACGCGGGCGCGGGGGGCTCGAAACTCTGCGGCACCAGAGTGGGAGAGACTACGTTGCCGCGCGGGCGGAGGTTCTGAGCGGTCGACAGGCGTGGATGGGCTGCAGTGATGATGGCAGTCTCCGTTGGCTGGGCGTAGGGGAGTGTGATTTTGTGTAGCAGCTACCTCACATCTTTGACGACAGAGGCATCGCTGTGGAGGGATTGCGGCATCAAGGAAGGTGTTGAGCTGCACGCGCCGTCGACCGCCTTGGCGGTTGTCCAGCTCTCGGCGTCGGGCACACAGCTAGTCTGTCGAACAAACCTACAAATCAGTGGAAAAAAAAAATGCTGGAAGGACAGGCTGGCGTGACCCACGACAGGCTCGACTCCCAGAACACACGACGCCTAGAGACAAAGCGATAAAACGCTTCGTTCTTCATCGAAGGCTGACTCTATCGAGGCGTTTTGTTGGCCTCTCCAACACGAACATATTGCTCCCAGAAACATCGACGCCGCGCTTGCCTTCATACCCCGGTGGGGCTGGTATCCCATCTCGCGGACGTATCTAACAGACCCATCGTAGCTCCGAAGTCGGCGTCGTTTCTCGCGACGGGCTGGGGTCAAGGTCGGGCCTGAGAAATATGCCTCTGGTAACAAGCGGCCCAATCTGTGTGAGGTATACATTGATGCGCGAGCGTGAATGGCCACTGCTGACCGAATGGACCAAGAACATAGGTTAGTATAGTAATAATTTGACGAATCGCGATGACAATTCGGGGTAAAGCTCCCCTGTTCGCATCAATGGAATGTCAGCGCTGTTGTGGTTGAAATCAAATATGGCAGACTGACCGCTGCCACAGGCCTTCGCAATATCGCCCGGTCGTGGCCACACACCACACACGACGACAGAGACATCAATTCTGGCAAGGGCGAGCTTCGTGGCGCCTTTCGCGGGGTAGCAATCTCTCCAGGGTAGGTTTAGCCTCATCTGCGCACACTCGCGGCACGATCTTCTGGACGTTGATGCAACTCCCTGATCGTGATCAGTGTCAATGTCAGTGGGCGGTGTTTGATGGCGAGCGGGTCTGCCCCATTCTGTGCCGTGTTGGGTGCAGAGGGGAGATGAGGGCTGGCGGGGGTGCCGGTGGCGTCGCGACGCGGCTTGCATCTTCTCTCACCCCGTTGGCAGCGATCTGCAGTCCATCTTCGCACGCTGAAACCTCGCCCTGGGTGCGACAGCCGGTGACAGCGAGGTCAGGCACGGCAATATTATTCCGTGGAGGGAAAGTGCGGGAGCTGCGAACGTAAGGCGAAGCGTCGTCCAGAGTGGGGGCCATCAGCGTATCACATGTAGCAGCGAGGGCGAAGAGTCGCTGTTGCACCATCATTCCTCTTGACGGAGATACATGGTTTGGTCCCAGAGCCGCCAACCAAACCCGGCTCTTGTTTGCAAATGTAAGAAAGTTGACATTCAGGGAACAAAGTGCCCAACGACCCGCTTTGGAAGATGTGTGACCTGCGCGTGAATACCGCCGGGCGGGAGAGGAGACTTGAAGCTAGTCGCTAACTCAGCCCAGGGCCAGAAAACGTCAAGAATTATCGATTGTTGTCGCCACGGGAGGCTGTGCTTCGGGTGTCCTTACGGGTTTGCGGCAGCTTGCGGCTCAGCGGAGGAACTCGCAGCTGTGCTTGGATAATGGCAGCTGTGCAACGGAATAGTCAATCCTGATGGTACTCCGCATAATACAAGGGCATAGCATGGAACTCTGCAGAATCGAGGAACTGAGAGCGAACGCTGCGGTGGTCCTCGCTCGCACAAGGATGCAGACCATGTCCGCAAATAGAGCTCACGAGCTCATCGTTGTAACAGCAACGAGGTTCGCTGTCATCAGGACGAGATGGCCTTCGCTTGATACACCTGCGAGCATTGTTTGCAACACGGACGAAGTTTCGATCCCCGCGCCTCGACGGATCTCACAGATGGGTGTTGATAGTCCTGGTTTAAGTCGCGTGGCGTACATGGATCGCGTGAGGAAGGAGGCTACGGCCGTTGATATTTGCGGGATGGTGCTGACATGTCTTGATATGGTGGTTTTGCAGAACTGTAAAGGAGCACGAAACACAGCGAGCTTAATCGAGTAGCTCT
The DNA here is from genome assembly GCA_035772785.1 of Phlebiopsis flavidoalba. NCBI lineage: Eukaryota > Fungi > Basidiomycota > Agaricomycetes > Polyporales > Phanerochaetaceae > Phlebiopsis > Phlebiopsis flavidoalba. The sequence continues at coordinate 209,368 of JAOCPU010000034.1, read as the reverse complement.
AGCGCGAAGGCTGAAGCAGCATCTTGGAGGCGAAAGAGGATAAATTAGCCTGGAGACTTCGTCGGGAGGTTCAGTGTCGACCGAATTCCCACGTGGCCCGGGTGGGCAATCCGCGCGGTTAGGATACGCCAGCATCGCCTTAGCAGAACTGTCCGAGGCTGTTCGTACAAGCTGTACAGACAGGCAGCAATACCTGAAGGTCGCACTGGCTGTGTACTAGGACAGCGTGAGCGAGTCCTTTTAATTTTCTTTTTCTTTTTCATGTGTTTTATTCGAAGTTCGAAGGAGGGCTCAACAGAGGCCGAACAAGCTGAGCGGAGCTTGAACGCAAAGTGATGGCGGCCGATTTCATAAGCTCCTGTTTTGTGATCTGATTCTGTGTGCGAGGGATACTCTCTCTCTCTCTTTCCCCCACAGCCTCGTTACACACAACCTGCATTTCCCTGGTAGCCGCGGTCATCTCGTCAGGTATACTTAATTCCAACTCTACACTTGGCTGTGCCTTTGACAAACAACCCGCATCATCCCCTCCTCCTCAAGTATCATAAACCACAGCCCCAGTGAAATATGGATCCTCGTCTCGTCGCGTCCTCTTCTCCTTTCCTACAGGAACAACACGATTTTCAGCCGTCGTCATCGACGTCGGCGACATTTGACATATCTCATTCCGAGTCACCCTACCTCGTAGACTCCTTCGCATTCGACCAGGACTACGCTCAAGAAGGTGCTCCCTTCCCTCACACACACGTCCTACCAAGGCTCGTACCAGAACTCGCCTTACTCTGTTCTCTCGGACCTGCCTACATTCGGCAACGAAGAGGGCCCCGATTTCGCTCTCGCTATTTGACGACAATCCCACTGGCATCAGTCGATAACAGAAGAATACGATCCTTCAGAGTACGATCCACCAAACAGCACCGGTCTCCTTACGTTTGACGAGCACTTCATGACGGCCATTGACTCCGGCAACGCTCAGGTCTCCGTCTCCATTACGCCACCCGCCCACGACGAGGGATCGCCCTCCTCTCCTTACGACCATCCCTCTCCCGCCTCTAGTGTGGGTGCCGGAGGACGACAGACGCAGTCACGGCTCGAAAACGCATCTCCTAACATGCACCCTCACTCTCCGCCACTCAACGGATTTCACCCAGAACTTTGAGAGCATGCACTTCGAGTCGCCGAGCTGGTCGACCTCTCAGCTTTCCTGATCGTCGATCTCCCTCCGGCTCCCCAGAAAGCACCTTCTCCTCCTCAGCTCGTCATACCCGATGTTGCCAGCCCGTCTGAACTCAGTGCACGACGTTCCGCCGGACGATCAATCGCCCCGGAGGGCGATGGTCTTCCCTCTGGTCCTCAGTTGCATATCGTTCCAGCGACGACGCATCAGCGGCGGCGGGGCCCGTAGGACAGACTGTTTCAGTACATCCAGCAAGGTGTGTATTGCCCTTGCCCTTGTATCTCGCTTCGTCGTTCTCCATGGCACTATGCTCGCTTGCCCTGGTCGCAGGTACGGCGCGGTTATGGAACCCTCAAATTAGGGTTTACCCGTCACACCGGGGTCGTCACATCTGTAACATCAACGGGCTAACGCGCGCCCGCTAAGAGTCGGATGCCGATGGACGTCCGTCTCGCGCTAGCGTGTGGAGACTGTCGCTCTCGGAGCATTGCCCCCAAGCCGCTCCTACTTAGAGAATAATAAAATATGCTATATCTTGCACTGAAAATATTCAAGCGACTCTGCCGACTCGCTCCCTCTTGGCTCTCTCATCTATGGGCTTACCGCTGATCTCGTTATTTGTTTCAGGGAACTCCCCAAGAGGCGAACACTCAAAACTGTGATCAGCCACGCATCTTGCCCCGCAGTCGGCCAGTCAATCCATGGCGATCTGCCAACACCACGGATACACCGATCAGTCTCAGCCTTACTTACCCCGGATCAAGACCACTCCTCTCCGGGCATGGCGTACGACCGCTATGCCCCCAGTATACTTCTTCACACGCCCGCCCCGCGCACCCTCAGCATCAGAACTTCCTTTATACCCCAAGTACCACTTCTCCCGGAGCAGGAGGCATGTCGGCATACCCTCCCTCCTCCTGTCCACCTACCTGGGATACAGCTCCATATGTCGAACAAAACATCTGTGTCTACCGTTAATATTAACGACGTTCTCCAGGTCCCGGCTCCGCATCACCCTCATCCATCACCATGCCCCAACACTCGATTGCCCTCGTCTGCGGGTCGTCATCAGACAACACTTTGGCTCAGATGGCGGTTCCAGAGACCGCTTGCCCAGCACAACAAAGGGTCCTTCGGCCCCCCGAACTCCAACAAAGCCTCGCCCCGTACGGCATGACCAAGAACGACTTCCTGTCCGCTGACATCGGCGCTACAGGGATCCGTCGCTCTCCAAAGTCGGACAGCATGCGCAGCGGATTTGGACACCGGGCAGGTCCGTTCCGAGGACTTGCGACATTTTCTCTCCGTCGCTGTCCGCACGCCCACCGGCTCCGCACATGTACCCTCCGCCAGGGCCATCACAGCGGGAGTTTCCTTAACCAGCAGTTCCTCCACCCCACGACGACGATCCCCGGTATTATGCCGGACGTGGTGGCCTGGGCCACCGCCGCTCGTCGTCAGGTTCGCGTGAGCGTCCCGTCGGAGATGGAATAACGGTGTCGGACAATCGCGCGCGCGCGAGCCCGTACCCTAGTCCGAATGCCTTCCCGCTCGTCCCGGGATACCCTTCGCTACCTGGCGGCCCTGAGCTCGGCATGGGCATTCCGTCTCACCGTCACATGGGGGGCGTCCGACGTGAGCATTAGCCGATGGGTGCGGGCGGGCGCTCATGGAGGGCACGGGAATCAACATGACAGTCGGGCCCGCGGGCGAGTCGATGACGGTGACGAAGGTCAAAGCGTGACGACGCCGAGTACCGCGGATGCGAGCCAGAAACGGCGCGCAAAGCAGCCCGCGAACTTTGCATGCCCTGTGCCCGGCTGCGGGGAGCACGTTCACGCGCCACTTCAAAAAGCCTCAAGGGTCATTTGCGCTCGCACGCCAGCAGGGAGAAGCCGTACCAGTGCAAGTGGCCCGGCTGCGGTAAAGGCTTTTGCGCGCCAGCATGACTGCAAGCGGCACGAGCAGCTCCATCTCAACATCCGCCCGTATCCGTGTGAGGGTTGCAAGAAGAACTTTGCGCGCATATGGACGCTTTGAACCGGCACTGTGAGTAGTTTTTCCTCTTATCGTTCGGGCGGTGGCTCATGTGCTCCTGTAGTACGCTCTGAGGCGGTGCGGAATGCCGCAAGATACAGAAGGAGATGCGAGACCGAATGGAGAAGAGGACGCCGACGTATCAGATGGCTCCGGCGTTGGCATGAACCTGAAACCAGACCCGGATGGAAAACTGGTCTGGCAACGGAATTCTCGCCTAGCGCGGTTCTCCACCCACGAACGGCGCATCCACGTCTGGTACGGATCCTGCGCCTTTGATTGACCAACGGTCCTGGAAATGATCTTCACACCCCAATGTACATGGCCTGGAGACACAAACCGAGAAGCTGGACGGGAAGGAAACGTGATAGTGCGCTTCATTTCTTCTATGCTTTATCATATTCCATCTGGACGCTCTGCGGCGTTTCTTGTGCTTATAGTACTATCGTTCTAACATCGTTTTCTTGGTTCTCCAGCCCTTATTATTTGCGTCTTCTTTCGTGGCCGAACACATCTTTCATACATGTCTTACCTTGGGCTGTTGTCGTGACAAGATGGCACAATGGGGACGCTCGGTTTGGCTGTGTCGGTCCCTGCGCCGGCAAGCGGTAAGCCCTTCGGCCCCTGTTTAATACTCTCTTTTTATGTAGTTGATCAATCATCGAAGAAGATCTCGCAACCATTGTAGCCTAGATTGTCGTAGATACCATACGCTTGCAATATTTTATTTATCTACAAATTCCAAAACTACACGTATGAGCAGCGCGAGGAAAACGGGTTGACCAAGTTAAGCTCGAATGACTCGATGTATGGGGTAATTATGGAGTTTTTGAGTATGGGATGCCGATCGCCGTATCCTCTGCCGGAATTCATCATCGAGAAAACACTCTTTGCACTGGGTGACAAAGTATATTCTGCGTGTTTGACTGCAAGACATGGTTCAATCTATGCCCGCATGAAGCATTGTCATGGAACTCACCTGATCATGGTCGAGTGAGTGACCCCATCCATGAGGTAATCCCAAATATCTTTCCTAGTCCGTCCACACCCTGTAGCCTCATGGTTTCCTCATGTTTCTCGTACGCTTCCCGGCATCCTTGACATGGACCATTGAAATCCTCTGCTAGGAACTGGACCCTCGGTGTCAGTCGCACGAGCGGATTTTTAGAAAGGATGGAAGGTTCGGGGTGTCAAATATCATCTCCTTGACGAGAGTTTGTCTTGCCAAATAGCACTTGTTCGCTATCTGGCAGCTCGTATCTTCCCACAATTCTTCATCGAGCAGCACTTTGCGCACCCACTGCGATCGTAGTCCACAAGCACATCGAGCTTGCTGAGACACAGGTGCAGGTCGGCATCCATCGACAGACGCTCGAGGTCGTCCTCGTCGTACTCGACCGTCGCGAGAAGATCGGTTTTTCGGCAGTTGACAGCATTCAGAAGAGCGCGACGGGGAGAATCGCAGAGAGATCGTATAAACGGGCGAGATTGACGACCGCGATCACATCGCGGCGGCTCCATTTAACAACCCGCGCTGCATCGTCCTTGTCGTCCCACTCGCCTCATGGAATCGCGAAAAGCGTGCTCGTGGCGAGGGGCGGGTCGCTCAGCTCCCTCATGAAGATGGGGAATTTCGTACTTGTAGGCGAGGCGAGGAGCGCCTCGGAGAGTCTTGAACTCGATCGCTTCAGTGGTTCATTTTGAAACGCGATATATGGGACTAAGCTCCCCATTTCAATCTACACACAGACAGAACGATAGGCTGAACCAAACTCACTCCTTGATGCCATCGTACAGTAGTGTGAAGAGCCGGACAAGGTCCGTGCCACGGTCGTGTACTTGCACTACCGCAGAGCCTTCCACGGTTGCCTGGGTCGACTGCGGCAGTTGGAACATGTCTTTGAAAGACCATCAGAGTGACGCGCCAAGACGCCACGGTGCAGTCGAAACGACAGGTCCGAAGTGGCTATCACGACGTTTCCATCGTCGAACCATAAATCATCGTGTCGCGGGAGGTTCTCAATCTCTCCTGCGGTCAACAAAGAGCCGCTTTGAGGTAGGGGTGCGTACAGGATTCATGTTCTGGCTATTGCTGATGACAGTCTAGTGTCGATGCTTGCAGCGGCAAAGGGGTCGTATGAAAGCGATCAGGCTTGGGGCATGGCCCATTTGCTAGCTGGCCTCGTGTACGACGCATGCTTTTCGGGGGTCGCCGTCACGTCAGGTTTTGAAACGTTTAGCGGGCGCGGACAGTCACGAGCGCACAAGCTACCCAAAGAATTCCATTAAACCATATATGCTAGCAACACAAATCTGTGAGGATCGTCTAATAACCCTCCCCCCGCTCAGAAGAGGAAAAACCTAAAATTCGGTGAGCTACAACAAAAAGCAGATTGATGCGACCACTGACCTGATCGACGAGCTTGCTAACCGTGCGCGGGGCAGGGTAGTTCAGCTCCGCAAGGTATTTTCTGAGATGAAGGTCGTTCGTTAAAACAGCTCACTCGAAATATCATTTGAAGCACAATCTCACTTCATAGCGTTCATCATTGGCGGAGGGCCGCACATAAGGACTTTGACGTCGTCGCTCGTAGGAGGCATGTGTTCCTCGATCTGTTCCTTAGATACGAATCCAACACCTCCCTTCCAGCCTTCAGGCGCATTGTTGAGTACATAGTAAACGGTAAAACGGTCGGGATGGTTGTGTAGGGCCAGCAGATCGAGCTCCTTCTTTAACAGAATATCCTTCCCTCAGCATTGACGTTCGCGTAAATGAGGAGTGAGTTTAGTGCACGGTCCTGAGGGTTTTTTGAGAGAGGCCGCGGATGAGTCTGGAGCAATGATCTAGGCAGGGAGTGATGCCGGTGCCACCAGCGATCATTCCGAGGTGCCTTGAGAGCGCGGGAGGGTACGAGTACTTGAACTGGCCCTTAGGACCCTTGACGAAGTATCTTGTCACCCTCAATTTTCAGCAGCAGAGACACGTATCTGGAGATGTTACCCTTCTCATAGGCCTGGAACAGGGCTCAGTGAAGAACCTCGCTTTGATGAAGTTGAACAGAAGTAGAAGACTAGCGAAAACACCAACGAAAGAACCTAAGAAGGCTAGCTGGTAACGATTGGGCATACGAGATGGCGGTTGAGAGACAACCTCGTATGCTTACAGCAATTCGTCGTGTCGGCGCGCTCTCCGTGAGACTAGAAATAGTACATTTGCTGAGAATATTCACCCTACTTACTTACTACTACGTAACGTGAGCAGTAAAACGAAATCACAGACACGATGCAACATCAAACGCGACCAAGGCCTGACACGCGCAAACACTACCGGCGTGAAGTATTGTTGCCTCTTCTTCTCGCGTGGATGCTGCCCATATGGCTGGGAATGTTGAATACCTTGCATGTCCTCCCCGACCCCAGCATTGCGCCACCAGACACATCCAAGGACTGCTTCGCGCGAGACAAGTTCGCTGATTACCGGGACGACATGGGTGTGGTGTCGGTAGCTTCCAACGGCAAAAACCGAGACGTTGTACGTCGGGCGAATAAAGGAGACCGGGACGGGCGTAGAGACAGAGGAGGTCGTGCGGAGACACTTTAAGGAATGGGGGCCAATAGAGAAGAGTGCGTCAACTGTCTCTCCTGTCTCACGCCTCAAACTGACAATGTTATGATAGTCCGCGTACTGCAGTATCGAAGCGTTGCGTTTTGTGACATACGTCCACGAAGGCAGTGCTCAGTTCGCGAAAGAGGCCATGGCTTGCCAATCGCTCGACAATGGACGAGATTCTCAACGTCCGTTGGGCGACCGAAGACCCGAACCCCACTTCCAAAGTTGAAGAGAGGGAGCGGCTGGAGGCTATGGGCCGCGAAGCGATCCAGTCAAAGATGGACCCACGAATCATCGATGCGATGCGATCCGTGCGGGCTTTGGAGGAGGGGTGTAGAGCTTGAGGACGATGGACCTACAGTCGAAGAGCCCGACGGACGCGCCGCCTAGGCAAGCGGAGACGGCTAGCGAGTCCGAGGACAGGGAGTCTCCTTCTGACGCCGCCCCGCCCAACCCACAAAGAAAGCAGCGCCAAAAGCCACAGGGGATCGTTGCTCAGTGTCGACACGCTTCGAGAGTCTCAAGTACTTCACCGAGATACGTCAGCGCAAACGGATTGACGACTGGGGCTGTGAAGTCAGCCCCAGAAACCACTCCTGCCAACTGGCTTGGGACTTGGTGGCTATGTGTAGCGTGATGCAATACCGGACTAAAGGCCGGTGTCGCGGCTGCATCTGTATTTATGTTACACTTCTGATATTCCACCTTCTGTACATGTCGGGATATCTTGCCACTGGATACATTATGAGGAACAAATTTGAACCTAGCAACAAACCATACGGATGGGGTAGTGACCTGTACCAAGACGGCATGCTGATTACAGCTAGGTGTAGTGAATGCAAACTCATCGTCGCCACCCGTCCTTCTTGCAAACTGAGGTTTACGTATCCGCTCTTCTTCCAGTGCCATATCTTCTCGTCCGTTCAACACTTTCTTTCTCACTTCGGTACGGTAGCAAAGGTCCCAATCTTCCTCCTCTTCTTCTGAGATCCTCGAACCATTCTGTGGTTGTATGTGAATGCTACGTTGGATCGTGAGAAATTGTACGCTTCTTGACGGTTTTAGTGTGGGGAAAATCACACACCCAAAATCTCTGCCGCTCATACCGCTGTTCTTGCCAGCGGCGGCTTGTGTGTATCCTTTGCTTTCCGTATCGCCTCTTCCTCGGCCAGCTTTTTGTCCATGCGTGTTCGTTTCCACTTCGCGAATGACTCTGGCGTAACTGGCGTGAGGTTAGAGCCACCGCAGTTTGTGACGCTACGAATGGGGATCAGCCAAGGCGTACGCGGTTGATGATGGTCGAAAAGCATACCTCTACCTCCAAGAATTCTTCAAGACTAATTTGATTAGCCTTTTCAGCCTCTTTCGGCGTCGGCCTTCCGCTGGGACTTAAGCATGAAACCAGGTGGTAATGCGTGCCGGTATTGGCATTTCTCGCCACCGTTTGGACATTCCCAGAACCATCCAAATCTGCATCGAGGTCAAAGGAAGTCCGTCACTTAGACAGTTATATTTACTTCTCTGACACCATCGATAGCTTCGATGAAATATATTTGCATACAATCTAGGTGGGAATCATTGGCGTTGAGCATGTATGGCACGCAAGAGTAACAACGGAATCGTACATCGGTAGTCGTTCGTGGGTTTCCATGCTTGGAGAGTACCACTGTACGCAGAGCTTTTCTTCATCCCACTTGTCCATGGTGTCTGATGAAGGATATGAGTATGCATGGAATGCGCCAGGTGCAGAGCGTATACACACACCTGTCGCTTTGTCGTCTCGTACATCCTCGTACAAGTTCTTCTTCTCCACCTTCCGCCCTACGTTCATGTCGTGACTGAATTTACACTTGCTCCCCTTGTCGCAGTGTCCCGCTTTATAGAATGAGCACAAGACAGTCTTGGGGTCGACACCAAATGGGACTTTCTGCGTCTGGACGGCTTCAATAGCGCAGCCTCCTCTTTCTTACGCTTTTCCTCTTCATGTTTTGCCTTTTCCCTCATAGCCTTTTCCTTCTCTTTCTCGAGCGTTTAGCACGAGATTTGCCTGCCAAGGCCTGCTGCTTTTGAATTTGTTCGATCTGTTTCTGCACTTTGGCCGATTTGTTTTTCTATTGTATACATCGTAATCATATTGCACGAGGTAGGAAGAGGGCTACAAACATTCTTCATTCCAAAAGTCTGTTAAATCCTCGTCAATGACGTTCCATCAGCTTCGCCAAGGACGTGCGGTAGCAAGGAAATTACCTTGTCATCCTTGACCTTGGAGCTCGAGCCTCCGCCTCCGGTCTGTTTCTTTGGTGGCATCTTGGACGTGGAATTTGTGGTAAAATGGAGAGAAGGTGTGTCGCAGGTGGCGGCGAGAGACGACGCTTGGCTGCACAAGTCCGCTAATTGCACGGGTATGGTTAGGGTTTAGCTGATCTGATCGCATACTAAGTAGCTTGTCCGGCTTGTGTCCGGCTCTCATCCTCCCCCCATCTCCCACTTCCACGACCGGGTAGGGTCCCCTTCGCGTTGAAACGTGTCAGCCGACGACGCAATTCTGCATCGCCGGACTATTTTCGCGTCCTAGCCCATAACTCAGTCTTGAGCCGCTACTGCATCGCCCTCCACTGACTGTCGCCCACGGAATGCTCCTCCACTGATTACGGTACAAGAACACCTAGGACATCGACTATACTGTGCGGCGTTTCAACTGGGGCATATATTGCTATACCGTAGTCCATGACCATACCATGTCCGACGCCTTCGCTTTTGACTACTACTGAGCCGCGTACCTCCGCCCCTGCGAAGGTGGTAATCGGACACATGTGAGTCCGCACAACCCATAAAATTCTCCACGTAAATGAATAATTATTCTCGCAGACAACTGAGGGATGTGCTTATATGCCCCCACGAGAGGGGTGTGGTTAACTACCCCAGTGGCAAAGCGATCATAGAGCACGACCGAGCTGCTCGTGCCGGATTCGGTGCGCCCCCCTTGCTTCTCACACACATGGCGCGGCTCACATTCCTTTCGCAAGTCACCTCGGCGCATCACAGATCTTGGATTTACCCCCAACTCCCTGTCCGCTTTGGGTGCTGGACAGCGGGGACACCTTGCTTGCTGCGGGCGGGGCAGGAAGCCGAGCTACACCTCTCATATTACGGCCCAGCCCTCGTCGTATCCTGCGAGTAGTCAGTCATCCCGTGAACCGGTGCATCGTTTCGGACGGCAACGGTGGAAGACCGAGCCGACGTTGGAAGGCGCCTCCATCAATAATTCAGTGCTCTTGACTTCGCTCAGCCTGACCGCGTCGAATGAAAGCAGCCCAGAGCCTAGACTTGTCATTAGTAATAATGACAAGACAGTCAAGTTTTTTTTTTGACGTGGCGACACGTAGTATCGGAAGACACGGAGAACGTTTGGCACCCGCGGGGCAACTTCGCTATGGACGTGCCTGTAAATCACTGTAGGTGGATCGCTCTGTCGACTCAATGTGTGCTCAAACGCTTTGCGCACAGCTTCTATATCCCCCGACGGCCGTACATTGCTGTCTGTTGGTGACTCTCCAGATGTCTACCTACACCGGGTGACAGGCGGACCTCGGGTCTCGTTTTCGAATATGATGAAATTATCGCTCTCGTCGCCATACATCACAGCGGTACCGATGTACACCTACGGACTCTATTCGCCGTATCACGCGAGCAAACCCTATCCCTGCTTCCTTTTCCACGGCTTTCTCGGCCAACGGCTCTAAGTTTGCCGTGGCTTCACAAGAGGGGCGTGGTCGTTGTCTGGGATGTGAGGAGTACGAAGCCATTGAAGGTTATCCAAACGGATAAAGAACGGTCATCTACAACACCTTCACACGGTAATGGTGGATCCAACGGGTGGTTGTTTGACGGCGGGGCATTCGACTGGGGACGGGGGCCAAAGTAAAGCGCCGGGTTGGGGAGTTCGCAGTGTCAAGTTTAGCCCGCGTGGGGTTGGTCGGGAAGTCATGACCTTCACCGAGGTGGGTGTATTTCTTGTCGCATCTACATAACCAGCTAACTTTGATACCAGCACACATCATTACTGCACGTCATGGATGCTCAGACTTTCGAGACCGAGGAGATCATTCGTGTACCTGCTTTCGATCCCCTCCCATCCATGTCATCTCGACCGCCCCCTGTACGTCCAAGATAGACTCAGACTGAAAGAAAAAAACCTCACACCCGCATGCCCGCCCTTGCGTCATTATCTACTTTGGAACGTGTTCATCCCACGACGGCGCCTCCTGCCGCACCACGTCGGATGATGCATTTCCAGTGGCGTCCTCGAAGATACGTTCCGCATACCATCTGTCGGGCGTCGAACTCGCTTGTACCCTTCGGCTGGTGAAGAAGACGGCGACGGCATCGTCGTCATCCCACCTCTCGGTGATCGCGAGCTGGACGCGGTGTCCGACGTCCTGATCGTCGAGAGCCGACACTCAGGAACCCTGCGTATCCGCGGGCTTCCGTCGGACGCGGAGAGGGACGACGAACGAAGTGCGCGGGAGGACGAGATGCTCATCGACGAAGTTGACTTGGACTGTCTATCGTCCTACCCTCAAAATCCATCCCGTTCAGGCTCACCCGCGCCCGGTCAGTCGTCATCCGCACCTTCCGGCTCAAGTCTCTCGCGTTACGACTGCGGTTACGGCGGCAAGTCTCCTTGAGCGACGCGAGTCGTCCAGCCCATACATCGCCAGGCGTGGATCGTCACAAGCGCTTCGCCGGCATCAGCGAAGAACAGCCGGTGACGGAGGACGGGCGACGTTGTGAGATTGACCAGGACCTCGCGGGGACGTGTTTCGTCCCCTCAGGGGAATATGTCTATGTTGCTGCCACTGCCGGCGTCGCCCGAGTGGAAGGTGCGCGGAGCAGAGCAGCGATGGTGGTCTGAGGCCACCTTCGCGTAAGTTCCCCTACAACAATACCCACCCCTTTCCACTCTTCATGTATATCCTCTCGCATGGATCATTGCTTCCGTATATCCATGTCTTTCGGACGATTGTTTCTATAGCTACGTGTTCCGATCGTTGTTTTACCACGCTCTCTCACGCACCCCTATCATCTCCATCCATCTGTATGTATCTCTCAGCTCGCCAAACATCCCTGTGTAGTTTGTACAATGTACATCTTGCTGTCACCCGTCTCTCCTGGCTTGTGCGGTTTCTGTCAATTTATGTCATAATGCTTTGTGGATTTGTCTCTTGTGATTGGGCTAGCCCAACCTCAACTAACATCTAAAAGGCGAGGTCTCGACTGAATGGCTTTCTAGAGTTTGAATATGAACGTACCTATATTGACAGCTAGCTTTTTCGCGCTGAGACTTCTTCCATCGTGCTCGTCTTTGTAGATATTTCTGCAGGAAACATAGCGTAGACAGCGTGTTTTCGACGAGCCACTTCATCACACCCACACCACAGACCCACACGATCGAGATGTTGTTCTGGGCTATGTACGACTCGTTATTACTACTTCATATCTATCCTGGGACATACCACACTGAAGAGATCTGCTCTAATCCAATCTCCAAGATGAAGGAGGCAGTGTGTGGTGGTTGGAGAGTCATCGAGAAGTACAATTTGATCCAGAATTATATGCACACAATGCTCACGAGGCTTCACATATGTATTCATGCCGTCTCTTGCGGAAGCACAACCATTTTCTGTGCACTGACGCCTACCGTCAACCTCTCTAAGCCGTCTGATATTCCAGCAAGCCCTCCTGGTAAGACCTCTACGTTGTTCGGCTGGGTAAACAATGTCCTGATCAGCACCTTACACATCTTGAATCGCATAGATGCGTACCTTGATGTCCCCAGCCTCGAGCAGCGCCGTCAGCTTTTTGTACAAACTAATCCCGACCGGTGTCTGGCCAGGACATGTAACGTTGCCCATCACGTGGACAATATCCTTCTCGTCGATCAAATTTGCGGCGTCGACGCTTGGTGGGTCTACTGTAATGATCTTGCCTCCCGCCGCGATAACGCTGTAGCCTGCGTTTTGCGTTTCCGAATTTGAGATAGAGTCATAGACGACGAGTACGGGCTCTTGGGGTGATTTTTGCGACTTCTTCGGGGAGAGAAGAGAGTGAGGGGGGTAGTTCTATCGATGACGTGTGTTGCACCGAGCGACATAAGGTATTGCTGATTTCGCTTCGACGCGGGTCGTGATGATTGGAGAAAAAACCGGACATTTTGGCAAACTGAATCGCTATGGGAGGTTCAATACCATGCAGATAGAGTAGCCTGGGATGGCTTGCCATGTTGTCCTACGGATGATGAACCACCTAGAACAACGATCGCCTGACCAGCGTTGATTTCTGACGGCCACCGTCCTCCCATGGGGGCGGGTGTTGTGTTGGGGCGAGTCCCAGCTCCTGCCAAATGGCTTCATTCGCTTTATTGTACAGCCCATATGGCCGCAGTGGCCATGGTCAAGGGGATTGCAGCCGCTTGGGTAAACGAGAGGTTAGGAGGTTATCTGTTGTGAACACCATCAAATTATGTTAGAACTGCTGGGATAAGTGGGTCTCGCCTTGGCCACCAGCTGGGCGGGTACGGTGGTATACTGTTGAAAGGTTGCTCGATCGTTCGTAAAGAAACCTTGATGCAGACTAAGAAGATGCCATCAGCCATCGAGCCGCAGTTGTGATTGAAGAGGAGTACACTTTGTCCCCCGACTGCAAAGCCGGTAACCCCTTGCCGATCTCTTTGATCACACCTGCACAGTCGGTTCCAAGGATAGCGGGGGTACTCCCTGAATTTGACAGAAGCTGGGCCGTCGGCCTGGATCTTCCGGTCGACAGGATTGAGAGCCGTGGCATGAACCTCGACAAGTAGGTCTCCTGCGCCAGGGATAGGAATGTCTCTGGTGCCTAAGACGAATTGCCCTAAAACGAGACTCCAAAAAAAGAGCCGTCTGTTGCGATGTCATGTGGGAGAGTCGAGTTGTGCTGTCTGTGCGATTCACACCTGAGAACGGCGGGTTGATATTTATACCTTTGAAGAAGACAGCCTAAACCCTACTCCCCGACCTAGACCAGGGCGTGCCCTGATGACCGTCGGTGATGAATTAGAGTTTACCAGCAGCTGGTGGCGGTGTAAACAAGGGACCAGGGCAATCGTTCAAGCGCTGGATAATCATCGTTTCAACGCAAGCTGAATGACGAGGTCTGCCTGCTATTACTTCAATTTTGAGCTTTTGCCATGCCGAACTGCTTGAAACCGTGCCTATAGATGCTCGGAGTATCGGGATCATGTAGGCTGATAACGAGGCCCATTTGTCGGACCCTTTCCCCAGCACTCCTCCTCGCCCGCCCCTCCTCCTCTGGGTAAGCCTACTCAGCCGTTCCCGGTAGCCTAACTCGAAGGTCCCGCATTCTTCAGTTACACGCCTGTCTGTGGCGTAGCCCTATATCGCCAGAAAACTCTCGCCATGAAGGGCATCGTCCCATGATAAGGAGGTCTGTTCGAGTGACAGGGATTGATTTTCTCACAAAAAACCATGCCGTTTTTTTTTTCTCCCTCCAGTTAACATGGGATGCAATCGCCATCTCAGGCAAAGTCATGGTCGATCAGTCGTCAAACTTCTGTTCAGAAGATATACGCACTAATGCAACATGAACGCCGCATAGACGACCATACAGTTCTCCCCTATGGATTATGTGCCAATCCGCCGAGCAAGGATGCAAAACTGTCCACATACAAGAAGCCCTGTGTCAATGATCACAAAAACCGAATACCATCACCGTTCATGATTGAAAATCTGGTCCTTAGCCGTTCGCTATCGGTGAAACGAATGAAAGTGGCCGCGACCAGCGTAAAGGTCGAACCTGCGAAGAAAGACCAAGTTTGAAACCACTTTCTACCCTTCGCGATATGCCCGTACATACTAGTTACTTAGGATACCGATCGTCGCGCAGCAACACATAAAACTCTCGTTCATTGGGCCCCCCCTCCCCTCGAACGGACAGCGGACGCCCCCCCCCCGGCCTATCTCTCGCAAACGAGCGTTTGCGCCTATTATGGCTGAATTTTTTCCATATTCGTTCAATTACGAGGTCTTTGGAACTCACCCCACCTTCTACCGGTTTTTTGTTTGTGTACCCTTCTTGTCGGTTTTTCCCTCGCTAAAAAGGACCCATGTCAACGCACCCGAACTGCATCCTCACTCATCCTTTGCATGGCACGTCCTGAGGCCATCAATGCTTCCTCATAATATTCTCTAACACACCTTATGTAATACGCTATTTATCTCCATGCCGTTAGTACACCCATATTGCGGATGCTGCTTTTTGTACACCGGACATAGAGATCAACCACAAAAGTAGCCCTTGTAACCCTTGTCCGACACCAAGTCTCGCGACGAGGGTCGTTCGACCATACTTGCGTCCTGGCGAGAGGCGACACAGACGTGCGATACTTCTCGCCCGAACTGGGGACGACAACGCTCCAACGTGCAGGTGAGGTTTTTCCCATGCCTGGGAATGTGCCTCCGTGCCATGTTCGGGGGGTCAGGGTTAAACACCATCACTGCCTTGCCGATGACCTGCCGAGAGGGTTTTAAAGGGATACTCCCCTCCCCCCCTCTCTCCCCCCTGTGTTTTGTCCCCGTGTCTAGAAAAAGAGGGAGGTACGCCACTGTAGCCCCCCATCATTGTCGCCCGGAGGGCAGCCTCGTGCGCGCTGACACATGACGTCGTGCCCCCCCCCCCCCCCCCCCCCCCCCCCCCCCTTTCGCCAACGGGCGAACGCGTAAACTCTATAGTAGAAGCTGATGCCATACGCTTGTTGTGTGGTTTTTTTGAATTTCGCGTTAACGGGCACTAGATACTGAGGACGCGCACGCGAGCACAGTCTCTGCCAAAACCGTCCAGATTGCTGCGGTAATGTCAGCACAGGGTCACATGTGGTGTGCATATGTGCGCGTACATGTTGTTGAACTTGAACAGATCGGTCGCCCGGAATGGTCGCAGCACGCTCATGTCGCAGGAAACTTGAGAGGCGTCCCGAGGGCAAGATTATGACGGAACGTGCCCGACGACACGCTCTCTGCAGTAAGGGAGGCTCGGTAATCACTATCGAATCTCTGCTTACCGGGATAAGACGGGCGGTTGATTATGAGATAAGTACAAACTGTTTACAATAAGTAAGTCCATGCGAATACATTTGAGCTTCAACGATACAAAGGACTATACAATGTGAAGGGGCGGGCCAGACACTCAAAAAAAAAAAAAACTATACAAGGTATAGATAGTCTTAGATAGTCTAGGGATCCTAAATATAATAAAACACGGCGAATCAAAAACGTCACGTGGGCTCACGGATACAAGGGGCGTTTTTCATTGGTCAAGTCGCACGTGACGGCTTCAAGTTACTTGACGGCACGGCTCGCGTTTCACGTTGCATTGTGCACGGTACATTGATTTCGACAAAGGGCAGTTAGTATCGCGTCAAGCGTCGAATGTTCAAGAATTGGAGCCGATAGCGGGGTGCGATGATGTATGTGACCGGCCCTAGGGACAGCGTGATTATATTCCGTTAGAATTTTCCAGTACATTATCTACAGGTATTAAGGACGTCCTCGAAGGACATCTCAAACTCACCAGGAGCAAAGGCTTCTCGCTTACAGTCGTACATAAGTCTACTGTAGTATAGATTTAGACTCAGTAGTAAGGTCAATGGGTTCAGGAGCCAGTGTGACACACCGAATACGGCGTACAGCGTGTTCGGTGGGTCACAATCGAGCACCGGTTTGACGGCTGGCGTGACATCGGTTCACTCAGCAGTCCAGCTGGCGTGACATCGGTTCACTCAGCAGTCAGCGTTGACAGACGTCGGTTTACTAGCAGCCGCCTAGCGTGACGTCGATTACTTGGTAGCTAGCGTAACATCGGTTTAGCAGCCAGCGTGACACAGGGTCACTTAGCAGCTATGGTGACATCGAGTGAGTTGGAAGTTACTGAGTACCGAGTTGAGGACAATTTCAGTCAATTTTTTTTGGTTCGATCTCAGTCATGTGACATCCAGTACTGTAACAGATGGGTCGGCAAATTATGCCTCCATCTGGTGAATATTAAGTAACAAAGCGAGTACTTAAATTAAAAACTCATCGCTCGCAAATGGAATATTGTCCCGTGCGGAGCACGGGGTAACTGCTAGTATATGCATATGTGGGGGGGACTCAGGTTGGAAATTTAGGTTCACATGCGGACCGACTTCAGTAGTCGTGGGTAAGCATCGGTGGTTCTATGTCGCGATCGAAGTCTCAGTTTCTATAATATTTTCATGATCAATGAACGCGACCTACTTAGGTGCATTCATGGCTTGCTCCAATCTAATAGTCTTGACCGCACCTCGTGCATTCTATCATCTTTGGCAATCTGTAAAAATTAATGAGCTGTTAAATTTGGGATGAATCTCTCAACTGCACAACTCACGGGGTGTAGCAGTCTTATGCTGTGCCACATGGTGTACCACTATCTCATCGCGTGAAGAAAAGGTTTGGGCCACAAAGTTTGCGGTTTCCGTCCGCACTCAGATAAAATAAGGTGCATCGTAGTCTTCCATCGCCATCGATGCCTACGCCCAGCCCATAGACATGATGTCGAGATCGCCGATGGTGGTTATCGTGCTGGAGGCAGTGCTCGTCTTGGCGGGCCCGCTGCATCGTCGGTATTCGGTGGGGGAGTTATATACGGGTCACCCAGTATTTCTCGCACAAGAAATGCATGAAATGCAGAACAGAGTTGCTGTGACTGTAACAACGTCAGCCATGCAAGCTAGATAGAGGGGGAAATGGGCATGAAGTGGCCCCCCCCTGTCTTTTGTAACGGATATAGCTTGAGGAGCTAACTGGCGGCTCGAAATGCTTGCGTCAATTTGCAGCTCACGTTGCGCTGATGGCCGAGCTATAGTTGCTTAGCACACCTTGCCCTGGGGTTAACCTGGGTGTAGTGCTGGCCACCACCTCTTTTCAACTCTCGTGTCGAAGGAGGAGACATGTTCTTGACTTCGTCGAACGAAATGATAAACCGCTTCCACGACATTCCAGAAGCCGAAGCCCGCTGCTATCTTCTGCGGAGATACTGCCACATGCGTTAAAGGCTGTGCTGGAACGTCGTGGCTGGGGCTCGCGAGAACATGCTCAGGCAGAGCAATGAGTTAGGCATGAGATGATGAAGATTTTGAAGCCTTAGAATCCTGAGGCACGGAACCGATCTTTCTTCGCAATTGTAGGTGATGGGTCACTTTGTCGACTATAGTGCACAGGTTGGGGTTTTGGACTCCCGAGGAAGCCCCCGACCTGCCCCTGTGAGGAATTTAAGTCGCCTTGTGAACGCAACTCAGAGGTCTGCCCAAGATGTGAGGAGATGAGGCCTAAAAAACGGTAGGAGAGTTATAGACGCACTCTACGACTTGATGATGTGCTTGTGGAGCTCTTTATCTAAAATTGACGTCTTGCTTCGCAGAGTAGGTTCCGAATTACGTTCTGTTTCTAGCAGTAGTGCCCTTGGGCGGACGCGTGTGGTTAAATGTTGGAGAGTGGACCGGGTTTCTCGCGCCGAGCTCCTTACACTGACACCATTTGGCAGACGCCGGAAATTGGATTGTCGGCACAGTAGGTTCTGACATTGATTGAGGGACCCGGGGCTATCATGCCAGCTTAACGAGGGAGAAGTCGAAAAGAAAGGCGAGGAGTAGCGATGGGAGCTTATGACGGCTCTAGGGGTGCCTTGGGGCTCTTGATACCCTACCCTTCAGTAATCCAACGGCAAAACAGGCGGATAGTCGTTTGGTCGAGAAGCGATCGACGTAAAGTCTGATACACATGTCTGCGAGCGAGCGATGATTGGTGATGATGAGCAAATCAGACGACCCTTCTGGAGGCGATTGGATCGTGCCGCGAGTCTACCGAATTCTTGACGACCACTCCTCCCGAGGACGAGGAAGGTCCAGTAGGTCTGTGTTGAGTAAAGCAGTAGCAATTTCAGTAGTCACAGAGTGTCCAGTGGGCACTCTGCCCATACAGTCAGGCCGCCGTTCGCTTCGGATGGCATGGGGAGGCAGGCAATTCGGAGTACTTGATCTGGGTTGGGGACTCAATCGACGGACGGGGTAGTTGCAGTAGACTGCATTGCTGAAGAATACTGTCGTTCATTGTGCGCCACGAATGTGAGCGCCTCTCTCGTTGAGACGTGGAGAGTGCACACGGTGTAGTGGAGGATAACGTCCCGTCTGTGATCCGACCAGAGAACGGTACTTGAAGAGTTGGATCCCGGTCGCAATTATACACGATGGTAGCGTGTATGTGGGCCATTACGGGGGATGGCTCATAGTCCATCATACAAAGAGCCGGATGATCCTCTTGGAGATGGGAGTTTTGTGAGATGCTAGTCGACGAAGAAGGTTACGAGTGCGCCGCCTTCATGAAAGGAGAACACCAAGCAAGCGATACCAGCCACGGGCGCTGCCCACTCATTGCCATACGCAGGTCACACGGCCACGTTCTAGTAGTGCGTGACTTGAGTCCTGGTGAGGTATCAAGCCAGGACCACCCACACGCGATCCACTAGGCACCTCGTGTCATGCTATGGGTGGCAAGGGCTACCCCTATACCACATTTGTAGCAGACATGACTTAGGATTAGGGTTACTTGTGTTTGCCGTGCATCCCAATGACGTCTCTAACGAGATCGAGTCAGCTCTGAGGAAGGATTTTGATGAGAGAATATAGTGAATCTACATGATTCTTCGCGCTTCACCGTTCCATTCGCGCACAAGGACGAGGTCACGGCGACGTACTCCTCTGGGGGATAGCCCGAAACGACACACCTCACACACACACTGCTCGTGATCATCTTATGCATGGCGTTGTGGCGTCGGGAAGTCACGTCTGAGTTTTGTTGCGCGAGTGACATTATGTCAACGTCACTCCTTTCTGCATAACGCGGCGCTTTTGCTAGTAGTCTCGGCAGGATGTCCTGACTTTCCATCTCTCCAAAACGACTTGCGCCTCAAAGACTCCGTGCCACTCGACGCACAAAAAACAAACAAATGCTTTCCGCCGTCACTGCTCAACCTAGTTAACGTGGCTCTGGGCGCGAGGCATGTACTCCGCCCTATCAGCCTCCACTTCTACCCAGTCCATGTCCACGCACGTGAACTGGTTTTTTGAAACACGCGTTTCATGCTCGCGGGTCCGAGATCCCTAACAACCGTGCGTACATGGCCCTTACTGCGCCTGCAAGGCATGGTATGTAAACGTACAAGAATCTGACACGTAACGCTGATTATGCTAATGGTGTAGACATGGTCGCCGCCGTTGGAGACCTCCAGACCTCAGGTTCATGTTTCTTCCGGCACTGCGGGGATCAGGATGCTTGCAAGCCCTGAAGGTCGAAGGATATTGAAAGAGAGACCACGGATTAACACAACGACCGTTGACATGCAGAGGCTCGCTAGCCTGCCCATGAGGGTACCCCATGGCCTGGAAACCTATGGTGACATGGCTTGGAAAACTGATGTATCATGTTACACACCAGACACTCGAGAACCCGTGAGTATGCTGCCTCTACCCATCGAAGTATGGCCCCTTTACATTATCGGAGATCTCAGGTCCACTATGTTTGACGATCCGGAACTTGCGTATGTAATGAACGTTACCCACGCTCTTGCAGACTAGTCCCATGACTTTCTATCACTGTGTCGTAAACCTCCCTGTCGACGTCACATCGGAGCTGGCCGTCAAGTTCTTTGAGTTTGCCAACCTTGGGTCTTCCGATGGCAGGATTCGCGGCCGCTTTTGGACACTTTCGAATCGGTTTCCACGAAACGTCAGAGGTTATTCAAGGAGTATGTCCCATGGGCCATGCAGTGCGGCAGTAGCGCACGAAGCCTTATCACGGTGTGTAATTCGTGGGTCTCTACGGCGAATTGGGATGGAGCAGTAATAATAGATGAATTGAAGAAGGTAGCTAGGTTTATGGAATGCTCCGGAAGCGAAATGGCCCAAACCACGTTACCGGATCTAACGCCTACGCATTGATACTCAATCATAACATGTCATCTAGCTCATTCAAGTTGTAACTAGTCTGTAATGGGTTCCTGACTGTGTATTCAATTTTGAGTGTCAGTATAACTCTCGCACTCTGCTCCGACTGATCATGAGATTTGTCGGGTACAACATTGAGTGTGTTCAACACACTCGTGAACATTGTTGGGTGTCAAATCGGTACGAAGGTACTTGTAAGACATTTAACGCAAGGAAGGGTAGTGCGATCTCAGTTCAATCCAAATGCTCGAATCGATGAGGTGTTTAAAAATCCCTCACAAGTTAAGTCAGTCGAAACGCTGCAGTAACTAAAGATGGCTTTCAGCGTGTTGAGCCAGAAATAGTATCCAGCGACTCACATATTGACCTCAATCTCTGTCGTGAGGTCAATCAACTCCCTGAACAACCTTGGTCCGTCGCATTTTGTAAAGTGGCGGGGAACGTATATGGTAATAGAGCCCCAGAGGTCTCCCACGTTTGCGCAATATGCTATCAGCGGCGGCCGAAGCTTGGCTAAGCACGCCAGCTTCTTGAGTGGTATTGGTGACCAAAGCTCGGATCCCTGTACTATTCTTTGGCTTTGATGAGTGGTGTGTGAAGCCCTCAACATTGGATGCGTATTTGGTCTCAGCAACAATCTTGCCAACATGTGCGCTGTTGGTGAAAATCAGGGTATAGCTCGAGCGGTATGGAGAATTCGGTATACCGGTGGGACAGCAACGCAAGTAATGTCGCATCGATCCTCAGCACAGCGTCCATCGTTTATTGTAGAATTATCCAAGTGAGTAGTAGAAGGAGGTTGGCGAGTCGAAGAGCGGGACAAGTGTCTCCATGGGTAAAATATCGTTAAATTTATGTTGCCAATGAAAGCGTCCTGATGAAAATCGCCCAGGCGGGAATACGTTCTCATGTGTTGTTTTGTCCAGGTAAAACTAGGTGGTAGCGTGAAGGGATATTCCCAGTTTGCCATAGTCGAACCGGCCTGACAACGCAGCGAACAGCTTCTTGCTCGAATATATGACGTGTAAACAGCTGGGCCCCCTTGTCACGAGTAGACAAGGATGGGTCAGAGGCAAGGTTCATGCGCTCCGTGAAGTGCGCTAAAACTAAGTTAATGGAAAAGAGCAAGTCCCACGACGACCGTGTTTAAATTGCGTAAAGCACTCACTAATTATAGGAGGCCTCAAGTTGAGTAACGTAGAATGTTTTCCTGTGGGGCTATTTGAGCTATATGGTTAGCACCCAACGTTACGACGATTGACAGCTATTATGTGTAGACTTACTCTATAGTTGAGTACAGTCCTGGAACCAGACAAGTTACGTCGGTCTGTTTGCTCTGGCTTTGTCAACAATATGAGTCGTAGCGTGTGAAGCAATGTGCAAAGCACTACATTGGGAACTGGACCTTAACGCGCGAACATATTCTCGGGAATGATGGGAAAGACCTTTCGATGCCAAACTTTTAGCGACATGAGCTGCTGGACGATTATAGATATATATGTTTTTCGGCCGGCGAACACTCGCCTATAAATGCGGTGTGGTTTGTTATTGTGGTACCGAGGGAAGCGTGACTGGCTCTATCAGCTCATGTACGCCGATCTTGGTGTGTCTTCTGCCGTGTTCGCACTTCGTATAACGTATTATCACGCGCTGCGATGGGCTCCCCGCGTTCATGGTGGCCGTTGAAACAGCACACAGTGGTGTACCCTCACAGCAGGTTCATATCTAAGGTCGTTGGCGCTAAGAAAATCAACGGATAGAGATAGTAACGGAGGCATTTTGCAGTGCCCGTTTAGCTCGTGGTAGAGCGCGCCACTCGTAATGGTGAGTCGGTTGTTCATCCAGCAATGGGCATGCTTTTTTACTGTAGTTGATTCGGATTTTTATGCTCTCCATTTTATCTCGATAGTTTTTGAAGTTTGACCACTGACACTGGACAGTTGACCTGCCAGCGCCGAGCCGCTCAGTATTCTTACCATTTACTCTTTCAATCTTCCCAATCTTGAGACTCGAATTACACTCTTGAGCTTGAGGACTTGAGGAAAAGTACGTAGTCGAAGCAAACACATTGGAGGCACTCAGGACTATGTGCGTCCTCCTAAATTCCGGCTGATTAATGTATGGAGGAGCAGTGGACTTGGCAGACTTGACGAGTTTCACCTTATCTGAAGACTCAACATTGGCGCGCGTGACGAACATCGCAATATCTCCGAGGACCTCACAGAACGGCAGACAGCATTCCAGTGGTCCCGCCCGGGTTCGCATCGATAGAGTTCCAAGTCTCGAGGGACTTAGAGCAGATACTATAGACATTTGTAAGCAACTTAAAGCGACACGAGATGCGCTCAAAGATCGTTTTATGCTCGCGGAAAAGCAAGTGCTGTTTTGCATATTCACATGGAGTTCATGTTTTCTCAACTACACTAACTTGATAACCGGGATGCAAAACAAATAAATGAGTACGAAGTTCTTCAGAAGTTGTTTTCACGTGCGACCCAGGTACCAAACGCGTTCAGGTGACTGGACCACGGGGAGAAGAGCTGGTTTGAACCGTAGTCATCATGGGCGGAAAATTTCGCGCTCGACCACGGCGGAAGTGATAAGGTGGGGACGCGTATCACATGAGAGGTATGTGGGAGGGGGCGAGGCGACGAGGCCCTCGGCACTAGGAAGGATGACGGTGATGGTAAGGTGTTCGAGCGCTGCCCTGCAGCGAACATTGGGCAATGGATGATGAGATGATGGATGACCAAGAGAGTAAGAGGTTGCGCAGCTGGCCAACGTCTCCGGGAAAGAAGGGTTTCAGGAAGTCTGTGACCCAATCCTAAGTATGCAATTTCCGCCACGGTGGTACTTGGGAAGGACGGGACACTCCATCACGTATGAAGTGAGCGCAGGGTTGTAAGTGTGACGTCGGGCAGGAGAGCACAAAGCCATATGAAAATCACGTGGTTTATATTGGAGACCCTGTCAATAGAGCTCGCAGATCATGTGGAGGACGATCCTTATTGAGCTCAGGGCAACTCAAAGCACCAGCATCAACCTCCTCTAGTAACATGATTACCACACTACTTCCAAGACTTAAGATCTGATGAACGTCACCGCTTGCGAGAACTGAGCATTCCTGCACTTTATACCGTGGCTTCTGAGGAATCGGAACGGAACCAGCACAGGTGCGTACATGTTCAAGGAAGTCCTTTCGCGTATAGGCGGTTTGCGACATGGTATCAAGTTTTCACGTTCCCTGATGGCCAGAAGATTGGTTTGTACGCGACTTGCGCAACTTCCAGCCTGCGAGTCGACATGCTCTGCAGACTATTCCCGCGCTCGAATCGTGTTTGTCTCTTGACGAAGAACGGCAGGTTCGTGGTCGCACGGTAGCGACTCTCCGTGTTCCTCCTCGTCGATGTACCAGTCGATGCCATTCAAAGCGTTTCTCGTGTAGCTTGCTTCGCCAATGGGCGGCGGGTTGACATACCGCATGATGGACATCCTCCCGTCCATGCCACCGGACGGGCCGGCCGTCTTCCCACGCATTGCGCTCACTCATGTAGAGGACGCTGCGTTGTGAGCGTACTTCGGACTTGTGGTAGTCGATGCGCGTACCGCGGAGCGATCTGATGTGATAGGAACGGCCTGCCTTGCGAAGTGACGCCGTCGTCATGTCCCGTACGCCTTCTCCGATTGTGTACGG
Source organism: Phlebiopsis flavidoalba (assembly GCA_035772785.1). Classification (NCBI taxonomy): domain Eukaryota; kingdom Fungi; phylum Basidiomycota; class Agaricomycetes; order Polyporales; family Phanerochaetaceae; genus Phlebiopsis; species Phlebiopsis flavidoalba. Next base: position 184,779 of record JAOCPU010000034.1, on the reverse strand, counting down.
GGTGATAGGCCAAAATCGCGGCGAGCGGCGGGAGACAACCCTCGCGAGCAGCGGACGCACTCTGGCATGTACAGATACTGGCCGTAGCGCCCGCACACAGCATAATTAAGGGGGCAGCACAGGGGGAGCATATGACCCCAACCCCACACCTCTGTCGGAGTGAAATGCTATAATGCAGTGTCGGTGTGTAAGAGTGTGGCGAGTAGCTCCGGCTCATGCTCGGCGATCAACGTGTAGTGGGAAGACGAGGAGACAAGGAGAGCAAAGGAGTGTATGCAAAGCGATTGACGAATCCAAGGCTTATGATTTGCATGTAGGGTACAGTATCGAATGACTTCCTGTAGCAGCTCGAGGGGTAGGATTCCAAGCTTGCCCAATGACTCGCGACATAGACCCTGAGAATCTAGCGGTGCTTTCATCACGAGGCGGAGCGGGGACCGACATCACCCGATTCTCGAGGTCTGGTTGACGATACGAACAAAATGCTAAGATCTCAGTATCCGTCATAGTGGAGAGGGAAGAGGATGATGAAGAGGGCGAGTCGGTGAGCTTTTGTGGGCCTGCAGACGATAGCGTGACGGGTAGTGGGGGCGTGGCGTTTGTTCGGGTTTCAATCGAGGCTTTATCATATGCGATGGGAATCGATAGAAAACGCGGAAGATGATCGAAGACATCATTAAGCGAGAGGTTCAGGAAGTGCTGGTAGGCTTTCCAAAATGACCAAACCGATTGCCAACCATGCCGAGCGTCAGAAGAGCCTGCTGAACGTGGTGGTTATTGACTTCGTACGCTGCGGACCACGCACGTCCGACTTACACCTCGGCAAGTGATGCCCTACTTTGTGTGAGCGGGGCGTTCAAAACAAATGCTGAGACATATTCGTACCAAATGCGCTCTCAGTTGTGCTACATAGTCAAACGCCGGCACAATGAGTTCTTGGAACTGATAAGGAAGGGAGTGCCCTGTTTAGGCGGCGTGGCGGTCGCCGCTACCCAAAATACAACCTAGGTCATGAGAATCCAAATAAAGCCTGTGAGCCTGCAGAAGCGAAGGGGTGTCTCCACAGAGAAGGGTGGAGGAACATCAACGTAAGGGTAACCGGAAACGCCAAGCGTCCCAGTAAGGAATTGAGGCCAGATCGGCGACCTCTTCGTCGATCGATAAACTAAGATGCGTGAACTGTATAGAGGGTGACGGAGCTCACCAGGGAGGTTCTCACTCCGTCCCGAGCTCCTACATTCGGATAGCGACCCAAGTATCTGAACTGTGCGAGAAGCCAGGACGCCAAAGCTAACTGACCATTTGGTCAGTCCTCCGGGCACGAAGAGCCGAATTCGCGCCGATGGCTTTGCATGCAACGGCACATACCTCGAGAACACTAAACCCATTGTTAGGAATACATGGAACGCTATTGTGGCGAGGGGCTTCCGTCAACAGCGTCGTGTTGAGACCAGACGCATACCTACCAGGGACAAGCCTCCCTCGGGACCATTTGTTCAAAAAGGTAAAAGCCTTTGAGCGTGCTTGTTGCGACCAGCGGCGACTGAGAAAAGTACAAGCTAATCACGTAGCCCGCGCCGCATAGGAGGGGTGATGACCGTGACCCACAGCAGTGATCGTCCCGTTGGTTTCGTCGAATGTTCATGAAAGTGAGTTGAAATGTGTTGGAATTGTACAAGGGCGTGCATGACACATATACATCGGTGGAGCGCCTGGATGTGCGTTCTATGCTCAAAGCCGCATTGTAACCTTGAGGCAACAGTCTCGTGCATGCACACCTTGCAAACCACGAGGGTTACGGTGTGTAGGGCAGAGATTCCAAGACTAGGAAATCTCGGTTAACAATTACGCACTATGCCACGCTGCAATAAGAATTCAACGGGAGTAGTTCAAGCATCAAGTGTTGAAAACGCCTTCAAGTTTGCTTGGGTGCACACGAGAATACGTTCAGGTGTGTCCAGTGAGGTGTGAAAGACGAGCAGCTACAAAAGAGCAGTCCTGTTGCCGGCGAAGTGGTTCGAGAGAATGTGACTGCTCTTCTGCAGCTGCAAATTTCGCTCCTGGACCAGCACGTATGTAAATCCTGGGGAACATATTCTATGTGAGTACGAGAGTGAGCGTCGGGATTCGGGAATCACAAGGTCGGGGTCGGTAGGTCAGGTGGATCAGCGCCTCTGTGTTTCCGCCTCGCTAAATCCCAGCTATGCAGTAGCAAACTTTAATTCCCTTGGCATTCTCCGGCGTCAACGAATCTAGCCTTGCTTGCTGTTCTCGACATCTTCAAGACCCTCCAAAGACCCGCCGTGAACGATGGCCTCTCGCCCCACTATCAACGTCTACTCGCAGGCCGGAGGTGCGTTACATTGCCCCGCCGCAAAAATATCTCAAATTGAGCAGTCGTATTTGTCCCTCTGTAGGAGGCTTCCACCTCCCTCCCTCTCCCACGCGGTCCTCACTGCGCCGATCAGGCTCGATGTTGTCCAGCAGGTCACAGTGAGTGTCGATCAACACAGTATGAAGCATACCCATGTCTAAATGTGTCTCAGAGAGCCTCGCCAAGAGAACAAGAGGCAGGCGTACGCTGTGAGCGAGAAGGCCGGACACCAGACCTCTGCTGAATCTTGGGGTACTGGTCGTGCTGTTGCCCGTATCCCCCGTGTCGGCGGTGGAGGCACCCACCGTTCTGGCCAGGCTGCCTTCGGTAACATGTGCCGCGGTGGTCGTATGATTCGCCCCCACCAAGACTTGGCGCGCAAGTGGCACGTCAAGGTCAACCAGAACCAGCGCCGTTTCGCCGTGGGGGGGGGAAAAGGGGGGGGGGGGGGTGGCCGTTTCTGCCCTTGCCGGCGTCTGCTCTCCCCTCGCTTGTCCTTGCTCGCGGACACCGCATTGAGCAGATTGATGAAGTCCCCCTTGTCGTCGACTCCGCTGTCGAGTCCTTCGCCAAGACCAAGGAGGCTGTTTGCCCTCCTCAAGACTTTGAACGCGTATAAAACGATGTTGTCAAGGTCTCCAACTCTCGCAAGCTCCGTGCCGGCAAAGGCAAGCTCCGCAACCCGTCGCCACCGCCAGCGCCGTGGTCCTCTCGTCGTCTACAACGAGGACAATGGTATTGTCAAAGGCGTTCCGCAACATCCCCGGTGTCCGAACTCGTCAACGTCCGCCGTCTGAATCTCCTCCAGCTGGCTCCTGGTGGTCACCTCGGCCGCTTCGTTATCTGGGCTGACCCCAGGGTGCCTTCGGCCTCCTTGATGAGGTCTTCGGTACGTTCGACAAGGCTTCCGTCTACAAGAAGGACTACATGTGCGTATAGCCCTGTTGAGAGCCGCGTCTCTCGCACACAAGATGTTTTGTTGACATGCACGTTTGTAGCCTTTCCCACCGCAAAGATCTCGAACCCCGATGTCACTCGGCTCATCAACAGCGACGAGATTCAGTCCGTCGTTCGCCCCGCCAACTCGAAGCACCAAAAGCGCCCATGGACCCAGCACAAGAACCCCCTTGTCAACAAGGGTGTTCTCTTCCGTCTCAACCCTTACGCGAAGACCCTCCGCAGGCAGGAGCTGCGTGAGTGTTGATACAATATCACCACGTTAACCCTTTACTTACGTCCGCACAGTCAAGCAGGAGCGCATCAAGGCGAAGGGCAACAAGAAGCCCAAGGCCCCCAAGGCGGCGGGTGAAGGCTTTCCTCAAGACTCTCTTTGCTGCTTAAGCGTTCTTTCTCGTTCCTGAGGGGGTAGTGCTTCTGTAGGACTAGGTGCGGGTGCTGCTATGAAATATGCTGTGTGATCGTTCACTGTATGCTGTCGCATTCATATTTTTTATGTCGGATGTGATCACCCTGCTCTAAAATGGCTGTCCCTGCCACATTTCAGTATAGCATATCAGAATGCCGGCTGCTATGTATTTCCTCGTGCGATAAGGCGGAATCCATGCAGGTATACTTCGAGACATCTGACTGTTGTCGCTGAGAATATATTGACCTCGAAGCTGACGTCCAGAAGGGGGTTCGGGGCAGGACTTTTGTGCGCTCATTCATGAGTCTCCACCAAGAATCGGACACAGACTACGCCTTTTGAACAAGGGTTCCCACATCGGCTGTTGGCCGTGGCCCTGTATTCCGAATTGCTAGCCCTTCTGCAGGGTCTGCACATTGTAAGTCTCCGAATTACCCGTGATTAGCAGTGGAACATGGGCTATTCTAGCAATCATCCACAATAGATCGCGAAACTGCCAGGGTCATCCAATCATTTGGGAGAACGTACAAGTCATACCATCATGCACTCCCGAAAGCGCATATATAGTGATGCTATGTACTACATTCTGACTCAGTGCCTCTCATTATCGTCCCCGTCCCCACCACGAACACATCGGCTCAATGTCTCCCGTCGTCACTACTGCCGTTGCCAGAGGTGCGTTTACCGAACGCGTCTCAAAGCCAAAGCGATGTTCTGGCGAGAACTCTCCCCGACGAGTACTTCGATCGAGCGGCTGGCCGAGGTGACCAAACACCGTACGCGCGACGGCAGTAAGTCCTATTCTCGAGCTGGTCCTCTTCCCAGTCTGCTTACCAACAATTGCCAAGTCCGGTCGATGCTCCCCCTCGAGCAGACCCCCGGCCTACTCTCCCTGCTCGCGGGAAAGCCGCATGCCTCGACTTTCCCAATCACGTCGCTGAGCTTCACGGTGCGCGACCCGTCGTATTTATTTTCACACAGCGGGCGAGGACACGCCAAAGACATCCAGCTCACACAAAAAAGAGCGTCGATTTACTGGGCTGCAGTACGGCATGACCGTTGGGGACTAGTGCCCGCGTTTCTCGAGTGGCTGTATGGCCTTCAGAAACGCGCCCAAAAATTTTAAGGCCGTCAGACCCGGACGGGCGCGACAAAGGTGAAGGTTGGAACCGATCACGTCCGGCAATGGTTCGCAGGGATTTGATTTATAAGGTACACTGGGCCGGGCGTGCGTCCGAGCATAAAGTTCTCTCTGCTGACTCCACGGGTTTTGTATTGCTAGGCTGCTGCTGCACTTGTAAATCCTGGCGACCCTGTGTTTAATTGAGGCACCAGTGTATGCGTAAGTTGGTTCGCGAACGTTAGTCCATCGCGGGAGACGATGTATTGACTCGCTGACCGCAGAGGCATCCTCCCAATCTTCCAATCCATGAAATGCGACCTCCATGGTTTAGTCGGAACAGCGCATCGTGTATCACACCCCGCTGATCCGGGAACATTTCAGAGGTGCAGATGGACGAGCATGGTATTGACCCCTGCGTCGCTGCTGCGCGCCATCATCCTCGAGAGAACTGGCCATCGGACAAGCCACGACCCAAGGTTCTGTATACCGTACCCGTAAGTTGATTTGTCAATTATCGTAATGGCATCAGCCGCTGAGCGCGGTGGGGTCAGTATGGCGCGAACCCGACCGGAGCCACTGCAACGCTCGAGCGGCGCTTGGAGGTTCTTGAGATGTCGAGACAGTACGATTTCCTCATCATGGAAGGTAAGCACCCTGGTTGTGATGCGCAATCGTGGGGGTAGGAGTTGCTGATCCCGTCTGCGTAGACGATCCCTATGAGCATTATTCTCTTACTATGGGGCCAGGCGGGTCCCGCGCCGCCGTTCATATTTGCGCTCGAGAGGGATCAACCAGAGGTTGGGCGCGTCTTACGGTTCGACAGCCTTTCGAAGGTCCTTGCCTCGGGCCTCCGCATCGGGTTCGTCTCCGGACCCACACCCATTATCGCGGCCATAAACTCTCACGTACGTATTTTTTCGTGTGACCTCAGAGAAACAATGTAGACGCCATTCTCTATCATTCAGACAAACGTATCAAACTTGCAGCCAAACTCGCTCGCGCGCAGGTGCTCGCGTACGCCCGTACTCTCGCGCTGGGGCTATGACGGCTTTTTTCCAGCACACTGACCGCGTGGCTGAGTTCTACGCGAGAAGCGCGACGTGTTCGAGCGCGCGATGCACCGGCACCTCGACGGGCTCGCTGAGTTGGAGCGCGCCCGAACGGCGGGCATGTTTACTGGGTCAGCTCCCTTTCCTCTGTTCTTCCTCTTGTGCTCAACGTCTTTTTTGTGGACGTATACAGGTTCAAACTACTCACAGGCGATAATGGCGGCGATGGCGACTCGAACGACGTTATCCGCACGAAGGCCTTCGAGCGCGGCGTGCTCGCGCTCCTGGTACAGTTTTTTATCCCAGCAGCCCCAAGTCGGCATACGTCCGCGGCGTCATTCAGCCAGCTCAGCGAGGAAAGAGGTGAATGCAGGCGCTCCGCCGTCTCCGCGAGGCGATTTTGGACAGCCGGTGAAGGATGTTGCACCGGCGGGACCACGTGCATGTAGCTAAAAATATAGCTCTCGACCATACCCAAGGATATGGCTGGGGGTCTCTGAATTGGCATAGAATGACAATATATACTCTGAATATCAGTCGCTAAACTTGGACTATAAGATTAGATACGACCTAGGGATCACGCCTACGTAACAGGACGTTGCACGCGCGCTTTGAGAAAGTCGTAGCCTCAAGGTCCAGAGGAAAAGAATGCAAACAAGTCCAGGAACACTGTCTGTCAGCACTCTTCCTCCCGAGAGCGCACCTGCCACTCGCGTTTGGGAAGCAGAACCTACCTGCAGATTTTTGCGCCACTTCTTAAGTGCTTGCACGGTCATGATCGTGGACAAACGGTTTGACAAATCCGAGATTGCAGTATCTCTGCTATCTCGTAGTAGGTCTATATCAATAGTCAAGCCGATGTCATGAGAAATAACGTACGGTCAGGAGGAACTCTCGAAACATATACCGATGATGTATACGTCCACCTCGAACGAATCATATGGTGTCCTGAGTGATAAATGCTGGCGCGCTTTCGTCTCTCCCAAGGTCGGCAACAACAAGTGTGGAGGTGGCGGCGCTCAGAAAATGTGACGATATACCGAAATCTGCGTGATAATACTTGAATGTTGTCTTCCTGCGTTAATATGTGGGGACCGTGCCCCCGTCCTCGTTTAGTAAACAGCTGAGCGCTACAGGATGAAAAACCCTTGGGGTAGAGGTTATCTGCATCCATGAGAATTTCCCCATCTCGTAGTCACTACCATAATGCTGTCAGTGATGCACAGTACACAGCTAAGACTAAAGATCACCGGTGGGCGACGCCATGTTCATGAAGGAAAACCAGGCTCTAAGAGTAATGAGTTATATATTGATGGCTATGGGCAGACTTACCTACCGCAAGGACTTGATCAACAAAAGTCTACCACATCGTCGATTGTCTCAGGTTTGAAACTATAACAAGTAATGCATGAAGGGGCATGACCCTTCATGACCATGTAAGATATGAACTCGTCTTCGTCGTCAGCGAACACTTTCTTAGGCTGAACAGTGACATCAAAGGTTTCTGTCTTCACATAGAAAGCAAGACAGTGACGTACCCATTGAAACATGATAGTCCTCACAGAGCTCGGGGTTACGTCTAGGATCTTTGATCCATGAAGGGGTCCGCCCCGACATGTAGCGTGGCTTCACCTTGTAGCCGCGGCTCTCGAGGAACACCTGCTTGTCCCGCCATCTCTTTCTCCCACTGCGGCCCAGTCTAGCTGCATCTCAGGCAAACCCTCCGATTTTACTGTGCTATTACTGCAGGGGATATGTCCAACATTGTTCGCCAGTATGCTAGCCCATCTGTACAAAAAATAATACCGCGCGCAACGTGCAATACCGTGCAAAACATCGGGCGCTTTGGAGGGTCGGAGTGACGTTAGGTCACTCCGGTCACATCACGCATCAACTAAATTATTCAAAAATATATTCTATGCACCTCATTGGGTCTATAAAACTTAATGTAAATTGTGGTTTATGATATAATATACTATAATCGCTCCTCAAACCAGTGGCTTATGTGACACGGGAGGGGGGTGCATATGCTGTCCACCTTGTACAATAATTCACGAACTGACCGCGCAATAAATTCGGAGTTCGGCAATATAAAATTGAGATAATATGGGAGGCTTACCTTCGAGGATGGTCAGTAGACTGAGTTACTTATCAGTGATGTTTAGAGCGTGTTACTACTTAAATACGAGTGAAGGCTCAGAGACGGCTTGGAGGACGAACGAAAGTGCAAGCGCCTAGGCATCAAAGCTTAGAAAGCCCACTGAACCTCTTTGTCCGCAACTTAAATGAGGAAATGAGGAATAAATATACCAGTACCTCGTAGGCTCATATCTGAGCAGTCTTCTCAGAACTGTCAGTATTGGCAGTGTTTTCATTGACAAAGCTGTGAGCTCACCACGAGGTTGCGAGTATTGCACCCTTCCTGGAAGTAGGTGCATTCCTCCGACATCATGGTTTATAGCAACAGCTATGTCGCAAAACCGTTTAAGGGATCATTAAGCGCTCTAGAGGGCTCCTGATGTCTAGAGGCGGAAACGGCAATCATGATCCGGGATATAGCGAAATCATCATGATGCGCCCCATCATGAGGGCTCCTGAGTGCATCGGGAGCCCTCGCGATGCCCTCAAAAAGGGAATTTAGGCGCCGGTGAGGCGGTCTGGGGTCGTCGGGATGCCAATCTTGAGCGCGTCGGATTTTCGCCTCGATCAGGATGGCTTTAGCGGTTTTGCGACATACATTGAAGGAATGAACATACGCATTATAGGAGCTATACTACGGTTGCCGAGGAGGATCAGGTCAATTCCTAAATCGAGTTTCGAATCCCATGTCCGCGTCGGCTGTCGCCAGTGTCCGCTACGCCATGCTAAGCGACCATCCCCATCCTCGGCGGCCCCTCTCACCATTGTGGACGTTCCTGTCAGTAGTGTTTTAGGGTCCGGGAATCCGGTCCTGGTCCTTTGACCCATTTGCTAGGACCAGGACTGAGACCGCCTTAGGACCGGGACCAATATGCTCAGGACCGGACCAAGACTGCAGTCCTGGTCCTTATATGGTCCTATAGCAGTCCTGGACTGGTTCAGACTGGTCTGGGACTGTTGTCAGTCCAGACTGGATCTGTGACCGGTTCAGACCAGTCCTTTCTACCATATCTCACTGTTTGCAGGCTAAAACTATGTTTTTCCTCAAAAGAATTGCTATTAGTACATAGACATTCACATTATAATATGACAGCAGCATATGTATCAGCTATAATGATAGACAAAAGAGAACTGGCATCATATTTTGCGTAGCAGCTGAGTTATGTTGAAGAGTGCCCACATGGTAATACATATCATACAACATGTGAAATTTGAGTTTTAAAAGGCCCCAAGCCACCTGGAAGAAGGTCTTTCTACCCAGAAAAGCTGGTTATGCCATATTATAAGTGGTTCCAGGTAGCTGACTAATGAGGACCAGTCCATGACCAGTCTAGGACCAGTCTTGCCGGTCCTAGTCAATCAGCACATTAGACAGAACCAAGTGACCTAGGACTGTGACCGGACAACCTTGGACCAGGACTGGCAAGCAGTCCTAGGCAGGTCCAGTCTCAGTCCCCGAGTCCCAGTCCTAAGGTGGTCCTGAGACCAGACCCTAAAACACTACCTGTCAGCTACTAGATTCCTATTAGGCGATGTTTTATGGTTCATATAATAGGTATTCTGGCACTTTGTGCATCTCAAAACGAATGTTCGTAATAACTCCTTCAGCCGACTTTTGCCGCCCCGGGTAGCGCGCATAAAAGGGTAGCGTCGGGCGGCGGGATGATCGGGATCGGATTTAACCGCTTGAGCGCGCTGAGGTAGTGGACGCGTCCTCTACCGCGTCACTCTAGTAGTCCTCGTCTATGCATTGTCGTCGCGCGGCACATCCTACAAGAGGATGTCTCAACTGAACTCTACCACATCCCTCACGTCCCCCCACCAACATATCCCCGTCAATCCAAACCCAGCTCAACATGACCAAGCCACAAGAACTCTGACAGTCTTCGATGCTTGACGCGACCATTGCCGTGCCAACGCAGGCCAACCTCGGCCCCCAATACCTACCAGACAGACGGTCTGTGGGGCTGGAACAAGGATTGACACGGATACCAGAGCGGGTACTGAATGGATGCTATCCGTGTCCCATAGGCTACCAAAGCAGGCTGCTCTCTCAAAGAACTGTGCCGTGTAAACGCGACGTCCACTCACCAGACTGCGGATAGGCTCCACACCGTGCGCAGCCGTCAACCAGGCAGTGCGTCATATGCCGTTGAACATTTATAAATTTAAAAAATGCGTCAACGTAAGTTGTGGTGCTGTGACTATGACTCTGGTGATAACTTAATGCACTGAATGCAACTGAATGCGGTCGGCCTTCAGGCGGGATTTTCTTGCCATCCAAAAACAGCGTTACGCTGTTAACGCTGTACTGCCTTTGGGGATTGACTAATCCATACACTGATGTAAGTAAGTACATCTCTAATTTTATGTAACACCGGTACTAACTATCATGTTTAGAGCAATCGGTTCACTCCTCTAGCATTCATCGACACTACTCACTCAACGAGTGAGAACACCGCGTATATAGACGAAGGATGTGGCTTGTGGCGCTTATGTCACTCCCTCCCCACCTTGTACCACGACAGTGGTCGACGTTGCAATAGATTCATATGAATTCGATCAAATGTGTGGGTGCCGCGGGACTCCTAACTAGCAGCGTGTTTGGGCCAGATTCTGTCTATTTACCACTTCAATTATATTTCCCCTCCGCCCTACATGTACCAATACCAGTGGAGCCCTAGGCAACCAATGATGCATTACTTACGCTCTAGTTTGCTGTAGAGCGTGATGCATTATTTGCCCATGCATTTAGCAAATTTGTGAGGGGGTCCAGTGAGCTATCTGAGCTTGAATTCCGCTGATGCTATTGCTAATCTAGGCTTTTAGATTAGATTGGACTGCTCTGTTGCATCTAATCTACAAACCCTATTGCTGTCCCCATCACGATTCGCGACCCGAAGCTGCCGTGCAGCGTGCACGCGCGCGCCGGAGCTCTCACTGCGCATAGGGGGGGGGGGACGCATGGAGAAGTCCGTTTGGTCCTTATTTGTGCAAAAGCCAGCACCCGCCCAAGCACTGCCTAAATCGGGCCACGGCCCCGCCCTGCGCCTTGCGTGGGCAGGGATTGTGGCTCCATTCGGGGCATCCTCTTCTTATGGCTGACTGTTAGAGCGTATAGATACTTCAATACATTTGTAGCTCATGCCGTTCTAAAGGTTGTCAGTAGGGAGGTGGTGGATGTATCGATGATCACGGCGAAAAATGCGCGCATAAATTGGGTTATATAAATTCAGTACACCTTTAACTGTTGTACCCCACTGTACTCCTATGTCCTGAGTACAATCGGGGACTCATTCAAGCTTGGTATAGGGTCGGCTGATGTCTCTTAAGCTGTAATTTTGCGCACAACTTCGTTGACTATTTGAAGTTCGATTAAATCATAAACGAAAATGGCGGATAAATACAACTGGATATTCGAGAAAAAGACTTAGCAACGCCGAGAAGTGCTTGAAAAGATGAATAAAACGTTCACAGATGTGTAAAAATATACAGAACAATGTTACAGCATGTAGGAAAATGTATTAGTGCGCAAAGGAACACAGAATATGACTGTGTTGATGCAGAGCTTGTGTGTCTGTTCAGGCTAAGTAGAAAAGCTGAGGAAGCATTGAAAATTGCAATGGGAAGTGCATGACATAGATTAGTCTGAGAAGCCTAACTCATAACATCTTTATGTGTCGAAGTGTGTTTTGACAAGGGAGATATTGAGCCCTGTCGAGAAGAAACATTCAGGGGTGGTCAATAGTCACTCACTACAGAGTCATGATACTGTCTATTGTGTTATGTACATTGTAGTACATCCATACCTTATCATAAGCACTGTACATACGCGTGTGTAACTGTATTCTACTGTTATGAAAGTGTCCAGAAATAAAACGTATGTTTGTTACCGTAGGCGCCCCGCAGGAACGTCGAGGAGAGGGAGGTCCCGGCATATCGTATCATAGGCACGGGATCGCTGAGCGGAAGGTATGGACATGTGTCATTTCTATGTATTTAGAAAGCTTGTAAACGGCATCCGAAAGCGATAGAGACGGTAGAGTCGAGTGGAGAGGAGTGGGGGACGGTCACCGGTGTGCGGCCACATATGGTGCTCGGGCTCCAGGGAAGCCGAACGGCTCGTTATACAGTCCACACGTCGTAGAGCAACTCGTTAGTATATCTGGATAGAGGATAAAATGTTGGAGTGCACCAGTTTACAGCGTGTGTGGCACGGCGAAAGAGATACGCACTGGCTTCTGGGAGGTAGCCTTGTCTCCATCGAATCGCGCTGTGCGACGATTTTGAGCGGTTTTGAAATTGGAGAACGGACGTCATAGTCGTCTTCCGCGTAGCCAAAAACACTAGTACGCACCTTCGCATGTGCTTACTTTGGGAGAGAATGTCGAACGGGAGGTCGATGCGTAGTTTCGATTCGAGGGGAGGATGAGCTGAGAATAAGGTGAAAATATTACATTTTCCGTATTGCGTGGGAAACACTTACCATGTAGGTCCCGTCAAAAGTGTCGGAAACACCCTCCCGAAGCAAGAAAAAGACAAGGCAATGCATGGATAGTCTGGGACAGCAGTTTTTGAGGTCGCCCGAGGCTGCCCGAGGCGACCCCCAGAAGTCGCCCGAGGGCCAATAGCGCCTCAGTTGTGCGCTTTCACCCCGAACCACCACTCACGACCGTCGTTCTCGTGAACGGCGGGTCCTCTTCCTCTACTACTATGCCCAGGACTCTTTTTATGAGGGAGTTCTGGCGTGTTCTACTCGATTCTGGCTTGATCGACCTGCGGCGACGCGCGCCGCCGCACAATAGTAAAACACCAGCGCGCTCGGCCCACCTCGACGCATACGACGGCGACAGCCGCGACGACAACCCACGACGGCCTCAACAGCGTCGAAGAACGTTGGAGCCAGCATTGCACTCGGTGCATGCTCCAAAACGTGATGGCGGTGCTCCACGCCTGCGGGGTCTTATAGCACAAGGTGCGTGGCTGTTTCTGCCGGCCAACAACCGCGGACCGCTGACCACTCCCCCAACCGTCACACAGTGTGGAGGAGGATCGGCATCCTCCTTCACATACCTTTGGTATGTGGTATACTGCTGTACACGTATACTCACCGCCCCCCGTCGCTTTCTCAACAGCCACCATCGCGCCACCTACACCCCACCCTGTCGGTACACAACTAGCACCAGGACCGCGATAATGCGTCAGAAGCGACGCATTATGGAAGATAACGCATGCGTAGTGTGTACAGACATGTACACCTACGTTCGCGTCCATCATACCATGCCCCAACCCGCCGTTCGCCGCCCTCCCGTCTTCGCTTGCGTACCACCGCGCCCGCTAGCTCCCTGTCCGCCCGTAACCTGCGTCAGAAGCGACGCAGGGCTCGGCCGTTACCAACGCCACGTCACCAGGGGCCCCGTACGCACACTCGGCAGGGCTGTCGAAGGCTACCACCCGCCGGCTCCTGCGCAAACCCCCGTCGCCGTCTCCCCCCGCCGCTGCACTGTCCAACGATGCACGCGCGCGGCCGGGAGGAAGGTTCGCTAATCGGGGTCCGTACATACACGGCGGCCGCCGTGCGTACGACTGGCCATGTCTCGTCCGGGGCGCGTACCCCATCGTGTCGCCGTGCCTCGCTGGCGTGCACTGGGGCGCAGGGGCTCTCCAGCCACCCGCCGAATCGTTCCCCCGCACAAGCAGTGCCGGCTATCGCTGCCCCGCCGCTGCTGCTTCCGCCGCCGCCGCCGCCCCCCGCCGCCGCCGCCGCCGCTGCCGCCCCCGCGCGCCGCTGCCGCCCCCGCCGCCCCCGCTGCCGCGCCCGCCCTCCGCCGCCCCCCGCTGCTGCCCCCGCCCCCCCGCTACTCACGTTGACCACATAGTAGATTAGCATCCTTCTGTATTATAAAGTATATGCAAAGTATTAATATACAAAAGGGCGGAAAAAAGCGGCCAAAAAGCGTGGAATATTCGAGGCGGCCGCACCGCGCTGTATTGGGCGTCCGTCGGTGACGCGTCGGCGATGCGCCACACAAACCGCGGGCGGCTGGTATATTATCGAGCGCGCCAGTTAGCGACACGATAACAGCCAGATAACAGCAGCACGCTATTATCAAGCTGTCATCTGGCCACTATCAAGCATTTACTTCTTTTGAGTAAGGTGCCGATATGGTGCCGCTGTCACATATTCAAACCCAGCTTCCAGGTATGTAACAGCAGATGATGCATTAAAAGCTGCCTGGAGATTAATGCATCACGCCCGAACAGACAAGGCTGGGATGTGATGCATTATGAGTTGCCTAGAGGTGACCAGTGCCCGACCAGTACCGGCATCAATCGCAGACCCCAGAGGGCGGCCAATGAGCCACCCCGTCGTCGGCGTGTGCAGCCTGCGAGCAATGCGCGTTGATGCTCGTGGCTCGGAAAGGTAATAGTCAGGCGGAGACTGAAGAGGTCACTCAGCCCACCCCTGACGTCTAGAGTACAGGAGCAATGGCCTTGAGGGCATTGAATGCCCCTTCGGCGGTTCGCACCTCGCTTAGCAAGGCGTTAGCGGACACTCGGCGACAGCCGACGCGAACACGGGATTCGAAACTTTGATCTAGGAATTGATTATTGACCCTGATCCCCCTCGGCAACCGTAGCTATACCCATCTGTGAGGAGACTTCTTGCTGTCAGCCGGACGAATAATCGGCCTTGGAGCCCGCTAACTGAGTCTGGGCGCCTGGCTAGTACTGATAGTCCCACGGACTCGAGGTGCCTTGTGATTCCTGGAGAAGGGTCTCCCAGTGAACAGGGTCCGATATGTGAGACAGTCTAGAGCCTCAGGAAAAGTAACTAGCTCTTAGAGATTCAAAAGAAACGACTTTGTACATTTTTATTTCGCGGGACTAGATATTTTCGCGCGGGATCATTTTTGTACAAAGTGGACAGCATAGGTGCACGCTGACTTCGCTGAGGGCCCTCTCCCCTCGAGCTCTTTCTCACATCAGACGTCGGGGGGGCACGCTGTTGATGGCTCCAACAGCGTCCGGGGCGGTGCTGAGCGACGACGGGGTCGTGGAAGAGCGAAGCAGAAAAACTTCGCCCTCTCTCAAGCGCTCGGCTGGACGCTAGGTGCGGGCCTCACGTGCTCGGCACGCCCTGACGCTCACTCCAGCTTCGTCGCGTCGACGAGGGCAGGGGCGAGACGAGCGGCGGTACGCACTGCACTGTGTAGGTTGGGGAGACGCCCGTAGGGCGGGCTGTACGCAGCACGAGTGTGAGCCGCACTTCCCCGACGGCGCTGCTGGGGACTGATAGGGGCCGGTTTAGCAGCGGACCGCAACGGCGATCAACGAGAGCTGCTCACCCAACACTCAACAGCCGTAGTGTTGAGCCGCTGCGAGAGGTGTCGCGGTCGAAACTCACCGCGCCATCAGATGGGCGCGTGAGTGACGCCTACCTGCTCGAATGAACAGCGCCCCGACATATTAATAGCGCGGAATGTAAAGCCTCATACGCGAGGGACTTCCAGCGTCCGGCCAGACGGACGACCTCCGGATCGACTCCCTGACCCAGCAGGAAGGACGCGCCGCCGATGCCGAAAGGAGTGGCCGAAAGTGGTGGCCCCAGCCAACGCGAAGCGAAAACGACATTGATGCGGCGCCGCAAGCGCTCTTCTCGGCGCACCAATGGGGCGAACCGTACCTCGACGGTTCCACGCCACGAAAAAACAGAGGTCGTTAACCGGGACTGGGCAGGGGGTGACCCCACGCGGCCTAGGTTGAAACAGTGGCTTTCGCGAGATGGCGCACCGATGTGAAGGCTCACCCGTGCGCAGTGATGAAAACCTGCTGAATCTCGCCGTGCCGCGCCGTCTTCGCCTTCGCCGAGGGCAGGTCGAGGCCCGAAAAATACGGCTTGCCGCTCAGAAGGTCCACGCCGTAGTTTTTAAGTGCGCGAGTCTGCAAGCGTGATCATGGCGCAGCGGCCCGTCGAAGTCAGCACCTGCGGACCGCACAGAGACCTCACCGAAGCGCATGAGGCCCCAGAAGGCGCACGCAGCCCATCGCCCACACGCACGCGTCGAAGGGGTATTCGTCGATCGGTCCAAGGCGTCACGCAGTGCCGCGAGCATGAAGATGGGACAGGCGGGGCGCGAGGTGGCCGGCGACGCGCAGACTGTAGGCGCTCCAGGCCACGGAGGGAGAAGGAAGCATGCTCCCGGAGTCCGAGGTCTTCAGACGCGATCGAGTGGCGCTGGCCAGACAGCCTGCGCAATTGTGCCACGGCGCGGCACGCCGGGCATATTCCAGAGGTAAGAGAATCAATTGGGATCTTGGACACCGTGGCCACCGCAATGGGCTCGAAATGGACCGAGTCGGCAGAGTCGCCCAGACCACACTGATATTCCGAGACAAGGAATCGGCGGGTCCCGCCCACGTGAGCGCAAACGAATATGTACGGAAGCCGTAACGGGGTCCGAAAGGAGGCGGTGAGAGGCGTAGTCGCACTCGGGCACAGAGAAAACATCGCAAAACAGGTGGAACTTGCGTAGCCCAGACCCATAGCTGCCAGCATCGCGCAGGGAGTGCTCCTGCCGCCCGGCCAGCAGAGCGCCTCCCCAAGACCTGACCATCAATGCATCAAAAACGTCACTTCAAGCTGTCCGAAGCTAAAGGCGCACCGACCGCGCTGTTCCCATCCTCAGGTGTATTAGTAGCATTCATTCCTCTCATTGCTAAGCAGACAAAAACAGCCATAGAAGCAATATCATAAGCAAACATAATCGGCACGAGACACAAGCTTTCAAGATACTTAGATGCCCACTTTTACCCTGACAGGGCGCGACGCAGAGTCGTTTATGCGTGACGTGATGATGTGTGACCGGAGTGATCCAGGGTGACAGAAAAAGTGACCTTCCGTCACGGCATCCCCTCCAGACGCCGGTAGTTTCTGCGCGGTATTACAGCATTGCGCGCGGTATGATTAATTGTACAGTTGGGCTAGCATACGCCAGAGCGAAAAATTGTGGTTGTTAAAAAAGAGGGATAAATGGCCCATGCGCATGTTAGTACGAGTCAAAATCTACCGTGGGCGTGTCCCGTAGTAGTTAGGGACTCGGACTATAGAGTCGAGCTCTGTACTAGCAAGAACAACGCTTTTTCGAGGCGAGCCATACAAGGCGGGAGGGAGGGCAGACTTTCAACTGTCGCGACGATTTACCTACATGTACATGATGGGGCGTGGAAGAGTATCAGTCGCAGGATTAAGACCAGATTTAATTACGTAAGCGCGCTTTGCGTAATCGGTATTATCAGACTTCAGGCCTGCCTCAGGATTGTGCGTTCCACAGGGTGCTGATGTGTCTGCGAGGATACCGCGCCCCACACGAGCCTGGTCTGGTACTAATAACACTCAAGAGTAGACTCGCAGGTTACTGACCCGCGTGGCCGTGCCGGCACACCTGGTAGACCCAATGTGAGCCCAATACGGTCCTGCTGAGATGCTGCAGCCAAAAACTCTAACCTATCAGAGATACTTAGTGGCACAGCACTTCGCAAACTGCTACTCAAGGGTCTTTTATGTATCAAGCTTCCCGTGACTGCGATGAATTGCGGGAGAAGCAAGAGGAATTCAACGCGGAGAAAATCGACCAGTGTATTTTGAACTGCCGCGTTACTCGCCTTGTATGCTAGCCCAACTGTACAATTAATCATAACCGCGCGCAATGCTGTAATACCGCGCAGAACTACCGGCGTCTGGAGGGGATTCCGTGACGGAAGGTCACTTTCTGTCACCCTGGATCACTCCGGTCCACACATCAAATCACACGCGAGCGTCACACCCTGTCCGGGTAAAGTGAGCATCTAAGTACCTTGCAGCTTGGGTCTCGCCCTCTACTTGCTTATGATACTGCTTCTATGATTGTTCTATCTGCTTAGCATGGGAAGAATGAATGCAATATCCTGAGGATGGGAACAGCGTCGGGCGCCTTTAGCTTCGAGCAAATACGGACAGCTTGAGTGACGCCTCTGATGCATTGATGGGTCAGAGCCCCGTGAGAAAGAGCTCGAGGGGAGGAGGGCCCTCAGCGTGTACCCCCTCCTGTGTCACATAAGCGATGGTCTGAGGAGACATTATAGCATATATAGCATAAACCAGAATTTACATTGGGTTTTACAGACACAATGAGGTGCGTGGAATATATTTTGAATAATTTAGTGAATGCGTGATGTGACCGGAGTGACCTAACGTCACTCCGACCCTCCCAAAGCGCCCGATGTTTTGCACGGTATTACACGTTGCGCGCGGTATTATTTTTTGTACAGATGGGCTAGCATAGCCTTGTGGATGCTATCGCGACCATACTGGTAATAATAGCCGGTGGCATTAACGGGGTACAGCAACGGAATACGACTTACCCGCGCCCCTCAAACCACAACAGCACAACAAGCATCCACAAGGTCACATCCCTATGTCGGCCGAGGCCTGTAAGTGGCTGGCAGCAGGCACCGCGCCCCTGCGTGCCCCTACCGGGGTTGTCGAGGACAGCGCAAGCTGTGCTCGTGTGTGGCTGGCAAGTGCGGGGGAGGACAGGGCCTGTCCAAGCCCAATATATGGCATTCGGAATATGTGGCGGTTGCTGACGAGAGGAGGGCGAGGGCGTGACTTAATTGACGAATATTAATATTCCGAATTCGCGGCGTGGGTATATATATGAAGAGCAGAAGCGCCCCAAGGTTCTCGCAGCTATCTCTCCTTTATCACTTTCACCATCTCGAACATCCTGTGAGCTGGGTCTTGTGAGCGTAGAGGTGTTGTGCACTCGCTAACGAGAGGCGTTTTTTGCTGTGGCAGAACGATCAAACGATGTACGCTTCTTCGCAGCCCGCTCTGGTCAACGCCTGCTTCGCAGTGCAATGCGGCAATTGCGGCAAGACGACCTGGAAGGTACGTACTGCTGCCCCTCTTCTTCTCCGATACAGTTCTGCGCTGTGTTACGCCATGATGTCCCATCCGTGCTTAATGTGCTTGCTCGGCGGCGATCGCACAGAGATCCCAGATGTTATTAAATCTTTTCTATCGGACGACCTGTGATGCACAATTTACTGATGTTACGTCCTTGTTTTCGTAGGGATGCGGCCAACACGTCGACTCGGTGAGCGACCCGAGTTCATTATACATGCTTTAGGCTCGGCTGGCGAGAGCAAGGCCCCCTTCTACGAGCTCCTCTGAGGCCGCACTACCGCGTCTTGATCACGTATCAGGCTGCAGTTCTGATGGTTCTGAGCTTCGGGACATGGAAAAGAGCTGCGCCGTATGATACGTCTGGCACCAGTACGGCTCGCACGACCCACGTTCCTGGGCCTGTGTGCGCAATTTGGCAGGGCTGGGGCCCCCGACGCTGCGCCCTGTTGCGCCTCGCCTGCGTTCGAGGGGGACGAGCACGCGCTGCACAGAGGGCTAAATGACCCTCCGTACGGCTATTTCTGATGGCGACGCCGTTTTGTGGCGCTGTTCTATGAGATGTTCGCTGGTTACTTACATACGGTCTCTCGCGCTGCAGGTCATGAAGGACGTCAAGGACGAGGACAAGTGCCAGTGCCCTCGCTCTTGAGAAGATCTGTCAGTCGTCGTGGGTCTGGCCTGGCCGGGGCTTCGTGGACATGGAGACAAGTGGACAACGATGTATCTTTACCTCTTGATGAATAGATTGCGAGAAAAGAAAGATAGGGGAATTCATGCGGTCAGAAACGGGGGAATGTGGCTGGTATTGTGGGGCACATTCGACTGTGTTCTTTCGTGCAGTGTGCGGATTGTGGGGCGCAGAGCGTCGTGTCGTGTTGTTTCTCGAGAGGTGATGCCAGAAGTGGGAGGTGCCAAGAGGGATTGATCCCACCAGCAGCGGCAGCGCTAGCCGGTATTCATCCATGCTAGGCGCCCGCTAACCAGTCACTCTAAACTACTTCTCGAATAACCTTTCCCTGTCACTACCCTCACCACCACGCTCGTCGTCCCCCTTCCCCCTCTCGCCCCGCCACACATATCCTACGCAGCCATTGAGCCCCGTCGCCGCCGCACCACTGCCGTCCTCTGCGACAGAGCTGTCGTCCACGTTCGTCGTGCATGACGTCGCACCAACGCCCTCGGGTTCCACCCCAGCGCGCCAGCACAGCCTAGGCAATGTCGCCGCATCGCCCAGTGTGCCGTCCACCCCGACTCTGCTGTCAGCGTGATTGAGACGGATACTGTCCGAGAGGGCCGCTCGGGCGGGGGCTACAAGATGGTCAACCAGTACGAGATGATCACGCAGCTGGGCAAGGGCCAACACGGAGAGGTCTGGTACTCCAGGAGCACGATCACGTTACTGAAGTGGTGGTACGTCTACGCGCCTGGCGCGTGTTCCATATGCTTTGACATTGACATTGTCCTCCTGTGCCGCCCAGGCCATCAAAGCCATGAAAGCGCAAGAATCCCAAGCAGGACAGAATGAGTCTCCTGCGGAAAACCGAGGATACGGCGCTCGCCACAGCACATGTCGCTCGCAAATAATATGTCCGCGACAGAAAATAAAGATAATGAAAGAGATTGCGATAATGAAGAAGCTTCGACTATCCCCACGTATTGTCCAGCTACTCGAAGTGCTGAATGACAATCTCAAAGAGAAGATATACATGGGTGAGCCCCGCCCTTTCACGCGTACATCATTCTCCTTCCCTCACTTTGCATAACGTGTGGTGTGTTCCACTATCTCCAAACACTCGCTTCACTCGCGCTCACCGCTCTTGTGACATCAACCCTGCATGCAGTCCATGGAGTTCATGGGACGGCGGCGAGATCAAATGGCGCACAGACAACGAGGATCCCCTTCTTCGCGTCAGTCAAACGAGGCGCATATGCCGAGATGTCCCTGCTCGGTCTAGAATACAGTAACGTCGCGCACAGTACCCATATTAAATGACAATGTTCCCACGCATAACGCACCCCAAATTCCAGTCCACAACCAGGGCACTCATCCATCGAGATATCAAGCCCGCGAACCTTCTCTGGTCTGCCGACCGGCGGGTCGTAAAGATTGCAGATTTCGGCATCTCGCACTTCTCGTATGCGCCAGTTCCTGGCCGCCAAGGGCAAGTCCACCACGTTGCGGGCGATGGCAGCCGTCAGGAGCACGGACAAGATCCTCATGGACGAGTCTGACCTGACCAGGTTCGCGGGAACACCGACTTTTCTGGCACACCGAGATCCTTGCAGAAGGCTCGGCGGACCTCTCCAACTCGAGTACGGGCGACCAACCTACAGACGGTGGACTCCCTCACGGCCGAGACCAGGAAGCCTACCATAACAAAGGCCATCGATATCTGGGCGTTTGGTGTGACCCTATACGCCTTCTTATTCGGAAAGCTACCGTTCGTTGCCGACGGAGAGTACGCCATTATTGTCAAGATCAAGGAGGACGACTTTGATGTGCCGGAGCTCATGGGCTTGGACAAGATTTCTGTTGGCGGACGCTACCAGAAGAGGCCAAAGAGGGGTCAGGAGACCGAGGGGTATCTCGTCGTCGACCTTTTGCAAAGACTGCTGGAGAAGAACCCTACCAATCGCGTCTAACCTTGGAAGGCGTAAAGGTATGTCCATTTGGCACTTTCTTCTTCTCTATCGCTAACCCCTGTAACCTTGTTCTTTAGCATCACGCTTGGATGGTGCGCGACATGCCAAATGCCGACCTCTGGCTACGCACGACGGGCCCGCACCGGGCGAGAACGACTCTTTAGCGCCCACCGAAGACGAGACGAGTTCGGCTCTCTCAAACGGTGCTTTTTCCGCTATAGTTTCCGAAACCGTTTTGCAAAGAACATCTCTTCTGGCATTCACCAGCCTTATCCGCAACATCCGGCCCACAGCGCTCGTTTCGCAACCCCACTCGCGCTGAGAAGCAGGCTATTTCTGAGGAGGCAGCAGCGATACCGGCGGATAGGCACACGCTCGATGCCGCCTCACGTCGAGCTTTCCAGTCGGCAAGGCTCTTCTACCACCGCACTTGACAAAGGGCAAACAGCCTGCACGACCGCAGAACACCCGCAACAAGTACCCTCCATTGACATACGAACTGCACAAGGGACCAAGAGCCTCGACTGGGGCGTCTACACAAAGCGGCGGCTTCAATACCCCTGGCGTCGGTGGATCAGGGTTTCGAAACCGCGGCGGGGCTCGGCACCAGGCATGCGCGAGCGAACCTAGAGTCCCCTGCGTGTGCCCGATCCACTTACCACGCGTCACGCCCACGCAATCACAGCGCACTTCGTCCCCTTTCAAAGCCCGTGCCAAAGCCCATACGTCACTTCGTCCTCTCCGGTATCCGCAGACTCAGCGAGCTGCAACAGGAGCCGGACCGGCCACGCAGCCGGCTCTCGCTGCTCGTTGCGGTGGCTCGCGAACAAGCCGCAGTCCTGGGCAACCGTCGCACCAACCGAGCTCGTCGAGCCTGCCCTCATGGGCGGCGGCCACGCCCCGTGTCTGCCGTATCAAGCTGCCGGCCGCGGGGCGGCTCCTGCCCGCGCGAGACCCTGTCCTCGCGGCGGAGCGAGGACGCGTTCACGCGGATTGCATCGCGGAGCGTCGACGGGTCGTTCACGCAGGCGATGCGCGCAGGCGAGCTGGGGCGAGGTCGGTGGGTGGGGCGCGCGCCCGTCCCCGAGGACATGACGAGTTTGTACTCAGACCACGGCGAGGATGGCCTGACGAGGACACGTACCAGACTAACTGTCCGGCTTTGTGGCGGCGTCGCGCAGAGCCCTGTGTCTCTACTGTCCCCTAGCGCCAGTCCTTAGCACCGTCTCGTCGCTCGGCATTCCATGGCGCCACGCGCCCGTCCCGATCTCCGCCGCGCAGTGTGTATATAGTCTCGGGCCTCGTCGCGACGCTGCACGAAGCTACGGCGATCCGGACCGTAGGAGCCGCAGAGCCACCGTCCCACGTCGATCCCGCCACTCAAGGACACGGGAAACCCTCTGCGAACGGCAGGCGCAGTACCCGTGTTGATCATTAGTGCGACCGAGGCACGCTATACAGCAGCCTGCGAGCAGGACGAGGCGCTGGGCGACCCAGCACATGCGCCAACGTTTGACGACTCGGGACAGCTCGGAACGACTCGGTGCGAGCGCACGCCAGCGAGGCGGACTTTGCGTCGGATCCGCGGAACACCAGAGCCGCATTGTACCAGGAGGAGGACGAGGATAGCGAGGATGAGGGGGGCGGTGGCCGCTCGGAGGTGCGCACGCGCCGGCCGTCGAACACGCTGCACTCACGCCCGACGTCGCCGCGCCGGCCGTCGTTTCCGCAGGAGGGCCGCCCGCGGCCATGGATGCTTCCCCCATCTAGCGAACGAAAGCGCGAGAGACTTGGTTTTGATCGGGGCTTTTCTTGTCTGCTTTGACTTATTTGACCAGATTATTAGCGACGCAAGCGATCGGCACTCGACACACGCACACAGACATGCACACTCGTACACATTCTCATTCATAAGAACGGAGCGGCTGCCTCCTGTTTATTCTACCACACTACTCATGTTATCTCTCTGTCTGGCTCCTTGGCATCATACCACCGCAGCCCACAGCATCATTGTTTTCTTCTTGCGTCTGCTCGATAGATCATCATCATTGGCGTCTTTTCGCATGTTGTACTATGTCTTCATTGTCATTTGACCTCGCGGTCCCCCTAATGGTCATAGAATGGACGCTCTCTTCGAAGTCCAATGTCAGGTCTTGCCAGGGAGCTGCTCGATGGTACAGGCTTATTAGCTGTGTCAGAGTCTTCATCGCTCTGTTACGCCTCCAGTTTCAAGGCGCGCCACACGGGGCTGATGACGCACATGCTCACCGACAATCGAACCTAACAGATCTTGGTATCATACCACCATGGCTCAGGAGAGTGGGCAAAAGGCCACGCTCAGGGCTGCTGTTAAAGCTGAGGGTCATGATAGGTATAATGAATCGACACGGTGGGAATATACTGCTAACTGCTGCCTCTCGGCGTTTGCTCTACACATTTCATGATGCACGCAACGCATTCCATGGATCAAGACCTCAACGTCGCACAACATGGGGAGGACCTCGTAGGTACGTACTCTCTGTGGATCTTTTGACCGTCGAGAACTGTTTATAACAGGGATTGACATAATAACGTCGAGCTCTTGGTGAATTCGGATCATTGCTACAGGTCAGATACACCTTCAATTGGACGCTGAATCTCAGATTCCATTCACAGACGGTCTGGAGGGCTGTCTCTTGAAACCTTGAATTTCTGAAAGCTCGGGGTATCCGCTAGGGTGCTTTTGTACTTTGGCTTTGTAACGGGAGTGGCATCTTCGTGGGCCGGGTCCTGGAAAGAGAGAATGCCCGCATTTGCGCAAGCCGAGGCATGTAATCAGGGACAGAGTCCCAACTTGCTTGCGAAGTGAGCTTTGGTGTTTCGTGCGATTGCAGGTAGGCATATATGTCTACCGAACCCGAGACGGCATTGAAGCATGTACGCCCAATTGGATAACCATGCTGACGAGCTAGGACGTTTCACAGTCATTGTCGACTAAGGGAGGTTTGGAAATGGCCGGCTCGTCCGAGAGGAGAATCTCATAAAAATCAAATGAGAGCGTTGATTGTTGTAGATATTTTCCCGGTAAGCGATCTCCGGTAGGTAAGGGAAATAATTTCGGTTGTCGAAGACGAATTGAAGCACTAAAGAGCAACGGACTGGCATTCGATTTTGTGATATAATCTGCTCGGTGGCGCGGACTATAGACTAGCTAACCGCGAACCAGGGTCACTCTTACTGTACCCCTGAAAAGAGTTCTTGAGTGGAATCAGACCATGAAATTAGATGGTCCCAAACATAACTTGGAACATTGTCCACGGGTCTTGCGTAGATTCCGTGAGTGCGTCCCGAAAGCGTCAGTATTGATGAAGCACCGAAATTAGGTGCAAGTCCACCTCGAACTAGAAAAGACATTGAGTGATCGGTCACAAACGGGACCATCGTCCTGGGGGCCAGGCTTAGCACAAGACGAGGGTGCATACACAATGTCTCCGAGACCGACCGTCGGGGGCGAAAGGGTCAAGAGGAAAAGCCCAGATATGATACCGCCACAAAATCGCTTGTACAAACGGGAGAAAACCGCTGGCATGCTGCGAAGATGCTCAGTCCCTTTGAGAGCCAGCTGGTAGGCGTGGAAACCGTCTCTTATCTAATCTACAGTGCTCCAAGCGACATCCAATTGCCTCGCAAAAGATTCTAAAGGGGTACAGTGGCGCCGTGATTGCAAGGGCCATCCCGTGTGAAGGATGGGAAAGATACGGTTTCGGGATGGAAAGAGGCGTGCATCCACGCGACACGAAAAGATGCGGGATAAGGAGCGATGTATCGCTATTTGTAGGGGGGTCAAAAAGGTCGTAGTCAGTGGTACTGGGCGTATCTAATGCACCTGCCATTTGCTTTGACGGATTCTGCTGGCCAAATGAGCTCGCTGGCGGAAGAAGAAACTGTTGAGGAAGCCGGTGCTAGACGCCAAGTTACTTCCGAAGAGGCTCATTGTATGGGACGGACTCGATCAAAAGACCGAGGGTGTTGCTCCAGCGATACCACCACACACGAGTCTATCGTCAAAAGTGCTGGTATTGAAAGATACGGGATCTCGCCGTGGTAAAAGAGAATAGTGCCAAGAAGTATTGCCTTGTGGAGGGATCGTCCATCTGGTGGTCAACAAAGAGGGATGTGTCCGGAAAACTTGTGTTGCGGTGGCGGACCAGGACCGTGACACCATTCGGCGCGATATGACAATATAAAGCCGTCCCAGTGCGCTTTCTGTAGTTAAACGGACGAGCTGTTCTGTACCCTCAAACGTCGACAGCGGCCGCCGATGTGAGGGAGAGGGTGGCTACATGCTCAACATCCTAGGAGGCCAAAATCAGGTCTATTGACCTCGTAGTGGAAAGGGCCTGTGGCAGATTGTTTGTGCGCTACCTCGCCATTGTCGGAAGCAAGATAGCGTTCTATGTCAAACTAACGTAATGGCTGCTGCCCCAAGTTTTAGTAACCAGACACTGTAGCGGGGCAAGTTGTCCTAGGATAAGTTTGACAGATCCGAAGTTAGGCACAAAGTGGGGAAAACGCATCGATCATCGAAAACTTTCGGTCTATATCACAGTCCCTGCGAGGAGACAACTTGGAGGAGCGGCTGATAATATGTCAGATGTTCCATCAAAAATCAAATTATGTTTGTCCAATGACAGTGCCAAGGAAGCCGAGCAAACACGAGATTCCCACCCAACTAGTGTTCCGTTCTTCGTTCAAAACAGATTTGAGGCGAATGCATACGAATGGTAGCCAAGTCCAACTGTGTCTCCAACTGATGAATATTAAGTGAATCGATGAGCCTAGTGTAGTCACTGTACCGAGATAATACGGCACAACCAAGAATGTGGCTGCAAACGAGAATTCCGTGTGAGTAGTAGATCCCTTCCATTTCTTGGAAGATCACTGGTCCAAGATGGTACCCAATGTTCCCGCGATGTCATTGCTTTTGTCCATGTAAACGAGAGCCACACTGAGGACGGGGCTGTCTCGCCTCTCTGAGTGAGACTGTCCAGATATATCTATGAACCTGAGAACGGTAAGTGGTTGCTTTTAACTCGTAAATCCGAGATCTTGATCGCAGGTATGTCGCGCACCCCCAGCGAACGTTATCCTGTTCTGGGTAGGTACAGAAAAATGCTGAGAGTTGGAACAGACTGATCTGGGAGTACTCACAATCTGTCACACATGGAAAAATCGTTCGTGCCGTGCGTCACCCCCTCATAGTAGTAACTTCCATGGCAGTGGCCGCAGGGCTGGTCAGCCCATAGCTCTAGAGTTTTGATTTTCTCGCATCCGCGTGTCAATCGTGAGCTGGGGCCTAAGCATCAAAGCAGTGGGTGAGTCAAGATATGATTGACCGTGGTGTTATTTGTAAAAGAAACTTTACATACCAGTCCGACTATCCACCTTCCGTCCCATGCATAGAGTTGTGTAAAGCCTGAAGCAGTCGGACGTCGTGTGTACTCTCCATGTCGTTGGTAAGGAAACAGCCCGAGCCAGTCCTTCGGTATCGGAGCAGAGTAACATGTTCAAGGGCAGCGTTGAGGGGTTCTGGAGATGCTTTGGGCCGCATATTGCCCACGATGTCTGTTGTACTTGGCACCGAGTAAGATATACGGGTCAAAAGCCTTTCTCTCTGTTGATGATCCAAAGAAAATAACGCACTCCATGTCACTAGTTGTCTTGAATGTGATAAGTGACAGGCCTATGCTTGGCTGAAGAGATCGATCTATCCTGCTTATTTGAGGCCTCGGGAGACTACCAGGAGCCGCCAGTCCCGGCAGCGACGCTATTTATGTGTAACACCGTACAAGACGCCATAGAGTAATTAGTTTGGCTGCGGGAACAGAGAGAGAAAAGAAGGCCGATATATTACGGCTAGAACGCCAAAGTATGTATTGTACCTAACTCACCGCTGGGTTCTCACCTCCCCTGGGAATCTGAGTTGTGAACGTACATGGTTCGGACCAGCGTTTTGAGAGTGTCATCGAGAGGCGCTAGCGGGAAATGCTGTCACGCACGCGCGCACGCTTCCCACAGCATATAAATACAGCCTCATCTTGACCCGAGCTGGCCGAGCTGGCCATATTCTCCGACCAGTTGGTCCCTGAAGCCCTCAAGCGTTGAAAGATATCGGTGAGAGCTTCATAGCTGCTACTGCTACAGCCTGGGATAAGAACGATTCAAATCTGAAAATTCTCGTTGAGCCTCTGGTCCATGGCATAATTTATTGACCGCATTACAAGATGGAAATTTCAAACACACTCGCCGCAGGCAGCGCTCCCCATGGCACACATCCGCAACATCCTGCTTCCTGAGCTGATCAGTCATATTCTCAGCTTTGTGCACTATCTGGATGACAAAAAAAAAAAAAGCCACCCTTTTTTCGTGCTCACTCGTCTGTCGTGCGTGGGGCGACATGACGTTGTGTTTTCCGCTTTCCACTCGCTGGACTTTTCACATCTGGGCTAGTTTGAGGTTCTGGGAGCACGACGATATAGACCCACCCCTACCAGACAACCAGCTACTCCGCTTCGTCCAATCTGCCGTATATCCCCGCGTTCGTCTACATGTCCGCTCCCCCACTCAGGCTCTGGTGGCGCCTTCGAAACGGACGTAGACCCCCGGTTCGCCCCTCTCGTCAACTACTTTACCGTCTCTGCAAACCTTGGAGCTCAAAGGTCTCATAGGGTCGCGCCTGTGGATGCGACGGCCTTCCTCACCCAGCGACGGAGCATGAATACGAACCTATTGTGCCGCACATCCGGACGCCTGGTCCTTCACGGGGACATCTGGAACGAGTTTGCACATGGATGTCGCGCACGTATGGAGTTCAATTGGCGAAATTTTGCGTAGTTTGTATCTCTGGATGAACTTACGTCTTGAAGAGGCTTGATTTGCGTACCCGCGTTTCCTAGCGGAGGACCTAGGTGCCGACCCACCCAATCACAGTACCTCTACCCGAGATCAATGTTTTGGTCCTACGAGGCACGCATAGAGACATATGGGATGAGGATCCTATGAGCGGTATCCTCAGGAAAGTTAGCTGGACGTAAAAACCCTTAGATGAAACGGATGGATCTTGTTAATTACTCTTAGCGACTCAGGGACCTGACAAAGATTCTTGGATATATGCACCCAACACCAGAACACATTCGCTTCGGGACCTCGCTGCGCCACAGAGAACCTGGTGCCAAGCACAACAGTGCGTATATACTCTCCTTGCAAACACGATAAAAGCTTAATTAACTAGCGTTTATGTAATAGGGGAGGGCACCAGTGGGCCATTAGACTTACCGTGGGGATCTCCGACGTCTCACTTTAATGTGTCCGGCTCATCAAAACCCACCTCTTGATGCACAACGGCGACGGATCAGACGAGAGCGAGCGCATTGAAGGAGGACGCAGCGGGACGGGAGAGGCGGAAACACAGGAGGAGGGCAAATCTGTGGATGGAATAGCAAAGGACCCACTGGAGGAGGATCCTGTCGAGAGAAATCGCTTGCCGTGGCAAGATGCTATCACGGCTTTGGAGGCTCTGGACGCTCGCTGCCTCCTTGGAGCACATAGCAATTGGCATTGTGCTCGAGGATCCCGAAAACGAAAGACTTCCTGTCGGTCGCTGGCAGCTACATTAGGCGATCTTGGCCCCCAGCTGGCTCGGCTGGAGAACCGGTACTGCTACGGTTACGCCCGAGGAAGGGACAGCTTAGAAGTGTTACAGTGTCCCTATGGAAAGACACGTTCATTGAAAGTGGTTTGGACCCTCATCGCATATATCCTGCAGTTGAATACCTGTGTTCCGTATTCCGGGTCTAGGAGAGGGCAGGAATATTGGACGTGTAGAGTACTAGGCTGTCGCAATACTGTATAATGGATTCTGCGTTGCTTCCTGCGTTTCGTGTTCGTCCGCTAGGCTAGAGTGCAACTGCTTTTAGCAAGGGTATTTTGTTCGAGATGATCGCCACCGCCTGGGGAGTCTGAGTCTGAGTCTGAGTCTGAGTTGGAAATGCTGACATAAGCCTCTCACATGCCACGCGTCGGTTCTTGCCTTGAGGCTCTCATCACTTTATCGCTCTCATTTGCTCCAACACTGCTGCGAATTCTCTTCTCAAAGCTCTTCTGCGCCGCCGTGAGATTGCTGCAGCCATAATGACAAAATACATGATCTTCATGACTATTCTAGGGCAAATCTCTCACCCGTGGGTTATACCAATTCGGAACATTAACATGGAGGGAGCAACATCTTCGGCCGCCTCACCAGACCCACACAGATGGTCTGCTAGAAAAACTTCCGTTTGCATTCACGACATATTGCCGATGGAACTGCTCGACGGCATATTCGAATCTCTTCGCCCACTTCAACGACGACCCAGTAAAGCTGCGCTTTTCGCATGCTCGCTCGTCTCTCCGATGTGGCGTGAGGTGACGCTACGCCATCGCTTTCATGCTCTCTCTTTTCGCCAGCATAGCCCAGCCCTATTAGCTCTCTACCATCGTGTGGCATCGGCTGCTCGATTTTGTTGCTTCGGATGCGTTTCCCCGCGTTCAACACTATGTGCGCTATCTCAGCCTGTACT
Organism: Phlebiopsis flavidoalba; assembly: GCA_035772785.1. Lineage (NCBI taxonomy): Eukaryota > Fungi > Basidiomycota > Agaricomycetes > Polyporales > Phanerochaetaceae > Phlebiopsis > Phlebiopsis flavidoalba. Next base: position 154,537 of record JAOCPU010000034.1, on the reverse strand, counting down.
GGCCGTCCGACTCGGGTTCGTCTATCGACCCTCACTTTGCACGTCTTGTCAATCACTTTCCTGAGCTGCGGAGCTTGAAGCTTCGAGGCCTTATAGACCTCGAATCTCCCGTGGATACGGTGGCGCGATACGAACCAATTGTACCACATATACGGGTGTTGATCGTAACACGGGAAAAAGGTCAGATGGCTACGGGGATGCCCCGGAGCAATACCAGCCCGTTTCTTTGTGAAATTCTGCGCCAATTTGCACCGCTCGAGGAACTTCATCTCCGAAACATCAAGTGTGTGGGGCACGAGGATGGGCCCGCCACAGCCGATATAACTCTGCCTGCAACCCGCGTTTTGACTCTGCGAAAAACATACCTGTAGGCCACATGCATGGCATCATCAAGCAGCTGGCTGGACAAAAGTCTTTGAAACGGTCCTGGAGCTGTGAGATGGATTGTTCCCGGCGAGCCACGGAAACATTGGTGAACATCTTCGGATGCCTCGACGCCACGCCGGAGCACGTTCGATTTGACCTAGTGACGCCAGCGGTTTTTTTTACGGAGACGGAGGACTGGTTTGAAAGCTCTCGCGGGCTACGCACCATCATCCTATGTACACTCCTATAATCGCTTACACTGAATCTGCCTGGAGAAGACCTCAGCTTGCCGTTCATTCGATACTTCGGCGCATCACACCGTTGTCGTCAGGGCTCGACCCCAATCTGCCACCGACCCTTGACAAAAACATGCGGCAGTACGGCCCTAGCGTTTTCGTCCAACAGCCTACCGTAGGGTCGAGCTGACCAAAAGCATGTCTCGCTCCCCTGGAACTCAGCGCTGTCTCGGGAGGTATCCACATCAAGCGTTTGGATCGCGTCCCCGCTGGAATGAAGGACCCCTCGGCCGGCGACCGAAAGCCATACTAGATGGACTGTTGTCACCAAGCGCGGTCCACTGCCCACTTCGAGGCCTCGCTGCTATCTGCTCTACGCGGGACGCCCGGCTCGTCGGCTCGAGCGCGTCGAAGGTGATCCTTGTACAAAGGACAACGGCGTCCCGGTGCGGGTCCGTCCCGTGAGCCGGCACTGTCATATCGCCCCGCCACCAATTCTGTCTCGCAAGGAAGATTACCCTCCGTCCGGTTGTTCCACCGCGCCTTGAGGCCTGCAGGGATTCTGACCGAGGTACTAGGAATCCCGTCCACGCACAATAGTCCCACCATCGCCTCTGATCGTACGTAGGCAACACTTGTACAAAAAGCGAGATTAGTGTTAGTGTAAGTATCGACTTGCGATACTTGTTTTGGGGCATAGTATTGGACCTAGGTGCTATGGACTATCCAGGTGATTAACTCTTTCACCATCCATCCGATTGACTTATCAACGGCTACTCAAAAGTCGGCGTTACGGTTCCCAAGGACCCCGACAGCCGGGTTGACTTATACTTGTATAGCGAGAATGAAAATTATGCAAGTGTCAGCCCAAAATTTCCGTAGAGACGAAATACAAAATAACACATAATCGGGCGCTACTTGTACCGGTAGTGATAACCCGTGCCTCGCCAAGTGCCACTCGGGGGTTCTATGATACATTGCGCGCCTGCATTGGCACTGGTTTTCTGAGCAGGATACACTATTAATATGGGACTCACCGGCCTTAAAGCACCCCGATTTGCACCTCTGCGTATTAAGCTCAAGCCATCGGGTCGCACGTCAACGATATGCATGAACGGGTACGGTGCAGTGGTCTTCGTAACAAGCTGAGTGATTAACCGATCAGTCTCAAATCTGGCAACACATGCATTAGAAAGTCTTGGTTCGTTTTTCGGGCCTTCTATATCATTGGTAGCGACTCACACACGAAGGATAAAAAAAATCGTCACCACATTCAAATAATATGATATATTCACGGCGAAGGTAAAACCGTGTTGCTGCCGTAACATTGTGGAACAACCGGACTGGACGTCTCAAACGTGGTGCGATTGTGACATGGGGCATGTCCGACGGACGCCAATCATACAGAAACTCTACAATGACAATAACCACGTCCCAAGCGGAGTTCCTTACCATCAGGTTGACCCTATGAAGGTCCACCGCATGTGCAAGCGGAGTGGTAGGCGCCCTGGATTCGCGGTACCAACCCAGCGACGCGGGGGGACGACGATGACGGCCCCGCCACTCCCGCACAACACTGTACCTGCCAAATGCTGGACAGAGGTGATCTGCGCTAGCGGTTTATCGCCTCGGCGGGCACCGTCCCGTCATGCTCTCCGTGGAGTCTCGGAGTTCCGTATGTCTCCGATGCACCTTTTCACAAATCGCGCAAAGATGAAGCTCGCTACCGATGACCAGTGTCGGCAAATAGCCATCGCTAGCACTGCAGCCACCACAATCTCCTGTCCTCTCCCCCACACGCTCCCCTCCTCTCGCACCTCGCCGGTTGATTGCTGCGCTCGACGCGCTCGTGCTAGCCAAAAACGGTTTACTCTGGTTTGGCCAATCGTTACTCACGCGACCATACAAGTGAGTGTGAAATTCACAGCGCCTGAGGCGGGGCTAATAGGCTGTTTTTTCAGCCGAACTCCCACAGGAAGTCCGTCGAGTCTATCATCGACCTCCCTCGCTGATGTCCTGAGCGCGACACGCTCAAGAGCACTGCGCTCTCGTCCAGCACGCCTGTCTCTCGCGGTGCGCAGCCACCATCTGCCACCGCGAGCACTCACCATCGAACTGCAGCAAGCACATCAAACACTCCCAGTCGACTACTACTCGACCGGTGCCGCAGCGCACATACAATTCGCTGAAGCTCATTCGGCACCCCCGCCACCTGCTGCAGCTGGGCACAGCAGACGACGCAACAGGCCCGCGCCGTCGTGGTCCAATTTCATGACCACGCCTGGGGGGTCTGCGCTCGCTCACGCTCGTCTTCTCCAACTGGACGCAGCAGGACGCTAGTGCGCCGCGAGAGCGACTGCGCCCTGCGACCACACCAGCACATCACCGAACCTCAACCTCGTTTTCGCAACCCTTCGCGACCGCGGCGGACACTCTTCGCGCTCTGTCGCCCGACTCTTCCCTGCACTCGAACGCCTCGCATTGACGTCGGTCTCGTTTGGCACGTCCCGCGGCTCCCCGTGCTCACCGCCCGATCCCGCCGCCCCCACCACCGCGCCTCGCTGCGCTGCGCGCGTGCGCTGCGGACACCATCGTTCCCCCCTGCCGTCACGCGCACCTTTGCGCTCTGGCTCTGCCTCCTTCCTCGTCCCCGCCATTCCGCACTTTGAACTTGCAATGGGAGGCCGGTCAGCCCGAGTGCCTCGTCCCCCGTGCTCGACGGCCTCGGCCCCCGCGTCTTGCACACCTCAACCTTCCGCTCTGGGCGGGTCCCAGCATGTTTCCCGTCAGGTATGCTATCCCTAGATCTCTCAGCGGCAGACCTTACTTTACAGACACCCCAGAGGTCGTCCAACCCAAGGACCGCGCCTGCTCCACTCGCTCACGCTCGTTTCGCAGACGCCTGCGATCACCGAGGCGGATATCGACTCAGAACACAACACTCGCCTTCCTCGCACGTATCTATATCGCCCACGACAACGGAAGCTCCGCCGGCCCGGCTGGAGCTCTCCATCCGCACGAACCACACCGCTCGAGGCCGTCGAAGAGAATGCATTGCGTGCGCCCTGGACGACGCGCTTTTTGGGCCCGCAACATGCGCGCTTGTTCGCGTTCCCCCAGTAGAACCTCGAGGTACAGTGCGATTTGTTGTGCCGCCCGCACTGGGCACTGAGGGCGTCGAGGAACGGTCCTGAAAGAAGGGCCATGCCCCGCGCGCTGGGACGCCGTGGCGCTTTGCGGTCGAGGTGGTACAAGGGCGCATAGACCAGGCAGATCCTTTCTCTTCACGCGTTCTGGGTCCTCGGAAACCCGTGTCCGCTGGGCTCTCCCACAGCACGGACGAGCTCTGCCCTAGATGCAGTCATTTGCATAGAAGCTTCTCATACCCGTACCGTTCTGTTTCCGCTGCCTGTTTTGTTGTGCTCATCGTTGTTCTGTTATCGCCGCCTCGTTGTCTCCGGCCCGGATAGAAATATCCCGTCTTAATATCGGTCGTAGACCGTCCCTCCATCGTAAATACGCGGCCTCCTAGCACGTGAGTCCTTGGCTAGAATCTAGATCTCTGGAATGCCCTGTACGTTACATACTCTCTGTATAATGGTAAAAATCCAAGCCTTCACGTTTTTAAAAGAATAGAACCATCATCGAAGGCGTGATGGCCGTGCTGCACAACATTGATCCTATATTCTCGGATGGTCTCGGACAAACACAAACCTTGGACCCAGCCATGGTGGAGAATCTGGCACTTCTCCGGGTGTGGGCAATACACAAAAAACCGTCGTTTGCGACCTATCGCTGTGTCTACGGCGCGCATGGAACAGACATTCCTTCCTGCTCATCGTTGGCGAGTCAACTCGACTCTCCTTAGCGCAGACCATAGCGCACCCGAAAAGTTAGACTACAGTACCACCAGAGAAGATCAATACCGCGACGTGAATGCACAGAACACCCGGAGCATCACTAGCACCGCCGCCGCGCGGACTCATACGCCGGCTGGTGCCCGACACCTAACCACATAATCCAACGCTTCTTCGCTCTCTGTGGTGTTAGCCGGTCATATTCTATTCGGCTCTATTTCGCAAGGCCTTCCGCCTCGTTCTGCATATTCCCCAGAAATCGGAATAGCCCGCGTGGGCTTGGCTTGATTCGGGCCTGGTGGCCAAGAAAACAAGAGAGAACATCCACTTAATCTCTTGTCATATTCTGGTACCGTAGCCGAGTGGCTGACAATCCAACGAAGGACTCATATACATGCGATAAACGGTAACAACAAGCCCCCGGACTGTCCATAACGTCTGATTCTCGTCGGCAAGTATCCCAGAACAACAAGAAGATAAGGCATCACACAAGACAGAATACCATAGATCGCGGCAGTCACCAGCTACGTACGATCTGAGCGCTGGGTGTGTGTGCTGGCATTATGCCGCCTCACAGTGCGACTCACTGGGCTACCCTCAACAAACGAGGTTTCTTGCGCGGATTCAGACACGTCGAACGACTCCGCGGCCTCTGGTCATCCCCATCAGTGGCGTTTGTGCCGCTTAACCCCTCCTACTGCCCGACTTTTGTGCTCCACCACCACACATTCCGGCCAAAAGATACAAAGTAAGGCCGGTGCTACCGAAAACTAACTCTAGGGCGTGGTGGCGCTGTAACAGTGTCCTTTTCCCGGCCCAGGAAAAAAACTTCGTGAAAAATATACAAAGGAGGCGCTGGCGGTAGCATGTCTCGAATCCTAGCATGGCGTAAGCAAAATTAGGTGAAGACATATTTATTGTCTGAACACAATGCGTCATAAAGCAGATGAACATTTCTGCATAGGGGTCGCGGTGTAAGGCTCGAACACAACATCGGGGCGACGGTCATAGTCCAGGAATTGCAGACCGGGCATAGTCTTCGTTCTGGCAAATCCGGACCAACACATGCGCACCATTGTATTCATTTCCTGGGAACCAAGATAGACTGGCCCGCCCATGTTGGCGACTCAGTAGAGCAGCAGAAAAAGTTGCTCATAAAGGGAATATCGTGGCGGGGCAGCGTATTCATTAGTCCGCAAAACCCATCCAAAAAACTGGCGATTCTATTATTTGTCTTTCTTAGCTACGAACTAGGCGAAGCGAGAACCCACTCGCGACGTGACATCACCCCTACAAAAAAAAAAAAAAAATCTAGCTCCGCAAGGCCGCAATGCTTACCGGTGGCGTCGCGCCGTTAGCCTTCCGCTGCAACGACCTTATTCCTCCTTATTCATCAGGCTGAAAGCCAAACGAGGGCGGGCAAGGCACCGCCGCAGACGTCCTAGTGCACTGCGATCGAGGACACAAAAGAGGCGCGGCGGTAGCGTCGATCTTAGCATGCGGATATTCTGGACGTGCAGATTTACATAGGTGAGACATCTCATTGTCGATATCGCGGGCGGGGCAGAGATATGGCCAGCATCCGCGTTACTGCGTGGGTACACCCAGAGAAGACAACACGGCATAACGAACCTCGTTTTGCACTCCCGACTGGAACGCACAACGCACATCTATGAGCATGCGGCTACATGCGGAGGCAAGACGTGTGCTCAATAGACTCTTCCGTCTGTGACATCACCCGCCAGGATCGACCCGGTGGCGCCACACGATTAAAATATTAACCTCTGAGTCTCGCCCAGACTTTCTGGAAACGTCTCAGGCTGAGATACGAGAGCGCGGCTGCGGACGGCTGCGCTGTCGCGCCCTGGCGATCAGCGGGACGAAGAGCTTGTTGGAGCGTCGATCGTAGTGTGTAAACGACAAACGGGAAAGACGTTTTGGTTATCGCGAGTCTTTGAGTCACAGGCACAGGGCGGCGGACGTGCCACACAGCCCGCCAAACCGCTCGAAGCGCCAAAAATGTGCAGACTGCATCCTTACTTCCTGCGATCAGTCCCGCCCCGCGTCCGCTACGGCAGAATGACACCCGTATTCCTGACTACCAGTCCGGAATGGAATGTTAGAACCCGCCGTCCCGCCCCGTACGGACTGCCCAAACTGTCCTTTCCGCGGCGTGGTCCTGACGTCACCCGCCGGACGCGATGCAGCAGCGCGAAAGCATCCACTGTGTTCGAATTCCGGCCTGCGGGAGGGGGTATCAATTTTGGCCAACCGAGCGAGTGTCCTGGGTAGTCTGATAGCGTCGAACGTATTTGGTACTGGTCTGGTGTGGCACGAAAGACCGTGAAGTCGAGTATGTGGCGAGACATTTGTACATACATACCTAGATGAGTTGATAGAGAATTTATGGTTTCAAATTGTAACGAGGATAACCTACGACATACGGCACGCTGAGATATCAAGATTTGAACAACCGTGCCGGAAAGCCAGCATAGAAAGCCGCACACCAGGCTCTCGGGCCACCAAATACTGTGCAGATCCTAGTCGGCACGACACCTCCATATCAGCGCACAATGGATCCTCTCGGGACTGGCGACGGTCACAGACAATGTCCCTAGATCCCTCCTATCTTCGTCCTGCGGACGTCGACCACATCTGCGGACGACCACACTCGAGCCGACAACATACAACGCCGCGCGCGAGCTGCGCAAGAAATCCGCCTGAGATGCAGCAGGCCTGAACATCAGCAGTGGCACTAATCCTACATGCGGCAAAACCTCGAAAACTCAGACCAGCAAAACCAAATAACAAACTGCACAAGGACGCTCATACCCACCGCGCCGCGCCGCGCACAGATCGCTATCTCGGCTCCCTGAGTTAATCTGAGACAGGGTGGCAAAATTGCGTGATAGGTGATCCTGACATTGGGGGATAGGCGGCGGGGCTCATAGGGGATGCAGCGCGGATGGACTTGTGGGGGGGAGGCGTTTATCTGGGTGGGTTCTGCTATCTGGGGCTATCGCAATGGGTGGGCTTCGCATGTTGGGCTTCGGGCAGGGTGGGGGCTTCGCGTTAGGAGCGGGTCGTGGGTGTTTGTAAGAAACGCGGGCGGTGGCTGCGGCGACTCTGGTTAGTGGAGGGCGAGCGAAGAGCGTAGCTGTGTGAGTCGAGTGACGACAAAGCAGAAACAGGAAGGAAAATGGATGGTCACGGCCGGGTGCGCTGGCGGGACGCACAAGCGTGCGCGCACCCTCCTGGGCTCGCAAAAGAGAAGCCTGGCTGATAATCCCGCAAGCGACAACTCGCCCTGCCCATGCCTCCATCCGCCCTTCCCAAACCCCCTCCCAACAGGCACCGGGCAACTCCCCAGCCCAACACGACTACGTTCGAAGTGTGCTCTTGGTGGGCGGAGCCGACTGCTATCCTAGCGGCCGTGCCGCTCCACGCGGCGCCGCGCGGGGCGCAGTAGTCCTGGTAGACAGCGATAGGCGGGTGTCGTGGCGTAAGCGGGGTGTGGATGGTTCGCTGGGCGCGTGTTTTGAGGGGGGTTTTCGGGACTTATGTGGCCAAGGTGTGGGTGGTTCTTTGGGCTGCTCATTAAAGGACCTACGCACGGGCTGCCGACCGGAAGGGGCCGAAGGGTCGAAGGAGCGGCCAGGGTGAGTGAACGTCTCCTTTTTTTTTCTTACTGTTTCTCTACCTCTAGAAAACTTATGTCCCGGTGCCTTTGGTACTGCTGGTCGTCCGGGCAGCGGGCCCGGCGCCGAGACGCGTGCGGGTGGTGGTCGGGCCTTGGGGTGTGGAGGAGTTTTCATTTGTGCTTTATCTTACCTTTCTTAGTTCATTTCCCCCTTTTGCATTTTATTGTTTTTTTTTTTTCCCTTTTTCTGTCTTTGTTCCCGCTTTTATGTGGTTACACAGGCTGCGTGGGTCGGGTTTGTCCGTGTGCATGCGGACGTGGCGTTGGTAACGGCGTGAGTTCAGCGTTTGTGGGCATGCCGCTTGCAGGGGTTATCGGTTGGTTAATGAGACGCGATGTCAGCTCGCACAACGAGTGAGGTCCATGTTCGGCGGTACCCGCTAGAGCGGGACGTATTTATATAAAAATCACCATGGAAGGGAGAGACACGGGTCGAGATGCGAAAGGTTGGTAAGGAACGACGTCGAAGGTGTGGCGCTTCGGCCCCGGCCCTCTCACGACTATTTCCGTACTCCCCCGCCGTGCGCTGCGACGGAACGCGAGTCGCCTTTGTGGGCGTGTGTGCTTTTTCCATTTTGGTCCCCCCCCCCCCTCCCCCCCCCGGCTGCCGACGTCAACGCGGGTGACATGCTGGTGCGGGTGAGACTACTTGGACGCGCTACACTACAAAAAAAGAGGGCCCAAAAAAAACGGGGGGGGTCAGTTGCTGCTCCGACATTCGAGTCCGCTTTCTGTGAACATCACAGGGAGCGACCGCTGACAGGTGGAACAAGAGACGTCTGAAGTCAACGCGACGCCTGACGAACGTGAGGCAAAAGAGACGGAAACCACCGCGGCACCGATCCCTGAGCCTCTGCATCAACCACTCCATGGACTGGGTCCCCCACCATCAGAATTGACCGTGACAACGAATCCGCATCGTCCTCGCTGCACACGGCTGATGCCATATCCCTAATTGCCACGTCTCAGGAGGCTGGCCCTATTGCGCACGCGTGCGTACTCCAGGCCCATCGAGCCCCGGCGCAGGAGGGGGACGCGAGGCATCTAATGAGGACGACGGTAGGAAGACGCCCGACGCGAGGTACGGTAGCTCTAAAAAAAAAAAAAACCGGCTGGCGGCTGAGGTTTCTGCGGCTTAAAACGCCTTGATGGCTGCGCGTGGGGCCAGGGCGGTGCGTGCGGGGGTGTGGCCAGTTCTGTCGACGTGATCTGCCTGCGGAGACGCTGGAGGTTAAATGGGTGGGGTGCTTACGGTGCATCCGCCCAGGCGTGGCGTGACGCAAGCGTCGAGCGACCGAGCGGTGGCTCGACAGTCAACTTTATGAATGCAGCGAGTGCATAAGCAGAGCCTGTGCACGTCCTTGTTCGTGGGTGGCGACGCGGAGCGGCAGCGTTGAGGTTGCGCGTAGTTGTGAGGGGGCGGGGCAGGCGAGATCTCAATGAGCTTCGATCAGATCTGAGGGGCAGGGCGTCCGGCACCTGCCCTATCCAGGCCCCCCAGCCTGCGATTGGGGCTGCGCACCTTGGCCTTCTGGCTGGGCGGCTGTGGCGCACAAGAGCAGCAGCTGGTCGCCTTGTGTGTGGGAGCGCAAGAGGGCCGCGCTCGGGGTGTGCTTTGCTGGCGGGGGCAGCGACTGGCGGGGGCAGCGACGGCGGGAGAGAACAAAGGGGCGAGGCGAGGCGGGCGTGAATGAAATCAGGTGCGAAGCGGGCGAGCCTGGACCGCCCCCGACGAGAGCTTTCGATCCCACCCGCTTAGCCGCCCGCGTCCGATGTGCTGTAGCCCGCACACACGCTCGCCTCACCGCTGTCCCACCACCACCACCACGACGCTGCTCGACACACGCCTGCACGCGTACGACCCGCCGACGACGAGCACGAACCGCCGATACGAGCAGAGGGCACTGCGCGGAGCCCGCACACGACGGCACAGGAGCCAATACTATCACGCTCGCGAGGCGTCTCTTCCGCTCGAGAGGGGTGTCGTCCGTGCTTATCTCTCGCCCTCCTTCTTTCTCTCTACCACCACCGCCCCCGTCGCCCTCCCTGCACCGCCGCCACCACGGCACCCCGCCGCACGCCCACACACCCACGCACACCCATTGCACGACACCAACGACAACAGACAAGACCCCCATCACGCAGGCGATCGCCGACACCGCAACCACACACACACACACACCAAGTGCGCGCGCGCGCCGATCTTGTGCGTCCCGCCCTCTGCACCCGCCTCCGCAGCTTCACTGACCACCATTCCACTTCCCGCCACATCAGAACCCCAGCATGGCTGCCTGTCGAAGTACAAAGCGCCGCTGCAAGCTGCAGCTCTCAGACAGCGGTCGGCCGCCCCGCCGCCGCCGCCCGACGGCGTGCACGGACTACAATACCCCGAAGGCTTCCTCGCGAGCCTGCCCGTGCTGCACCCGCCCCCATCTCGCTCTACACCCCACCACCAAGCACAATCGAAGACGCCACCGGACGAAGGCCCGCCGCCGATCCGCGCGCACTGACCGCCTCCCAGTGGGCATCCCTGCACGCCGCGCACACGACGGCGCACGCGCCCGACGGCGTGTGCTCTTTCCGTTCCTGCACGGCCTCGAGGGCCCGAACGCGGCGCAGACGGCGTTCTTTGTGCCAGGCGGCGCGGCGGCCGTGCCGCGCGTTGCGCGGGCTCGTGTGGGTCGCGTCGGACGAGGACGCGCGCGCGCCCGAGTCCGACGTCGAGTCGGACGACGATGAAGAAGACGAGGAGCTGAGCACAGCGACGAGGAGGTGTTTGAGGGCAGGTGGGGGGAAGGAGGGCGCGGTCGGCGTGGTGGGCATGGATGTGGATGCTGTGATGTGGAGGAGGGCGAGGGCGCGCATATGCACCCCGTCAGTCATGCGTGCGCAGGCGCGCCCTGCGCTCAGCGCGAATCGGACACGGCGCGCGCCGCCAAGGGTGAGTGCTGCTCTCTGCGTTGTGCGCGGGTTTTTTTGCGGGTCAGTGGCCCAGCCCGTCCGCTGCGCCCTGGTTTGACCCGCCGGGACAGGGGCCGCGCCGCCATGTCCATTTGTGTCGCGCAGACCACGGAGGCTGATGCGAGCCCACAGACCCGCCGCACCACGCACACCGGCTCTCGAACGCGTCGAGCACGTCGAGCGAGAGCAGCGGCGGTACGCCGTCGCCGCTGCTCGACACGCCGGCGCCCGAGACGCCGCGACGCCGCCCCCTACGCGGACGCGGAGATGCTCGGCGCGGAGGAGGGGGAGAAGGAGGAGAAGCCGCGGCCGGAGCGGGTGCTGCTCACGTCGGACGTTTGCGCCGCGCGAGCTGCTGTGCACGACGCGCGAGACGGGGGAGACGCGCTTTGTGGAGCCGCGCGTGCCCGAGGGATCAGTCTCCTGAAATTTTGGGATTCAAGTCGTGAGTGGCGTTTCATGCCGTGTGGAGGATAAGTAATGATGGATCTGTGGTGTGCAGCCGATATACGCGACGCTCTCGGATATTGTGGTTTATTCGCCCAGGGGCAATACGCAGGCCGCGCGCTTGCGGTCGCGACGCATTTTGCGCACGCCGTTGCGGCGAAGAGGGGCGCAGCGCGCGGCGTTGGGGCATGAAGCCTCCTGTACTACAATGTGTTCGTCCTCGCTGCCACGCAGCGGCCGAGATCGCGAAGGAGGCGCCACACGTCGTCGTGTGCGCACGGCGGACGAGGTCGCGGGCCCCGAGGGCGAGGTCGTCGTCGGCGCGCAACCAGGCGCACACGAACGGGACGGACGCGCGGACCGAGGGCGAGACGCACGTGCTCGATGCGCCCATGGCGCCGGCCCGGGCGCGTCCTCAAGGCGAACACGATATCTCGTTTGCGCAGCGCGAAAAGGACGAGATGCGCGAGCTCACGCAGGCGAGCGATGATCTACACGGACGGCGAGCCAGAAGAGCTCAGCGCCGCACAGACGCTCCACGGCCGCTGGGACCCCGCGCGCGGCAGATCTTCCTCGGCAACGCCGCCGACGCGCGCCCCGCCGCTTCCGGGGCAAACGGAGGAGTGGGACAAACGACCGCCGCGGGTTCGACGTGTGCGTCGAGTGCGACGACATGGCGCCGTTCCCGACCGCGGCGCACATGCGCGCGGTCGAGGAGCACGTCGCCCGGCTCGAGCGCCGCTGGGCCGAGCGCTGCCTCCGCGCGGGCGGCGCGAGCGAGCCGACGCCGCGCCGCTCCCGCCGCGCCCCGCGCCGCCGCCGCACCCTCGTCGCGCACCTCGCGTTCCCGAGCTCCGTCGCGTACGCCGCGCACGGCGTCGGCCCGTTCGTCGCGTGGCTGCTGGCGCTGCTGCGCCCCGCCGAGCCGCTGACGTACGGTGCGCTCCGCGCGCGCGACGCTGCGAGTCGTCCGGTCGCAAGACGCAGCACGAACGCGGCTGCGTTCGGATACCACCAACACACACAGTTCGGCCCCAGCAGCCTCCCGCTCGCCTCGCCGCCGTTCCTCGCGCAGCAGGCCGCGCCGTACACGCGCATGCGCGCGGCGTCCGCTACCGCGCCCGCGCCCCCCGCGCCGGCGGGCCGCACGCGCCCGCTCAAGGTGCTGCTGCACGCGGCGGACGGGTACACGGAGAGCAGCGCGCTCGCGCTGTGCGTGCTCATGGCGGCGCGGGGCGTGTGCCTGCCGGAGGCGTACCTGCTGCTGCAGAACGAGAAGCGGCGGAGCTTTTTTGTGTACCCCGCCGAGGTCGCCGCGCTGCGGCGCGTCGAGGCGGCGCGGCTGCGGCGCGAGCGCGCGGCGGCTGAGTCTGCGGCGGGGGCCGTGCAGAGGAGTAGCACGGAGGGGGAGGTGAGTCGTAGTGTGCCGGAGCGCGAGGGCGCGGGGGTGCTTGCTGTGACGAGGAAGAGGGCGAACACGCTCCCTGGGTCGCTGCCCGCGGGCGAGGGCCACGAGGTGTGGTTTGACGATCCGCGGTTCGATGGGAGCTTCCCGAGTCGGGTGTTGCCGTTTTTGTATCTCGGGAACCTGTGAGTCGCCTTTTTAGCATGTTTGAGAAGGAGGAAGGGGCTGACGTGTGAGCGCAGGAACCACGCGGCGAACGCGTACATGCTGCACGCGCTCGGCATCACGCACGTCGTGTCCGTCGGCGAGTGCGCGCTCGTCCCGCCCGAGCGCGGGTGCTCCGCGAAGCCGGGCAGCCTCTACATCGAGGAGCGCGAGGGCCGCATCCGCGTGCTCGACATCCAGGGCGTGTGCGACGACGGCATCGACTCGCTCGCGCCGCAGCTGCCGGCGCGTGTGCGCGTGGATCGACGCCGCGCGCGCGCAGGGCGGGAAGGTGCTCGTGCACTGCCGCGTGGGCGTGTCCCGCAGCGCGACTGTCACCGTGCGTCTCTTTATCCTCCCTCGCATGAGGTCGACGGACTGACACGCAGCAAACGTAGATCGCATACGTGATGCAGCACCTGGGCGTCCCCCTCGTGGACGCGTACCTCATCGTGCGCTCGCGCCGCCTCTCGGTGCTCATCCAGCCGAACATGCGCCTGCTGTACAACCTGCTCGGGTGGGAGGTGCGCCTTGCGCGCGAGCGCGCGGGCGGCGACGAGCGCCGGCTCCGCGCGGAGCTCGCGCGTGTCTCAACTGGCCCGTCCTCGCGAAGGAGGTGCATTTGCTGAACGAGAAGTATCTGCGGCCGCCGAGTTGAGCGTGCCGCGCGGCGGTTTTTGTAGCTTATACCGTGAACGTCTAGTCTGTACTTGTGTCTCTGTCTGGAACCTTTTCTCCCCCTACTCTTTCTCCTTCTCTTTTTTGATCTCGTCGATTTCGCCTCCTTTTTTTTCTTTCTTCTCTTGTCCCTCGCCATCATCGTCATCGTCATGCCCGGATATGCAGCCCCCACGCCATGTGTGTGTGTACATACAAGAAAGTACAAAAGTGTAAAATAAGTTGTAGATAGTGTGCAGTTGTATTTGTGTCGTGGTGCATACATGTTCCCTTTGTGGCATCCATTTCAAGTGGCTCGTGTGGGGGTGCATCAGTGAGCAGCTCGAATGTCAAGATGCATGGCAGACGTCGAGAGCCGAGAAAGCTGTTGAGCGTATATAATACCTGAAGAGACCGCCAGGAGGTGAGTAGCAGTGTGCCGGAGCGCGAGGAGGTGAGGGTGCTATGCTGCTGCGACGAGGAAGAGAGCGAATACGCTGCCGGTGCCCGTACCGGCGGGCGAGAGCCACGAGGCCCTGAGGTGTGGTTTGACGATCCCAGGCGCAGGTTCGATTGCACGTCAACATTACGAAAGTAATGAATTCCAGATATGCATGGGATTCAAACGGATAAACGGACCGACAAGTATTCTAGAGTCCCTCAGTACATCTACAAAGAATGTGCCCGCACATTACATAGAGACGAAAGCTGAACCGTACGGAGCACTCTAGACGTGTAGGATCCCTGCCTGATCCAACCTCGGTAGTAACCCGCGCAAGCACTCTGTCGAGGGGCAAACGAACCGAGGGTCGAGCCCAATCTCAGTCGGAACTTCGCGGTACAACGAAACCGCGACGTGTCCAAGCCGTCCTTCTGTATGGAGTCGAAGAGTTGTGTCCTCGAACGCGCGCAACACTGTCGCGTCTAGTTCGTGCAGCGCAGCCTGCATGAGAGGCAGAAACAGCCCTTCCAGCTCGCTATCTGCGGGGGCCAATATAGATGTCGATGCACTCCAGGCAACAACGGGGGGCTCTAGGGTAGCAAGGCACTGGTTTGCCTCCTTCCATGGCGTGTTGTTGTTGATACCGCAATGCCACGGGTAAGTTGAGGCCTCATGGGGGCTAATCTCAATAGCGATGGTGAGGCGTCTCATGCCCGGTAGGCAGCCCAGGTCCACTGCGAGTAGCAATTCGTCAGTCTAAAACGTACACGTGGGTAAATATACTACATACCACTCATCTCTTTGCCCCAGCATGTAAGACTGAATCGAATGTGTTCTGGCGCCGCGTCGAATAGTTTGACGACGTTCAACGTGTCCTGTAGATCTTCGCCAGTATACTCGCTAGTAGATCGAGCCGACGCAGTGGCCGCCGCCCTGCCAACTGATGGATGACACCAGCGACAGGGTCTTCGATACCTATGCACCGAAGGACCAAAGTGTCGATCTCGGGCAACTGTCTGTTATGGGGATTGGAGGCACCTTCTTGAGAGACGCCACCAATGTATAGGAGCCTAAGCTCTTCAAGCGACGCGAATTGGCACAGGATTTCGCAGAGCGAGGAGCTGAAGTGCCGCCTACTGCGCCCGCCAGCGAGCGGAAAGTTGTCCATGGACAGTCAAGACTCGTATGCTCGGCACAATAGGCTCATACTGAACCGAGATATCCGCGGGTGAGGATAAAATGGCCTTTGAGCTCCAGAGCGTGCAGGGAAGGAAAGTGGTTGACAAAACGCGCAAAAAATGAGGGTCGATTCGGATTCCTCGCCAGCGCAGATTGAGATGTCGCACGTAGTGGCGTGTATAACAAAACACGTCTGACTTGATGAACTCGAGCAACTGGTCACTCGGAGGCTGCTGGCTACGGAATGTGCGGACCATGTAGAATGATAGTGAGTGGAAGCGATGGCCCAGCGTCATGTCGCGCCAGGCGCGAGAGACAAGCGAACTGGAGAAAAGAGCATGCTTGTGTTCGTCGATACCACGCAGCGCATCGAATATTTTCGTAAAATAGCTCTGAAGGGAGTGTTTCACGATCGTGTACGGGTGCGACAGAAAGCGGCTGTCCGTCGATGTTCATACTATCGCCCACCACTGTGTACAACGCAAAAAATTTCTAGTCCGTAATATGTGCATTTCGAGCGTTCAACAAGCATTCAGAACTCACATGTCTGAGAAAGGTGCAGATGAGTGCTCGTGGTAGCAAACCAAGTTGAAGGCTTGGCACAAGTAGCAAACGCTTACGTCAGCGATTTCCCACCATGCATGACATGGACAGTCGAGTCTCTCAATTCAATTTTCGATGCTTGAGCATACGACTCAATCAACAGCCTAGTGAGCATGCTCGAAAAGGTTTCTTCGGGCGTCCAAAAAACATAGGGTTATAAACATATCTTTAAAGATAGATAGATCGGGCGGAAGAAACGTGGGGTGCGAAGTGCGAAGGGGTACGCAGGGACAACTTGGGGATAACAATGACGACGATGAGGGATGAATGAGAATGTGCAAAAGTTTCGGAAGGTGATGCAAACAATAGAACGGAAGACGAGAGCGTATATGCGATTTTACGTGAGTTCAACGGAATGCATTATCATAGCAAGCATAGACGAAGAGAAAAGGTCCTTTAAGCTGGCCGTAAAAAATGGACAGCGGTATTTGGGCTAGAGTCGCCGAGCAACGCTCGACGTAGCCTTGGAGGGTGCAGGCAGCCGTGATGTAGGTCTTGGTAACGTGGGACTTGGCGCCAGACGTGGTCGAGGCGGTAGAAGTAGAGGGTTGTCTAAGCATCGGCTTGGACTGGGCAAGACCAATGGGGCCTCCGCGTCGGGTGGTACTTGGAAGTGTGGGGCGGTACAGTCGGCTAGACGCCGGAGCCGTTGAGGTCTCGAGGCCTGCGATAGGTTTGGTGGAGACGGATGTGCTCGCGGATGGAGGACGGCGGAAGCCACTCGGAGTCGCCATTGAGCTGGGAGCGACAGTTTATCCTGGGTGTGGCAGGGGGTCTGGTGAGGCTGGCAGAGGGGTGTGGCAGGGACTGCGGTTGATGCGGTCCGTACACGCAGAGGAGGCTTGATAGTCAGCGATGCGTTGGAGGAGCGACACGAGCTGGCAGTTTGAAAATGCCATTTGAGGCGCGATTAGCGGTGGAGCTGTTGTTAGGATTCGAGACGGGGCCCCGCAGAAACCGCTGCTCGGATTTCGATGGTAGAGTAGATGGCTCAAGGTTGGCACAGAGTCTCGCTCGCGTGACAGCTTGAATATCTTCTTAGCCATAGCAAGAACTGGGACCGTGTCTGGGACGGCTTGGGTGGGGACTACGGAAGCTTATTTCAGTCAGTCTGAAACAGCAATAAAAGCTGTAAAATGCTCACCTGCGAGTTCCTCAGCCGGCGGGTTTGTCCTCATGCTCTTCATTCGATGTCTTTGGGGAGATGGGAGGCAAGCTGAATACTGGAGGCCGATGAACAGAATCCGTAGTGTTTTTCGGATGCGAGCTTCGTGGACAAAGTTGGTCTGGGGGAGGCTAAAAAGAGCATGGTGTGAGTAATAATGGAGGACCCCGCGTACTGCATACGTACATTGTTCTATGGCCGGAGGCATATCCAATCACAATCTCATCCAAACTCTCCTCGTGAATGGGCGCATACGCCTTCAAGGCATGCCTCCATCCGCTTTCGCTCTTTGACGAGGTCAAACGTGTCTTCTTCGATATCAATAACGGGTTTCATATACTGAGGCAGCGATGTCTTCCATCTTCAGTTGCTCTTGTCGCCAAGTCAAAGGTGTCATCGTTCTGGTCTGCGTCAGCAAGGGTGTAGCTCGAGTTCGCCGAGGTGATGAAAGAGATTCTTCATTCAGGATATCAAATGACATCTCTGGGGATTGCATGTGAAGACTAAACGTCGACTGCAAGTCCACGGATTCCGGGGGGTCCGACGAGGTCGTGTGCGGAAGTGTTACTAGGTGTATGCGTTCTGCGAGTAGAAGTGGACGCGACGAGGGCGAGGGCGAGGTGTAAGGGGGGCAGAGCGCTGCGCCAGGAGAAGACACTTCTTGAGACTCCCCAGAACTATTCTCCGATTCTGAGGATCAACGGTAATGTCTGGGGCAGTGCTCGGGCCACAGTCGGCTGCTAGATACGCCCGCGCGGGTTTATTTGATCGTCAAGGAAATGGTCATGAGCGGAACAGCTGCGGATTGAGTTTTCCGGGGGGGGGGGGGGGGGTGACAACGTTCTGTAGAGTGTTTGGTCCAGAAGTAGGGCTAGCCGGGTAAGCGAATGGTGGATAGGGCTTGAGTTTTCGATCAGGTCCAAGGGAGCTGTGCGGCAAAAATGTTGAGATGGGGCGATGATCGTATAATCTTGAAGCATGTGAAAGTCGCAGAAGGACAGTGGCCTCATCATTTGTCATCACGACGGGGGTCCGCATAGTGGCCTCCGACACAGTGAAGCGCGCGACGCGGTTCCACAACCGGTCCTCGGCCTTCGCGTACCGGTGGACGTTCATCATCAGGTTCCTCGTCAGATGGTTTACAGGAAGTGCAACTGCCATCTCCGTAGGTCGCATGCATAGTGGGTTTCCTTTTGACGGCGCTGGTATCAGTTGACCAGGTCTTCTTTGTATGTTCGGTTAAACAGCGTGCGGTCTGAAATAGTGTGTCCAGTTGATGCGAGGACGCGTCGTTCTCTTTTTTGTCGGATGATAAGAAGGCGTGCGAGCTGTTATTCCGGCGTTGAGGCGTCTGTGGGCCGAAAGTGATGGCAAATAGTGAAAGATGCTGGCCATATATTCGTACGACTGTTGCATCTCCGAAAGCGTATGGGAGGCGGGATATCGTGATAGAGTGGAGGGCATTGAAAAATGGGCGGTGGTGCAGTCGAAAACGTCGTCAGCAACGCCAAGACGGGACCACCAAAACATACGAAGTGCACCAATCAGTCATTTTTGAGTGAATCGTGGCTTAATTATTCAGCGGTGCCTACATCCCAAGTGCGTGCTGGGCGGCCCATAGGGGCCGGAGATGTTTGGCCAATCCTCCTCGTGAGGACCCGGACAGTTTGGGATATCACCACCGCGGACTGAGCTTCTCTAAACGAGGTGGAAAAACATCAATGGCGTAGCGGTGAGTGGGATGGCTTTCGTGCCAGGATCCCTGTATGGTCGTATTGACAGAGTATGGTGTTGAATGACATTCCCCTACAGATGCGCTGAGACACAAGATACAGAAAGTCGAAGCAGCTCCCACCACAAAGCGGTACCCTAGTTGTAGCACATTTTTGATAGCTTAATAAAGTACAATCCAAAACATGATCCTCTAGACGGACACGTTGAGATTACAAAGTGTAATATGAAGACGGCGCAAGAAGGGATCACGACCACATCAGATTACCTCCACATTGCTGACTGATCACAGCGTCGTGCCGTCTGGTCCTGACGATCTTGACCCGAAAACTTATCGCGCTGCGGTTACCACCGGTACCCAAGGCTCCTGGTTGCAATTCGATCAGCCTGGACGGCCCGAACGATGTAGATCGCCCACCGATGCGGACCGTGTCGAGTACCCCTGAAACACATTCAGAGCGGAGAACAGCATATGGTTGTTACTGCCCCCGTGAGGTGGGTGTCGTCGCATGCCGTTTCCCACGAGTGCGCGTAGCGGACGCGGGTTTCCGGTAGGGGCCCCAGGAACAGGCCGCATGCCACTGGCGGGGCATTATACGACTTCATGCGCCTCAGGAAGGCGCAGATGGGTTTGCCAGGGGTGGAGAGAGGAGCCCGACACCTACCTGGAGCAGGGCCGGGTGCACGTATGCGTACGCAATGCGTAGTACCGTATCGACGCCCCAGGAAGATGTCACCCCCGAGCGCCCCGATGGCTGATGCGAAATCTAGGCCCTGCGCTGGGTCCGGACGAAGGCTCGAGGGGTTGTTTAAGCTCCGGGTCCATCTCACACGTATATCTCCCTAAAACACCCACTTGCGACGCCTGCGCGTCACGAGTCCGCCGCCTGGCGGGAACCTAGCCTGGGCGTATACATCGTTGTACGGAAGATCTGCGGAGTATCGCAGACTTCGGCGGAACGCGAGGGCAAGCAGACGTTGGTTAAGATTCACACAATCACAAGACTACGAGCGACGCAGTCGTGCAGGTTTTTTTATTTTCGATTTTTTTCCTCCGTTGATTCGGCGGCGAAACAAGACGGATTGTCGTCACCGACGAAGGGCCTCACGTCCTCCATTCGTGCGCGATATTCTCCATTGAGGACCTCAGTGCCTTCTGTATCGCACCGAAAGCTCTATTCACGTGAGCGGAAGACGATGGTAAGAACTTCCGCTTTCGTCTCATTGTGACGGGTGAATCTGAGCGTGAGAACACCGGAGGTGATCAACCTGCGGACTAGGAACGTAGGACTTGGATGTCTGTTGACGTTTCGAGCCGCCCAGTTTGACCGAGGACGTCGGTTCTACGTAATACGGTCGAGATAATATGGTGGACCAGTTGGAGGTATATGGCATGTTTTTGTTTTATTTTTTTCTTGTAATCAATGGGCAAGGTCACAGGTGGAGGTATCCGGATTCTAGCGTCTGTTGATTCTGGACATTGAGTAGCTGAATGTCAGTAGTGCATTATCCATGCCAATACATGATGGTCGCGCGCCGAAGCAACAGCTCGGAGGACGTTAAGTCGTACGTCGGTAAAAACAGCAAACTAACACCACCCGCCTCAGATGATATCATTAGCATCTCTCGAACAAGTCGCAGTCGACTTGTACTAACTACGCGGACGCGAGGCACGTAGCGCAATTCTTCACCGAACGCGATCTCGATCGGATTCGGACAAATCGTATGGTTTCTCGCCTAGCTGCAGTCGGTCTTTGCGGTCGCTGCGTTCCAACCGCCTGCTTCCCACTGCCATCCATGCAGAAGTGGAGACGTGTCAGGGGCGGCGCTAGTTCCGGTTCCTCGGCGGTGCATGAGAATTTACCCGTGCGTGTAGCAACATCGAAATCGTGTGCGGCAGCGAGGGATTAAGTTGTGTTCGGACGCGTGGCCGCGTGGGTGGTCGGCTAACGCCAGCGTCCCGCACGGCGGGCATCCCTGAGCACCTACAGAAAATGGTCCGGGTCGGTAGGTCGTGTCAGAATGAGCAGTGTGGACTTATTCAAAGGCACGATCATGGTACGTGGAATCCTATATATAAGTGGCGGCTCTTCTCAATCCTAGGACGACGTTGGCACAGATTGGGCGGAGGTGAGGACCCAGCCTGTGGTATGTCGGAAAAGGGCGTTGGATAGATCGAAAAGCGTGACGCCGCAAGGATAATAATTGATTACTTTGGCCGCGCGGCAGCTTGAGGTATCCGAGCAGATAATGAGCAAGAGTGTGGTAACTCCAATCATTTACCTTTCGTTCATCGGGCCAGCCAGGTGTGCCACGCGCCCTTCCTTGCACCAACACGGTCGGTTTCGGACTTGAGCGCCGTAGCATTATCCGGGTGCCCCGGCATCGCATTGTGGAGAAGCTTATGGTCGTCTTGCATAGGTTTTCCTTTTATTCTTAATGGGACCACCGGGGGTAGGGTGGAATGTCATCAGAAGCACTTGCCGAATTTCAGTGATATTCGTCGAACCATTCAAAGCGCATCGCGACCGCACTACGTAGTTACCACTACGCGAGCCCTCAGTCAAAACATCGGATCTCGCAAGGCTGGGTCACGTTGAGGTTATGTTTATGCCCATGGTATGACGTGCAGTGACGAAGCTGCGTTGATGCTGAGGATTACGAGAGAGACTACTAGCCGGATCTTTCGGCTGAAATTAATCATGTAGGGCAAGGCGACATCAGCGTGCGTGGGGCCTTGACGGAAGTGGCTCGTCAATTCAAAATTAGAGTGAGTGAATAGAAATACCAGTGAAGCTAGGCGCACAATTTTGCCCAGTTCTTATGAAAGCATACCAGGCGGAAGATCGAATCCTATGACGCGGTGTACTGACATGATCCGTGTCGAAAGGCCTACCATTCCCGGTTCGCTGCGACTGGGGGCTTACGCCACCAGTTTGTTCACAGTATACGGGGCAGCCAAAGTACTCACATATCATGACCCTTCCAAAACGGATCGCACGCAGCAACACGAGTTAGCTTGTTGCAAATGC
The DNA here is from genome assembly GCA_035772785.1 of Phlebiopsis flavidoalba. NCBI lineage: Eukaryota > Fungi > Basidiomycota > Agaricomycetes > Polyporales > Phanerochaetaceae > Phlebiopsis > Phlebiopsis flavidoalba. The sequence goes on along the minus strand of JAOCPU010000034.1, from coordinate 132,552 downwards.
TCACATGCTACAAGGTGTACAAGTGACTGCAAACACAGACGGTCTTGTCACCGCTCGCGGGTAGCGGCACCCTGGACAGATAAACTCAAGGCAAGCTGTGGGCCAGAGAGGTGCGGGTGTTTTTAAAACGTCTAGCACGCGGGAACTGAAACCACGCTGGGCTGGACTAAGAGCCGTTGAGCCCGTTGAGGCGTCGGTGTGAAGAAGCTCTCTAGGGCGCGCTGCAAGGCGGGTGAATTGAAATGTCTGGGTGCAACAATGAAGGGCGAGGTTCAGAAAAATCGGCAAGATGAAACGAGGAGTTGTCGACTTGCGACTACCTCGGGTTGATATAACAAGCATTCTTGTCCTATTCGCTTTGATACCATTTCGCTCTGAGGCACGAACACGTGTAGTCGTGCGCTGGAAAGAAAAGCACTTGCACTGCAATCGCATAGGCAAGACAAGCGTATCATGTGTGTGCGTAAGGTAGCTCTCAATAGGTTCGCGATGCAGTGGACAGGAGAACTCAGACTGATGCGAGTTGCTGATGTGGTCAACTGGTGGGACAACGAGCAACGCTTCAATAACCGATGAGTACGGGACTTAGCAATGTCGTTCGAAAATAGTAATCGACGCCGCAGGTAGGAGCACCTTGGCATGGGGTCAGATGAGCGGCTTGCGGCTGAGCGCCCTCCATGGCAGGCGGGTAAATGTCCCTCCCTGGGACAGCCCTCGAGCCGCCGGCTGACCTCTCGAGGACTGCTTGAGGCTGTATTGCCGTCTTAATGAGGCTGACATTGAGGGTGTCACAAAATCTATTCGGCTTCTAATTATTACTATACTGTACCACTTTCATTTTTCCCTGCTCGGGCTTGATTATTGTTACTTACTTTGTTGTTCACTAATCACCATAAATTATTAGAATGACTGTAATACTACATGTGAAATAAGCCCAAATAAGAATAGAAAAATGGGCAGCAGGGTTTTGCGTGCCACAGGGGCGGCCATCGGCTAGGGCGGTCATTTGTTGGGGTTTGCCGTCAAGGTTGCCGGATGTCTGTGTGCCTGTCGAGTGGTGATACAGGCCCTCATATAGGGGATGGCGGTTGCAACAATCCCGAGGTGGACCGTAGGGTTGTTTCCGTGCAGTCGAGGTAGCTGGAGGTGTGTATCGCTCTTGTGCCCTTACGAGGGCACGCTGTAGCCGTCGGCTGGCAACTCTCGGTTGCTAGTGCGTGGTGACTGGCATGTTCGCTGGTGTTGTAGTTGTCGATGATGCCCGTTGGCAGACAGCCAGCGATGTCGTCGACGTAGAGGCCTTCACGGGAAGGCCATTGTGGCTACCTGTGATGACGTGAGGTGGCTGGTGCGCTTTTGAAGTACGATAGCCGGTGTTGTCTCTAGTATACTTACTAGAATCCCTCCCGGCGGCCGCCATGATTGCCCGTGGGGTGAGGTGGATACTACCAAGGCTGGTGCGCTCGCACAACGGTCAGTAGTGGTATGTGGAAAATGTGACACTGCTGAACCAGTGGCGCCACATACTATAGTTCATTGTCAATCAGCATGTAGTAACATAGGAATAGCACAGGTTTACATACCACGTTCGCTGCAGCTGCTCAAAGCAGCTGCGATGGGCGCCATGTTAATGCTTGCGCGCTGGCTGTGACGTGTCACAGTTGGTTGGACACGGCTTTTCCTGAAGCGTCAATGAAAGGTGAGAGTGAGCTACGGTGGCTACTCACCGTAGCAGGATGGCTTGTCTCTTGACAAGGACTCAGGTTGGGCGGTCATGGGGAGGGGGGAGGCAATGGAGGGAAGGCGTTCGTCGTAGTCAGGTGGTCGTAGTGTTGGTTGAAGTCTTGGGTGTTGATGCGAAGTGCCCACTTAGGGAGCTTAGTAAGCAAACATAGCCAAACAAGCAGCGAATTTACGCTAAGTCCCGCGCAGTCCACAAGGATACAAGTATGTTGCGCACCCACTCCGATGATGTTTGGGCAATCAAAAGCCTCGTTATACATTTCTGTTGCAGATAGTAATCCATTTATTACAAAACGAAAGGGTCACATGCTCATGCAAATAAACGACTTCACGGCTGCAAACGAGTGAACCGACCCAGCTGGCGTTACATAATCATCATGGGTGTCACCTTGAGCATCACACGGGAACTCTGGAGGCGGCTTGAGCCGTTTGGAATACTCCATGAGCCGCCCTGAGCCGCCTCAGACCCTCAGCGGACGGACGCTCAGGGAATCAAACCTACCTCGCGGGATAGCCCGAGGATCACGCCGTTCTCACGGGGGACCTTTGAGCCGCCTTGAGCGCGCGCTCGAGGCCACGTTGAGGCAAGCGCTCCATGAGGGCCCAGAATAGAAATTGCGACAAACACGTGCATACTCTAATCGTTGACGCTGGTCAGCTTCCGGACAGACGCCTAGAAAATACCATCCGTTTTGCTCTTCACAGTTATTCTGCGCGGACATTCTTTGGATGTAGATCTCTGAATCATTACAAAGATGCTGTCGTACGGGCTGAAACGGATAAAGACTGGTCAAATAACGGAAGAATGTTGCGATCGAACATTTTATACTACAATTGAGGTCCTACGACATGAGCAGAGCGGGCGACAGCGTACTTCGGCAAACGCACAGCGTTTACCGTATAAATGAGGATGAATAATAATATGCACCGAATTGACACGAGACCGCTTTTTGCTTGCACTAGCCCATTCGCGGGCGTTTATACGAGATCCGATGCCTGGCCACTAGATCAGCAAGAGCTCAATCCTCGTGACACGAGAGCTCAAAGACTTACCGGATGATTCTCAGGGAGTCAACGAGGGCAGCCGTCGCCCCGAAAAGCTGATCCAAAGCGAGGCTCAATGCACCAAAGAAACCCTGTCGCCGCGTAGTTGTAGCCGTGTAAGCATACGCCCAACGCTCTTGCGCACGGTTCTGCGGTACCGGACGAGGGAAGTTGGGGCTGTACCGCGCGGGGCGTGGGGGTCTAGGGATCTCCCGCTTGGCCTCAGCCTCCCGCTTGACTTCAGCCTCACGGCGGGGCGGGTGGACGGAGGTGCGGTGGGACTTCAGCCTCACGTTTTGGCTTCAGCCTCACGCTTAGCCACAGCCTCACGTCTAGCTTCGGCCTCGCGCCTTGCTTCAGCCTCGCGTCGAGCCGCATCGAGATGTGCAGCCTCTCGTTCCTCAGCCTCATCGACGAAGTGTGGCCTCGCGCTCCGGCGGCTTCACGACGGAGAGTCTCGCGTTGGGCTTCCTCCCGCTCGAGAGACTCCCGAAGACTCGCCTGGAGCTTCTCCTCGAAGTCCTTGCGCATCTTCTCAAGCTCCTCCCTGGTAGACCGTGTTAGTCATCTTTAGGTCTTCGTCAGCCTTGACCCTGTGGTTCTCCTCTTGTCCATAGCCTTCCTCTCTGCCTCGCGGAGTGCGCTCTCGTAGGCTCCGGTTTCGGAACGAGTCCGTCGACCTTGTCTTTTTGCAGGCGCGCCCCGGCTCTCCAAAGCGCGCCAGCTCCGCCTCGCGCTCGGCCATCGCTTCCGCCATGAGCCGAATCTTCTCCTCGTGCTCCTGACGGGCTGACCTCGGTGCTCCTCGCGCAGCTGCCGTGCCTCTTCTTCGACTTTTCTCCAGCTGACCCTGTACGTCCTTCAGCGCGTCGTTGAGTTCGTCGAGCTCCGTCTTGTGCTGCGCATCCTTCGCGGACATAAGCTCTTCCATCTCTCCCTTGAGACCATCGAGTTCCTGCTTGTGCTTCACAGCCAGGCGCTCGAGCTCGTCCTTGAGGTCCTGGCCTGCGTCCGTCCTGGGCGAGGGGTTTTCTGCTCGTCGACGGTCTCGACCTGGATCTGCAGGGGCAATGGGGGGGAAGCGATGATCTCGCGTATTGATACGATGCGCGGTGGCGAGAGTATTGTCATGCCTGACGAGGTGTGCGCCCTTCTCCAGAGCGGGCTTGAAAAAGAGCTCGCTGCTTGCAAAAGCTCGCTTTCGCGCTTCTCGCCGATCTCAGCGGAGACGTCGGCCCACATGTTCGTGGCAATGACGACGTTCTTCAGGGTGTCGTCCGGTCGTACTCCGCAGAGTTTTGCGGAAGAGGGCGGAAATTCTTGCGCGCGACACCGCCCATGCGGTAGTCGGAGATGCGCGTGCAGGAATATGACACCGTTGAGGTTTACGGCCCTCCTCCTTGTATCTGAGCTGCTTTTGAGATGCCGAATCTGGGGGATACAAAAACTGTCACTCACGTCACGGCGAGAAAATAATCGGCGATGAGTCTGAGAATCTCAGCTTATGTTTAATTGATGGTGTCGTCGAACCCCGGGGTGTCCACGAGGGTGATCGTCTTCCCGTCCAGCAGGAATGGCCCTCCCCAGCACCCCCCCCCCAAGACCCCCCCTAGAGGACACCTGGACTTCAGATGTGCATGATTCGAGTCCATAGCCAACCCGCAAATGCGAGTTGCTGACAAGATTGATGAACTAAGAAAAACGAGAGCTCAGTGTTGGTCAACCCGGTTTAACAAGTCGACGCACAGTGGATTTGCCAGCCCACAGTGGCGCCCATCACACTACAGAAGAGTTAGTCCAATGGCAGGCTGAAGATATGGGTGAGACATACGCAATAGTTACAGAGTCGTTGGAAGACATGGTGAAGTCGTTACTTGAGCGACGCTCGACGGAGGGATATGCTGTCAAAGCAGAAGAGTCACTGAGGTTTTATCGCGGAGACAAGCTCGCTATATGTAGCTCTCAGCGGTGCTCATTTCTCCCGCGCATATGCCCAAGATAAAATCCTCACCTAAAACACGCCGCCGTGTCAAAGCCTCGATTCGCCAGAGGAACAAGGCAACCCCACCTGGATCTGGTTTGCAGGTTAGATGCGCAATCACCATGCCGTAGTCCATTCCGCGCCACCTCGCCCAAAAGGGGACCGGAAAGCAACTGTGTCACATTGAGGACACCAGAATGAACGCCGCCGTGACTTCCGGGGGTGGAGCGATGCCAGATCCCCTCATCGCGTTTTACACATGTTGGCAATGAGGTGCGGTTTGACTGTCGGCTATCGTATTTCAGGAGAGAGGAGCGGCTGTAACACTCCATGAGAAATACGCGTTGCTTCATTTTGTACTGATGAAGGTCGATCAACGCTGAGATGCGGTCGCTGCCAATGAGCCTAGGTCGTTGATGATTATCCATGTTTTCTTCGGATGAGGACCGCCTAGGGCACATAAGTAGTGAGGACAGCACCAATGACGGCGGGCTGTGAAAACTCGGTTTAATGACTATTATCAAATGGCTAAAACCTACGTCTACCAGCCCTTCACCTCTAAATTGCATGTATGTGCATTACGGTGTATGTTGGACGCACATGCATGGCGGATATCGACTCGAAGGGGATGGACTTCGCCACCAGCCAGGCGCCAACTTTGGGGATATATGTCACGTTGCCGTGTGCCGGATCGTTACCGGAGAGTAACGCCTTCGCCAAAACGCTGGATGTGACTTTACTCTCACACCCTACATGCACTATGGACTGGGATGCACGAGCTCTTTGATCGTCAGGAGCTGCAAGATCATCTGGAATCCCTTGGAATCCTGCGCGACTATAGATTTGACAGTTTACTAATTAGAACCTCAAAAAACACGCGAACTGGCAAATGAGTTCGGCTTCAAACCCACAAGGTTATCTGTGGGCGACAGTGGCCACGGTCAAAGGGGAGGTGTACTATTCCGGCTTTTCGAATGATCGTCAACCGTGACGGACCCAACATACATCATCACCGTGAACCTGGACAACGTCATGCCAGTTCGTTTTGGATACGATTTGCGGAGCAGGTATACATGCATCTGTGCCCGGAAACATGTCATTTGGCAGCTCACCTCTTTCCCAGTGGTTTCAGATACGAGCGTTCTGCTCGGGATATGATGATAACCTCTCATTGAGTCCCTATCAGTGCCGCCATTCCCTTCCGAGACGTCCCTCCGGGAGGAATACGTCTCAGGTCGTCTTACAACGGCGAACGAATGAGGTGCTTCTCGACATTCATTCGCGTCGTCCTCCCAAGTATGATAGATATCTGCCGCAGGTGCTCTCTGTAGGAAAAGAGGGCATCTTTGAACGCCAAGCTACTGAGACTGACTTCAATACTCCTGGATATGAAGTCTCAGAGTCAGATGCGGGTCCCGTGCACGCCGTTGGTGACCAAAGGCTAGCCATTAATGTGCGTATACTCTCCTTTACCACACCAAATCAATCATTGACCGTCTCCATGCAGCCTGGCCTATGGAAGGTGCATCGACTGACGCTTGACATGCAACACCTCGGCAGTATAAATTGCTCTGGATGTGTATGTACTGTACGATACTCCAGTCAACTTGCTCACCATGGCTCCCAGGCATGGTGCTGCCTTGCGCATGATCCATTTAGATCCCAACTTCTCCACACCCACGGCGCACACCCGTCGAACAACGGCTGCCCTCATGGATGTCCATCGAGGCAATTCTCGTCAAATTTGACTTTGAGACGCGTTATCTGATGAGGGGCTGCTCTCTCACAGGGTGCTGTCTTGCGTGCCCGAGCTAGATGATTTGACGAAGGCTCTCGACCGCTTTCGACCCGTCGATAGGACACGGATTCTGGAAGTCAACTCTTCAAGTTGGACCAGACGTGGGCCCATCGACGTGGACATGAAGCGTAAGATACATCATAAATGAACCCTCGCGTACTCATAATACCCCTTATAGACGTGTCTCGACGTGTCCTAGGCCGCCATTCACACACTGTAACATCACCATCAAGTTCTCATGCGACGTTGCCTAGTCACGCCCACACGCTGCGTGCTCATCCACCCGCGCTAGAGACGTCCAAAACGCAATGCTAAAACGGGATCATGCCAACTACCAGGATCGACCGGTTCATGCGCGTGCAGTTTGTCGACGATGACGGTGACTTCCCTGTCACCGCGGGAGAGACACTTGTCATCGACGACAAGTTGCAAGGCACGGAAGGCGTCTTTGCCCGCGTGCGGAGAGTATTGTCGAATGGCATCCTGATAGCAGGTCGCCATTATGTATTCGCCACATTCAGCGAGAGCCAGGGCAGGTCCGTCATTCCACTCCCCAAAAATTAAAGCGTTTGCTGAAGAGATTGCTCCGCAGAGAAAGGGGGTGTTGGATGGTGGCGAGAGGAACACCACCCCTGTTTACCGTTTCCACAATTCTGGCTTCTATGGGAGACTTGTCGCAGGAGCGAATCATTGCGAAGCATGCGGCGCGCCAGAGTCTCGTGAGTCGCGCTTCTCTCAAGCCACGCCTGGCGCTTTCTAACAGCGGCACACAGAAACTCAGCACCACCCAGGGTTGCCTTATAGCGTTTGGGGATCGACCGTAGGGTCAGCCTCGCGGATGTCACGAGAAATGGACAGTACGTCTTGCCTCATTATGCCCTCACAGAAGACTCAATCTTAAGTTGATCGTCCTAGTACTTTCACTGACGGCGTAGGTCACTTTACGCAACGTCTCGCGAACGACTGTGCTGCCCTCATAGGACATCGATCAGGCCCAGTGTCTGCCGCTCAAATTCGTGCAGGCGGAGTGAAGGGTGTACTCTGCGTCGTTGAGGACAAAACTCTGCAGGATAAAGGAGATCCGTGTCCGACCTTCGATGGTCAAAACTGCGCGGCCGACTTGATGTGGATGCACTGAACGTTGTTAAGGTGTGATGTGTGCTGTCTTATGCAATTTCTTCGTCGGTCTGAAAGGTCGACAGGTAGCGACGTACTCAAGGGCCACTCTTAATCGACAGGCGATACTTCTTCTAGAAGACCGAGATGTCCCAAGGAAAAACCTAATAGAGCTATTCCTCAGGAGAAGCGCAATATCGAGGGGGCTGGAAACTGAGATTCATCCCGCGAGGCTCGCTTCAATCTCGACAGTAAGTAGAAATATACCCGTTTATCTAGAGGTCGGGTAACCATATCGCTCCATCAGTTCCCAGTGAAGGCAGCGACTCGACACAATATAAATGACCCGCTTGTGCATGACATTGTGCGGCTTTTGAAATGTCGACTTCTGAGCGATCTAAAATGGAAGGTGAGTCAGCCCTTCCTGAATTCACTGCTCTCGCAGACTTATGTGCGATTGCGTTAGGCATGGGTGGAAGTGAAGAGAGCGCATATCTCATGGGTATCTTTGGGCAAACCTTCATCACTTGCCAAACTGCTTACCCTGCCATAACCAGCTGTTGCAGATGAGACCGGAACGTTGCGTGAAAATCAGATTTTCTGTCAGATCCACGCTCCAGGTTCCGATCCTCAAATCATACGGGGCAAATGTACGATATACCGCAACCCATGCCGTGAGCTCTACAATACTGCTTGAAATCGGTTTCATATGCTGAATAAACCCTGTGTAGTGCATCCTGGCGACGTCCGCCCGGTCGAAGCCGTCGACTGCCTAGAGTTGCACCATCTACGGAACGTCATCGTGTTCAACACTCAAGGTTCTCGCGATCTACCGAATATGTGAGTTATGAGGAAATCCATGAAGCTCTCCATCGCTCACTGTGTTGTCGTACAGGTTGGGCGGTGGTGATCTGTGAGCATACGGCCTTCTTCCGCTAAAAAGTCTCACGCTTGACTTTCATCAGAGATGGAGACTGCTATTCACTATTATGGGACAAAAGGCTCCTCATACCCAGACGCGCACGTACACGAACCGATGGACTACGCAGCACCCACACCCGTGAGGAGCTCCGGCCGGTCACGATTTTGAGCAGACCAAGGAGGTGCGTGAATCACAGGCGGATAGCACACCCTCGCAGCTAGCTAAAACACCGACAACAGCACTTCGTCAACCTGATCAAGAACGACCTGTTGGGCCGAGTCTGCAACGCTCACATGGCGCTGGCAGACCGGCTCGGTGCTTGCGACCCGCATGCCTGGAATTGGCATCGCTTGCTAGCCAAGCGGTAGACTTTCCGAAGACCGGCGTCCCTGTCGAAGGGCGCCAGTTGCCTAAAATCGAGGAATACCCCGATTTCATGGGCAAGGTATTCATCACCTTTTTTTTGCGAATGGATCTATCCTCATAAATATATTTTCAGGATTATAAGACTATACGTGTGTTCAAAAAACAGCTTATCAAGTCGTATCCAAGTGACAAGGTACTTGGTGAGATGTTTTCGATCGATCGACCCGGAGCCTGTCTATGAAGAAGTACAGGACAAACATGGGGAGGCTCGCATCTTGGAATTGGAAGATCCGCTCAAATCATCAGCCAGTACCTCGAACAAGCTGCTATTGAAAAAAATTCGATATGAGCACGATCTCACGGGCTTGCTTCGTCGGTGCGTCCCAGCGGCCACAAAGCGACTTCTGATTGTACTAACGCACTCACTATTCAGTTATAACATAACTGAAGTAGAGTGCGGTCGCTGGTGTGATGCACCGTTCGCCGAAGACGAGGCTCAAGGTCGAGAGGAAGACCACGAGGCTCCGGTGCTACGTGCGCACGCCCGCGTCTTCGCTACCCAGCTCAAAATGACATATCATGACAGATCGCTGTACGCGACGCTTACGTCCTGCTCTCAGCCATGACGATCCAGCGTATCGACGAATACCTCGCTGAACATCCCATCTCGGAGAGCCCCAAGGACTGCCGCAGCGCATGGGCGCTGGCGTCGTACAAGCTGACTTACGACCCGGACTACGAGTCGTATCTCAGCCCAGACTGGACGCGTCTCGACCGAGAGGTTCTGCTGGAAGGGGACGATGACTATTTTCCCCGAGCTGGATGATGTTCAGCCGGAGGAAAAAATATCTAAGTTTCCCATGGCTGTTCTCAAATGAGCTCTTAGCACTTCTGGATTGAGTCAACGGTCGGATTTGATAGCATATTTTATGTCGCGGATCTCAAACTTGTACTAGTAAACGATTTCATGACATTTTCTTTCGCGAATAGAAGCTGCTGGGCATGAACACTTCAGATGAGGGTCTCGACGACAGGACTTTCTTCAGGACGTGCCTGAAGGGCTCCTCAGAGAGGTCGTAGAGAGCCTCTGTATCCCACTTAACAGGTCCGATCTCCGTCGCTTCGGTATAGAGGCAATCTGCTTCTATGGGAGAGGCCTCGCGTCGTCGCGCCGGATTTGTCTCATCGAGCGAATCATGCAGAGAGAACCTTGGACAGGTGGAGTAAATGACGCAGCGCAAATGAGGCTCACGTGCGCTCTCGCCAACCAGGTACGCAATGCCTCTTGATATGGTTCCACGTAGGCCGGGCAGATGGCAAGGAGTCTCAGTGGCCCGGCGGAGGACGTCTTGGCTATAAGTTGGGCTGGGTCGTATTGATTTTGACGAGACCGAATACACCTGAACAGTCGAGTCAGAGCAATACCGAAGGGAAGGTGGCCTATGACAACAAGCACCAGATGAGCAGCTGAATACGGGGAGTGTACATGCGCGACACTCACCTCAGACTTGCTCAGAGAGCGCGTTCTCAAGCCCTGCATGACTCCTTTAACCTGGTCGTCGCCAAGGGCTCGTGGCGTCAAGAAGCGAGTGCCAGGTTTTTGTGGAAAGAGATGTGTTTTCAGAGATCATTCGCAACAGTGGCGAGGCTACAGAGCTGGCCGGCCGCCGCTGGTGTACTTTACGACGGTGTGGGTGAACGCGCCAATCGAATGGGGGCGCTGCGAAGACGGGTTGGGATCGTGAGCGGGGAAGGACGACGAGATTCTACCTCAAAAGTACTGCAGGTAATTAAGCTATTCCCAGTACTTGTCCAGCGAGGCAATATATAGAGTAGATAGGGGGTCATACTTAGAAGCAGAAGTAAAGAGGCATGATGTTCGCAGTGCCGAAGGGAGACTCATCGTTTCATTGGCTGCCCGGTCGGTGCCGACGATCACTCGCACGATCACGCGCGCCACGACCGATGACGCAGCGCGCGTCGGCCCCTTTGAATTCCTTTCCGTCCGTCCACTGCTTGTCCACTGCCAACTGCTCTTCGCACGTCTACCAATTTCCTCGTCCTTGGTTGACATCGACTCCGGAGCCTGGGCCACTGGACGTTTTTCCAAGCGCCTCGCTTTCCCATGACGCTGATCATCCGCATCGACACAATGGTCCTCTTCTCCGGTGACACACCCTTCCGACTGGACTGCCGTCCGATGGGCCGTCCCCATCGGCCCTACTCTCGCCTCCATGTTCACTCATCGCTTCCGTGTCACGGTACGGGTGTTTGCCGTAGTGAATACCGTAGAGGTCGAGCCATCCTAGACCAAGCAGTACCCCCGACAGTGGGCCCGCTGTACGTCCTTCGCTCGTCTTCGACTCTGCATGCCCTCACGCCGTAACCCTGTCCGCCCGCTAGCGCCCTCAACACCTCCTCTGTTACCCACAAGGTAGGATGACGCGTTCTGATACTGCGCTCCAGGTCAACTCTGGGTAACTCCTCGCCGGACTCTGTCCTTCCACACATGCGCGCATACACGCTCCCACGGGGCGCGAGTTCAGGACAACTGTCTGGTATGCGACGCCAAGCCCGGTAGACACTGGGGCGTAACCTTGCATCATGGGCCTGGTACCTCTAGATGGAGTCGTTGTGCACGCATGCTTTCAACGCAGAGCTTCTCACACGATGGGTTGCGTCCCACCCTTTCGCAACCGTCGGTCAGCTTCTAGAACCAGCCCGTCCACATAACGTCGCGCTTGCCCGGCTCGAGGGGACCGGACACAGACGTGCGACGTACCTTGGTCGTCACCAGCAGTTGTGTGGAGCCTCCCCACGAATATTGGTCCGCTTGCGCGCTAGAATCTTGGCAAATCCAGCTCCAGCACTCAACACATGGCTCTCCCATACCGCTCAAGACGGACAAATCGCGCCTTGTAAACACCACGCGGACGGGCAAGCAGCATTGGCACGGTCAGGTGTCTCTCTCGACAGGGTTCATCAATTGCGCCGAGGGTTTCGTACACCTGACACAGTACGCGCATCAAAATGGATGACGTCCGTAAATCCGGTCGACCCGCACTCGTCTACGTCGTTCGGTTGCAGCCGGTGACATCGTGCGTGATGTATGCGCGGCCAATGTTGTTAAAAATAGAGGATGAAACACTCCGCTGATATGTAGCAGCCAAGTAGTACCGTGTTTACTATCAGCGCCGCGCATATACGAAGCTGACATTCGACAACTGCAGACCAGCGTTGAAGCTGTATGACTTCGGATCTGGGTAGCCGCGAGGGCCGAGCCTCACACCGATCTCTTGAAGGCCACGACAGCAGCAAGGCGGTCCCTGAAGTCGCGTACTCGAATGGTCAGTTTTGCGCATTGCACTGGCCGTGCATATGAATATATGCGCTTTTGAACGACAGCTAGGTGCCGCTGAGGACGTTTGATACCGTTCCCTAAATCAGCAGCAACTAGTTGCCAAATACAAAAAGAATTTATCATTCGACGCGAGAGAGCAGCCTCGCGCTAAGTAGTATGTGCAACAAGTCAACGATATTTAATGCAGTAAAAAATCGAATGAGTGTAGCTGCATTGGTTTCAAAACCATATTGCTAGTTGTACCAATAATGCTCATATCTCGTGTCTTCATACTGGCGATTTGTGTATAGGATAAAACCAAATGTAATTCAATATTTATACGCAACTCAATTATAACAGTGGCGGATGCAGACGATGCACACGGTACAAATGCAAGAGTGTCAGGTGCTATGATGATCCAGGGACGGCATTGCTAGTAGGACATCCGGTATATAGCCCATTAGTCATGAGTGTGTTTATCATCCGATCCCGACACAACTCGCCGACCGTCCGGTGAGAAACGCATTACCGATCTTACCCATTCCGTGTGTCCGCATTACGCAGCGGCATAGCGCCATATTACTGCCTTCCCCGTCTCCGCATTCCACAGCTGAATCCGTCCTTGGTCCCCTCGATTCCCTAGGCGATGTTACTTTTGCCGTCGTGTGAGAACTATGCAATGTGAGCGCTTCACGCTCCAGATCTCCGATGGCCACGGGAGCGGACCGATGGATCCGGTACTTGTCCGCAGTAAGCTCGAACGGTCCCAGACCCGGATCGTGTGTTGTCTTACGAGGTCGTGAGATAACGACGCCGTCGAACCGTCCGGCGTGAAAGACGACGCTCCCGGGACAATCGCCAAAATGCCCCTCGGCGACTCACTCTGACGCCACCGTCGCGTGCTCTTCACACGGCTGTCCCCCATATACCAAACTTTATCCGTCCCACGATCAGCGAAGGCCGATCTGCCTCGCCGTCCGTCGATGAACGCAACAGACCAAGATACGGTACCCGTGGTGCCCGCGGAAGCGCTACTCCCACCGCGCGCGCCCCTTCTCCACCTCCCACAATCCGGCACTCGTCCTGTCCGCCGAGCCTAGAAACGATGTGCCTGCCGTCTGGGAGAACGCGACGAGACCACCGGCCCTGCCATGTCCCCGGGTGATGAGGCGAGCCGATTTGTCTGCTGTGTCGCCACGGTCCCAAAGCGCGGATGTGCGGTCGGTCGTAGGCGGAGGCGACGCGCGTCGCGTCGGGCGAGAATGTGACTGAGCGGACGTAGTCGGTGTGTCCTCGAAGTGGCTCGCCACGACCTTGGGTGGCCTTTTGTGCTATCCAGAGTCGGATGGTGGTGCGTCAGAACCCCGGACGCGCATGTGTCACCTGTCTGACGAGCATGCCACGGTAATACCACATGCCCTGGGTGCCCAGAATATTTACGTAGCGGAGTCTCCAACGTAAGACTTGAATAATCTTGGTCCGAATGGCTGGCTCTGCAAGCAACAGCCATTCCCGAAGCGTAGATACTGCGTATTTCGGAACAGTGTCGGGTACGGAAGGGAAAACGGCCAGGGCCGTGATAATGGTGTTGATCGCTCGGCGCTGGAGGTCGTCGGGGCCGGAGGCGTGGATGGCGCCAACTGTGTGCTCGAGAGCTTCGAAAAGAAGCTCTGAGCTTCCGCGAGTGACGGCATCGATTATCGACTGGGAGCCTCCGCGCACTGGAAATGAGAGATGTTCAATAAACATGAACAGTGAGTGGAAAGCTGGCCGCCTACAGGTTGAAGTCAAGTCATCTAGGCCTGCCAAGTCGGCCACCGTGATGCCACTATCTGAGCGTGCCGCATTACACAGTCGTGTGAGAACCAATCGAACAGCCGCGGATCAACATAGCTACTTTTATCAATTATAATAAGCCAGTAGTCTAATGCGTCCAACGTAGAACATGGCGAGATATTAACATCCCATTTCAGGACGTCATCATAGTTGTCGTATGGGTCTTGCGCTGCTGGCGTGTAGTCTGGATGTTCCTTCATGTATCTGACTACAGACTCGTGAATGAGTTGACCTTTTTGCATACGCCGCCCGCGCGAGCGGTGAGGAGGCCTAGCAAGGGAGTTGACATGGTCAGAGACAGTATAAAGACCCATCGAAGAGTGAGTACGTACCTACGCTGTTGGTTCTAGCAAGGGTCGTCCTAATCGCTATATTTAAGCCGACGGAAGGGATTATCTCCACCGAAATTACGCCTAGATATATTTATGTCATGGAGGAAGTGATACTCAGCGAGATTCCACATCACCTTTAACGTTTTTAATAATTCCCACCTTCACAAAAAGAACACCCGTGCTTGAGGGACTCATGAGCATACCAATCGCAGCGACGGTCCAAAGCTAAATTGAAAGCTTAACGTTACTCCTCCGAGTATTTCAAGTCCACCCTCTGACATGGGATAGGGTGATCATACAATTAGCTGATAAGTTTCGCAATAGAACACATGTGTAGCGCGTAAAAATCGTACATGTCCAGGTGTGACCCCAACAACAACCAGCACCGACCACTCTTTTAAACCCATACTAGAGCAAATGCTAGAAAGCGGGCGCTCGGCTCCAGCTGAAGCCGTTTTCCCCCTTAGACTAATCTAGAGTAGGACGAGGGCCCACACCGCGCGTTGACGTCGCTCGGGAATAGAAACTTTCTACCCCCGTGGGTCGTCGAGGGAAGAGTGCATGTGTCGAATAACAGACATTGGCCAATGCATCGACCGTCTCCAGATAAGACATCATGCCCACAGAGCGTGATGCTCAGACACGACAATGAGACGGTATCCCGGATAGCAAAATTTCGATTAAATTATGAACATAAGAATCAGGACTTTTATCAATTGAGCACATAGTACACACCAAACACCGACGAGGTGGCACCACTAGCGTGCTCGTGTGAAAGTGTTTTTCCTTCATGAACTTAGTCGAGGGTCAACTCGACGATCTTCTCCATGATCAACTTGCGCTTCTCTTCGTTGTGAAACCATGACTTGAACACCTTGAAGAACCATGAGTGGTACTTGGGATCGCGATTGATGTTTCGCAGGGTAGAGTTCGTACGCGCTAAAAACATATTAGTCGGCAACGGCAAACTCAAAATGAATGTGATGCGTTATACAATGCAATTTGGTCGTCGTTGCCTTTGTGTAGAAGTCCGACCGTGCGCTGATATCAAGAGGGTGATTCACTTGAAGTGTAGTATCAGCAAGCCTGCCTTGGTAATCATCCCGCTATGATCGGACCTGATATGCGCCACGAGAAAAGCCTGTAATAAATCGATAAAGAAACCACCGCACATTGACAACCAGGGATGAGGGCGAGGCGCCTAAACTGCTACTTACCAAACAGATAGATGCGATCTCTCGGGGGACGTTCTAGTTGTCGATGGAAAGCCACTTGTAGGGCACTCAAGATACTCTTTTTTCAGATTCCTGTCAACCTCATCATGAGTTTGATATTCAATTGATATTGCCCCATCCACCATTCAGGATCGCAATGCAGCATTATAATAAAAAGAATACGAACCACGCTACAGCCATGTCCCACCCCGCTTCATGGACAATGTCTGGTTTCAATCGAAGCAAGCCGGGTTTCGAGTCCTTGACGAATGTACCAATACCGCTGTTGTAATAGGTGAGTTGGGTCTCATGTCCTGTGTCTAGACGGCTGTAGAGCTCGACGCCGAAGTTGTCTTGTTCTGTTCAGAGACCATGTCGTCAGCGGGGGGATCAGACTAGAGTAGCCCAATAGTACCCAACCTTTACGCTGACTTGGTTGTGCTGTTCCGTCAATGCAGACCAAACCCAAATTCCTGACCGGGTTTGCCAGTCTTCCGGTCTCTTGTAACACGTGCAATGGAGGGGTCCCTGGTGGCTGGTCCTGGGAGCTCTTCGGGTTGTCCTCGCCCGCGGATGGTGAGTGCGGTGCGCCAGACGTTCGATCCTCAAAACCTCGTATGGTGTGTATGTTCTTGTTCACCATTCGCCCATCGACTTCTCCGGTGGGTCTCGTTTCCGCGTATATATCTGCAAAAGGGGTCCGAGGTCGGGGGGCCTGCTCCGTGGGTTTTCCACATGTAAGACGCGTTCCGGGACAGTCGCATCGAACCGAGACGGGAGCGCTGTCGTGTTTGTTCGGCTTCAGATCGAATAGCGTCTCTGACAAACTGCTCGAGGTCTCTAAGGAAGGCCTCGTCGCGAAACGATGGGTGAGTGTGGTGGTCGAGTTTGCGCGTCGGCGTGGGAGGCGTCATCAGTCATCTGGGAACGCGGTTGTGACGGAGGATTGGAAGGCGGAGTAAATTCCTCGCGATGGGCTCGAAATCGTCTCTGCGGGGTGTAAGGGCATATCGGGCGGAGAAGCGTTGGACGCAGTAGAGTGATGCTGTAAGAGCGACTTCAAGGTCGGAGTCGTACTCAAATGTGTTCCCATGCATGTTCGGCTCGTGTGCGATGGGGGATAGAGGGGCTCGTTGAAGGGACCCGCTCCAGGAGTTTCCATGTGAGGGGAATCGGAGGGATGGGAATGAGTGTTGCTGCGAGCAACTTTGAGAAGACACACTCTTGGTGCCTGGTATTATATACTGATGGGCAAGAAGACTCACGGCACTTTCTCATGTCATGGAAGCAAGCATACGCATTTTCAGCGTCTCTAAAGGACCCTGTTACCTATGAACACGTCCGGCGAGGCGTGCACGAGGATGTCGTTGAGGATACATGGAAATGTCAAGCGTTCATTGGAACGACTGTTCCCCATCATAGAGTTCTGTACCTTCGAGTAATTGGGGTCAAAAGCCCCAGGCCTGTCCTGCGGCCCCGTTCATGACTGGCATGTTAAGAAAGTGTTCGACTATGGACATGAGAGACAAGAGGCCACATACGCTCAATGATGCGTGTCCATGAATCGTTTCCGTATACATTGATGCATGGAAGCAGGATGAGATCTCACTGATATGAACCGTTTTTAATTACGTCTCTGTATCAATCTCCACGTCTCTGCATCAAGCTCATCTGTCGGAACAGCATGTTGTTCCGGGCGCAGGACTAATAGCTATACCTAGCGAAGCAGTCCCACTTTGTTTCCCAGAACATCATGTTGTGTTGAAGCAACTGAGTGTGAACTGGGCTTAGTGTACTCACCCCCTGCGCGCGCCTCAGCATGAAATGAAAAGTACAAGGTCTTTTTGGCAACATGGTAGTCTGCATGCATTCGTGCCTGTGGGAGCACCTAGGCGCAAGCTCCGACTGTTGAGGGTTGCCTAGGCTTATTTCGTGCTCGATGACGATCACGCGCGAGCCCGCCTTTTCCAAGAACGACACCAATGGACGTACGGGTGAAGAACCCTACCGTGATGATAGTGGTCCACATCCTTCGACGTGGTCGAGCACAGGCGGAAGGGGTATAAGCAGTCGCGCGAAACCCCGACCGTAGTCACACGTTGTGGACGTTCGCGCCAGGCTTGGCCCGCACGCTGTAATAAGATATGGTTTCCTGCGGATGTTAAAGAGCCGAAAGCTCTTGGAGTAGATCTGAGACTGGTGACTCACGGTGAATGACGCAGCATGATATGAGCATGACGAGGGAAGTTACGAGGGACTACTTGTTTTCCCCGAAGACTTTTCTACTAATTTGTGCGAAAACATAAAAGTAAAAATTGAAAATTGAAATAAAAATAAAATAATTAATACCACTGGTACGCTGGTTGTAACACGCAGAGGTGACGTCGGGTCCGACAACGGATTGTTTATGAAGAGTGAGTAGACGTACCCGAAATCTACCAGATCAACTCGAGATCCTCGCGCACGAGAACAGTTCTACCACCGGCTCCGTCATGAAAGGCTTACCTTTGAACTACAAAAAGGCTACGTTTCCTATGCCTCATGATCATAAACTCCCAAAACTAGTTATAAAACACATCGACAAGATGACAAGCATTGATGACACAGAAAATCCAGATTAATGGCGGAAAGTCCCAGGGGCTAATGTAGAGAACACATAGAATGTGGGGGTATCGAAATAGATGCATGAGCTTACAACATATACGCACGGCACAGCGCGCTCACGTCGGCCACCCCCGCAACGTCCTCGCCGCGCCGCCACCAAGACGCCCCAGGAAACCCCACAGCGCGCCCGCACCCACACCCGCGCCGTCAAACCCCTCCCCGCCCGCACGCAGCGCATTAAAACCCGCCCACGCCGCGCGGTCGTACCCCACCCGGGCCACCCGGTCACGGCCCCTTGCTGCGGGCCCACCGCGGCGCCGAGCACAAACGCGAGCGCCGCTCCAAGCATTATCATCCGCACGCTTCCGGTACCCCTCACTGGCTCGCTCAACCCTCACACGGGGCTCGTCGCTGCGCTCGCTGCACGCAAGCAGCCGCTCGATCGCGGCGCACTCGACGCCGAGCTCTTCCTTGAGCGCGGCCCAGTCGTCGCGCGCGGCCGCGGAGACGCCCGCGGGGAGCGGCGCGATGGGGAGCGCGAGGCCCTTGTGCCATTTCGTGAGCGTCTCGTCCGCGATTGCGGCGCGCGCGAGGGCGTCGTGGTCCGCGTCTGCGACTTGTTTGTAGGACGGCGGGAGGTCGGGGTGGGGGTGCTCGAGGGGCTGGGGTTTCGGTGTAGGCGGAAGGACCGTCGAAGAGGAAGACGCCAGAGGCTCGGTCGTCGTCTCCTTCGGTGTCCGTGGCTGCTTCCGTTTGGATGCTCATCTCGACTGTGAGGGCTGGTATCGGCTCGGGATCTACCTGTGCCGAGGAGAGTTTCGTCAGTCTGGACGCTGGAGGTGCTCGTCGTCGGCCGTGTCTCGGGGTCGGTCTGCGCGCAGAACGTCCGCGTGGCGAGCTCGTGCTGGACGCTCGCGTCCGTGTACTCCCTGACCTCGTCCAGCTGCACAGTCGACACACCTTCTTTGCGCGATTCCCGACCTTCTGCAAGAGCACTGAGCACCGCGAAGATGGCCACAACAACAAAAAACCCTTACCCGCTTGGTACGGCGTAATGATCGTCTGCACCACATCCTCATCCCCCGTCTCGTTCTCCTCTTCCTCTCCTCCTCCGCAGGCTCAGACGGCGCATCCCCCTCACCGCCCCCACCCCACTCACCCCCCATCTTCAACAGCTCCGCCCCAAGACTCCTACTAAGCGTACTCCTCCCGCTCGCGCCCCCACCCGCCGCCGCCCCGCCCGCGCTAAGCGTGCGCATCTCCTCAAGCTCAAACTGCGCGCGGTCCACCGTCTCCTTGAGCCGCAGATTCTCCTGCTTCTGCGCGTCCAGCGCCGCCTGCGTCCTCTGCGCGGCGGCGAGCGCGCCCTCGAGCGCGCGCAGCTGGGCCGCCCAGTGCTCGTGCTCCGCCTCCCAGCGCCGCAGCTCGAGCAGCTGCGCGTCGGCCTGGTCCCGCGCGGCCGCGAGCTCCTCGTCGCGCGTGACGAGCATCTCGCGGTAGCGCCCCGACGCGGCTGCGGGCGAGTGAGCAGGGGGCGCGCACGGCGGAGGGGTACGCACCGACTTGCTCGCTGTACTTGGCTCTGGAGGCTCGCGTACGCCTGGCGCGACGTTCTCGAGGCTCGTTGCCGAGCGACGCCACATTCGCCTCGAGCGCCTGGATCTGCGACGTGCTCGTTCTCTGCAAGATGCTAATCGTCAAACCGCGATTTCCCCAGCAAAATAATCAGAGTCGCACCTCCTTGGCCTTGAGCTCCTTCTCGTTCCGTCTCGCCGCCATCAGCTTCGCTCTTCATCTCGTCCAAATGCAGCTGCATATCCTCGATCTCGGCTTCGCGCTCCTGCAGCCCCTTGCTTCTGCAGGTTCTACCTCCGTGTCGTTCAGCTTCCGGCCGCAGCTCGTCGTTCACGCGCTGCAGCGCCTACCACGCGCTCGCTCGGAGACATATCGAGCGAGATGCCGAACGTCGTCGGCACGCGCTCGTGCACGAGCCCGAGCGTCGGGTCGTCGCCGTCCGAGTCCCGAATCCGAGTCCGAGCTCGAGCGCCGCGGCGGGATGCGCAGTGACGACGATATCCGGCCGAATTCATGTGGCTCCTCATCGCCAAACGAACGCGTCGGGGACGCGTCAAAGCTCGCTCGGCGGGGGCGACATGAGCCCCGAGGACGCGGGGCGCGTGCGGTAGTACTCGCCGCCGTCCGGCGACACGGACCCGTGGCGGATCGCGAAGCCGTTCAGAGAGACATCTGGTGCAGGTGGCTTTGCTTTGCGGCTGCGACTCTGGGCGCGCGAGTGCGGGCGGGACGTGGCGCCGAACGACGGCGAGCCGATGCTGATGGGGTGAGAAGGTGGCCCCGGATTCGCGGTGTCGGCGTACGGGCTGGGCGATACGGGGTTGGAGGGCGCGCCGCGCACGTCCGACCATCGAGTCGGAGCGCGACCATGCCTATCGGTGGGGAAGACACAGGACGACTGACACCATGTAAGTTGTTGAGTATAGGATGTAGGCGTAGAGCTCACCTCAGAGTCGCTCCGCGAGAGCGTGTCCTCCAGGCCGGCATCGCTCCTGCGACGCTGCGGGGGCGGTCGTCGCGTCCAGCTCGAGGGCGCGTTCGCCAGCGGGCGTCGTGCGCTGGCGACGTGAATCGTCAAAGGGTGAATCGTGTTGTGGGGTCTTTGGCGGGACAGGCGGGCCACGAGATGGGGGGGCGACTGTGCGGTCTATACACGCTCCGTTGCCTATGGATCCGCGACTTGACGACCGCGACCGGCTTTCGTATTCGTATTCGATGCGCTCCCCGCCGCGTCCTTGTCTGGGTTCTGATTCTTGTGCGCGCCGTCTGCGGTGGCGGTCTCTGGGCTCGGGTCGAGCGTTTGTCCGCATTGCGATGAACTGGACGAGGACCTGTGGTGTGACGGCGAGCCCGGGGTTTGGTCGCGATGAGGTTCACGAGCTGCTCCTCCTCCTCCTTGGACATCAGCTCCTTACCGTGCCCCTGCGAGAACGTGCGGAGAATGTCGACGAGCGCGGCGGCGAGCGGGGGGAGATGATGGGCTCGTCGCCGTCGCCCCGCCGCGTCGACTGGGGGTGGTTGCGGAACAGGTCCTCCAGCTCGCGTTCCATGTCTGCGATAGATTGGCGGTTGCGCCCGTACGTGTCGTTTGACGACATTACATCGACCGTAGCTTCAGCAGGCAGGAGAGTTGAGTGTTGTGCGGCTGTCGGTGGTGGTTGGGTTCAAGGCGTGATGGCCACATAGACGTCCGTGTTCTCGACGTTTTGTATGCGTTTTTTGGCCCTCTCTCATAACGTAATGCGGCTGACGGAAAGCTTTGGGACTTTGAGCCACCCGTCCAGCGTACTCAGCATTCAGACAGATACGCTCTCTTTTGCGAGGGGATCTTGTTTTTCTCAATCGCTTTTCATGCAAAACTATGGCTGCAAGCGCGCCATCGTGACGATCGCATGAACTGGGCGAGCACTGTCATTGCATTCGTTCGCGATCCACAGCATATACACAAGCCACGATCCGTCCCCAAAAGAAGGCTCCAGCCCCGCCTTTAATGCGGCTTCGCGAACTCCGGCTTGAGCATCCGAGCCACCTGTCCACAGCTCCGACACTTCCGTGGCTCCGCCTCATAGTGCTCGTCCTCGTACCCATAGCTCTCGTCGGGTGGCGGTCGCCCCTGTACGACGCGCCCGTGCGCCCGTCCGCGTGGTACCACCGCGGCTCCATCTCGCAGTAATTGTTCCCAAAGTTCGAGCTCGGGCAGTAGCACGTCCCTTGCGCGCCATTAGCAACACACCCACAGCCGAGCACAGGGAGCAGAGCGTACCGCGCGAATGGTGCGAGCTGCAGTCCTCGCACGCCTGGTACCCGCACGTCTCGCACGCGACGTCGCAGTAGTGCTCCCCGGCCAGCCGCACGTCGCAGCCCGTGCAGCGCCCGCGCGTGGGGACGGGGCTTGGGCGCGGCCGCGGCCTTCGCGTTGAACTCGTTGAGCACCTGCTGCATCTTGCACCCCTTCTTGTGGCCGCCTTCCTTCCAGTCTACGAGCTGGCATTTGGGGCTGCGGGCGCGTCGGTGGGCTGCGATCGGCGCGGAGAGGGGACTCACGAGCAGTAGCGCGAGGTCTTGCAGCCCGAGCAGACGAGCGTGGCGTCTGCTGGGCAGTCGGCGTCTGTGCGACTTCGCAGATGTACATGGTAGGTTACGTGAGTAAGGGTAGTGGGTGCGGCCAGGAAGGGGGACAGAGGCTTTTGAATGAGACCGAGTGGCAGGCTGCAGCCTGCTGCACGCATGTCACACATCACGTGTGCGTGTGACACCAGGCGACTCCGTGGGGCTGCGCCGCCATCTCTGATGCCTCGTTCATCCCTCTTTAACGTAAGCCGCTACTGTGTCGACTTCAACCTGATGTGCTATTAGTGGAAGTACTGCTCACGCATTAGCAGGCATGGAGTTGCCCGAAATAGGTGCGTTTGTTAGGTTCACGTTCAAGTAGAAGACTAACGACTTTCCACAGCTACAGACTGCCAACGGGCATTTATGAGAACTAATAGATGATTTGAGGTGGCAGCATTTTACACGCTGATGATTGGCGGGAGTAGCGTTTATGCATTGGCAGGCATGGAGCCGTAAAAAACAAGTACGTTTGTAGGGCTCGTGCTCGAATGGAAGACTAACGATTTTGTGCAGCGAAAGACTGCCAACGGGCACCTATAGATGATATAAGGTGGCGACATTTTACACGCTGGTAATCGGCGGGAGTAGCGTTCGCGCATTGGCAGGCGTGTAGTTTTGTCAAAAACAAGTCCGTTTGTAGGGTTCATGTTCAAATGGAAGACTAACGACTTTGTGCAGCGATGGATTCGCAACAGGGACCCATGAGAGCTCGTAGATGATTTAGTAAGGTGGCGACATTTTACACGCTGATGATTAGCGGGAGTAGTGTTTGCGCATTGGCACGCGTGTAGTCGTAAGAAACAAGTGCGTTTGTTAGGTGTTCAAATGGAAGACTAACGACTTTGTGCAGCGATAGACAGTCAACGGGACCTATGAGAGCTCATGGATGATTCAAGGTGGCAACATTTCACGCGCTCATGATTGGCGGGAATAGTCATGGAGTTGTCAGACACAAGTGCGTTTGTAGGGTCCATGTTCAAATGGAGGACTAACGACCTCGTGCATCGATAGACTGCCAACGGGCACCTATGAGAGGAACTCCCAAGAATCGAGTCCTACGCGCTCATAGATGATTTGAGGTGGCAACATTTCACGCGCTGATGATTGGCCGGAGTAGTGTTTGCGCGTTGGTGGGCGTGTAGTTGTGAGCAACAAGTGCGTTTGTGAGGCTAACGACTTTGCGCAGCGACAGACTGCCAGAGGGCACCTATGAGAGCTCATAAGTGGCAACATTCCACACGCTGATGATTGGCGGGAGTAGTGTTTGCGCATGTGGTTGTAGGAAACAAGTGCGTTTGTAAAGTTCGTGTTCAAATAGATGACTAACGGCTTTGTACAGCGATAGACTGCTAACGGGGACCTATGAGAGCTCATAGATGCTTTGAGGTGGCAACATTCTACACGCTGATGACGACCTTCAATTCAACGCGCATTCAATCCAACTTGATTGTTCGCATCGTTGAAATGATACCCCACGTGTTTAATGAAGCCAAACCCTGCTTGCATCCTGCCTCTTGCGAACAAAATCCATGAATCCTGGATTATCGCGTACCAAAACCGGCGACGTTCCTTCTTATACATTCAATCAACTACCCCTTGTGATACCATGCTTGACCCACCACAAGACGGCCGACTGGCGCCCGGCATCGAAGAGCCAGCAGCCATATAAACCACCAGCCACCCCTCATCCCCCTTCAACCACCGTTCCCGCGACACCATGCCGCCCGCAGACGAAGTCCTCACGCCGGAGAACATCGCCTTCGTCGAGATCTTCCCGCCCATCGGGATCGCGCGCGTCGGCAACTCGGGGTCCATCGCGGGCCAGCGCTATCCGAACGTGCCCCGTCGAGTTCTTCCTGGGGCCCCGAGGTCCCGCTCGGCACCGCTGTGCCCAAGGATGGGTTTCGCGACCCCCAGGGCAGGATTCGGCGCCAGGTGCGTTGTGGATTAAAAGTGTGTGCGAAGGGGGGTGCTGAGTGTGGTGTAGGGTGTGAGGTATCGTGTTTATGCGTATAATGTGCGCGGGAGGATTTTGGGGGAGATTCATGCGGGGAATGGGTATAGTCCTGGAGGTGGACGGTTTGATGTGGCGAATGTGAAGGCTGCGACGCATATATTCCGGTAAGGTGGTACGGCCGCAGCCGTCCAATACGATAAACTCACAATCTTGTTTGCAGGGGCAGATTTGAGGAACCCGACCACCCAACTTCGTAACCCGGATGTGCAGGCCGATGTGAGCTCCTCAGAGCCCATGCCGAACAACCACCTAACCTCTATTCCCCAGCTCCCCGAACACATGCGCGACAAACTCATCGGGGGGGGGGGGGGCAAGCCCGGCCCCATCACCGCCTCCGGCGCAAACATCACGCCCATCCCCGTGCTGGGCACCTTCCAAGGCTCGCGCGCGAGCGCCGCGGACGCGATCACGCTCGACCTGGGCGACGTGTCGCACGGACGCGCAGGGCCGGCTCGTGTTCGTCGGCGGCGGCGCGGGCTGGGCGACGTGCGTGACGCAGGACGTGCAGTTCAAGCCGGACAGGGAGTACCCGACGCAGCCGGACATCACGTCTGAGTTTGACAATATTGACTGGATCGACGATACGTGCGACGGGTATGTGAGTGTGGCGTGGACGCATGGGCAGTCGCCGAAGTTTTTGTGTGTTTGTTTTTGTTGTTTGGGGCGTGGTCTGAATGTGGAATTTTGGATAGGAGGGCATGCGCGCCACAAGGCGTATGTCATCTCTGGCCCTCCGAATTTTGCGTGGGGAATCAATGCGCCCACCACGCTCTGGGATATTGTCGAGAATAACTACAACACGGCGTCCAAGACCTTTGTCGCGCCGACTCCTGTGCAGTTCGAGCGTGACATCTGGCCCGTCCTCGACGGGACGTACAGAATGTCTTGGACGAACAAGACGGCATTCCAAGGACACGGTAATCTTCATCGCTTTGCACAACGGTCATCTCCTGGGCTCACCTAACCTTCGAAAGGACCGAACGGCAAAGGAAACTTCCTCCCTCTCAAAGACAAGCTCAAGAGCAAAGAGGGACCCCGCGCGCCCGCTCCGCACACACGTCTTCAACCGTCTGCGCCAGCCCGACCTGCTCAACCCCGACCAAGCCACCGTCAAATTCATGCCCCGCCTCGCCGGCGACGGCGGTACGTCCTAACCCCCCCCCCCCCCTTTCCCCCTAACCAGCCCGCTCATCTACGCCAGGCGAGCTCATCGCCCCGGGCACGATCCAGGTGCCGTCGCTGCTCGAGAACCCGATCTCCCAGTTCGCGGCGCTGACCGCGCTGCAGTACGCGCGCGCAGCTGGAGAGCGCGGTGGGGGACCCGGTCTTTCCGGGGATTGAGACGTGGTGGATCGCTAAGGAGGTGGGTTACCCCCTTGGAGTTCGTTCTGCGGGGTGTTGATGCGCTTCTAGCCCCGGACGTACCATATGGACTACGACTCGGGAGTCTGGCCTCCCTTCAGGATCAACGAGCGCAGGATCCAGCCGGGGGACATGACCAAGGGCCTGAGCCTCCCCTGGCAGAGCGACTTCGGGCAATGCAACACGATGTGGTGCGTCGCGTCGCGTCCTTCCGCCCGCGCGTCAGAAGCTGATTCCCACAGGTGGCCCGCGTCGCGACCGGACGACGTCGTCCCGATGGAGCTATTCGTCGCCGCGGCCGTGGGAAAGGAGCCCAAGCAGGCCGCGGAGCTCTCGCGCGATGAGGCGCACGCGATCCCCGGGCTGCTCGAGGAGACGACGCGGCGGCGGTGGGACGGAGCCCATGCGCGTCACGCCGGACAGTACGTTCTTGCCCCCCTCCGTCACATTACGCATGTCCCTGACGAGAACGAAGACGACTCGCAGTTTTTCCCAGGCTGCACGGATATGGTGCGCCACTGGCAGCAGCTCGGCTTCGTTGCGCGCGTTGAGCTCCCGTTCGACGCGCCGCCTGTGTTTTATCGAGGTCGAGCGGAGGTTTCCGCAGAGGCCGACGCTCGAGGAGCCTTCCGACGCGGAAGAACAGGCAGCGGAGGAGGTGAAAGTTGCGAGCAGCGCGGCTAAAGGCTCTCCTGCGGGTAGAAGCACGAAGCGCAGGAGGACGTAGGCTGGCGGTGTGAGGCATCGACGCGGTGTGGTCCCTACACACCTTTGCTAGGTGGACCCTGCTCGCGGTGTCTTTCAGAGCATCATAGCTAATTGACAAGGACGAGCGTGATCGCAGTTAGTTTCTCTCAGTGCACCCAAGATGTGAAGGAGTCTTGTGGTCTGGCGAGAAAAGAGGTCGCTGCTATCTCCCTGTCCTTCTGGTGAGAAAAGATGTTGTTGCTCTCTCCTCCCTACTATCCTTCTGGTGAGAAAAGAGGTTGCTGCTGTCTCCTGTCTTTCAATTCAAATTTTATATTTTGGCAATGAGATCAATTTTCCTAGACGTCTTTCGCCCGAACGCACGCGTTACGTCTACTAGAATGTCTGTTCCTATAAATTGGTGACACGATCCCATGGAACATGGACAAGGCTCGTTCCCACAGAAAGTCAGAATGAATTGAGCACAGGAATGTGCACCCTACGAACGGACTACGGTATAAGCTTTTCCGTGGAATATTTTCCACCGCTGCGCTGGGAGTCCTAGGATTGCCACACGCTGAGGTTCACCGCAGCGTTGGCCATGGCGTTTAAGCGGGATCCGTAGAAGCTTTACAAGGATCCTATCACCGTGATATTGATACAAGCGTCACACGCAGCAGCACGTTTTGTGCCATGAGGATCTGTACAAGCTTTTCGAACACGATTCGGACGGGAACGGTGGAATAGCATGTCTAGGAATAACCTGATTAAAATATGGATTATGATGGAATCATATCAGTGTGGCGTTGCGGAGCATTTGAAGGTGATTAGTACAGTCTGAGACAAAAAGCCCCGTTGTAGATTCCCGCGAAGTCTGTTGCTACGGATTAGTGATGACTAGTTTTTAGTTTCAAAGTCAAGATTCGAGACTAACCTGAGCCACTGGCTTCGCAAGAATTTGCAAATAGCATCGTAATTATACTCTAAGGGGCTACTTGTGGCGGGACGAGCGGGTGATCGAAGTCTGCCGACCACAATTAACGGGACGCTCCAGTACGACGGTCCATGTGGCGTGAGTATTTCCCTATATCGCACCGGAGATCGCTGAAATCGAAGACGCGAAAAGCATTCATTCCATGGCGGGGCCTGCAGATGTTTGCTAGCTTGTACCGTAAAGAGGAGATATAGACTGAATAGTACGGCGTTTCCCGTTTAGGACAGCCTTTGCATGCGATGACACGAAGCAGCCCGTGTTCTCATGTGCTTCCTCACTGACGTGGCGCAATCTAAGACAACGTCAACGCTATGGCCAGAATTAATAATCATCGGTTCCATAATTAAGAAACCGCACCGGAGAGTCGGAACTGGTTTTGTTTATAAGGTTGCCTCGAGGCAAAGAAACCTCGGCGAATCAGAGTGTACATTCTACCGACGCGCTTTGGAGGTGCACGTTGCAGATGTGGCTGAGTTTTAAGGCCTGGAGCTTAGGTCGTTTAGGGTCTGCGCTCTCAGGATGGCCGATCGGAGTACTCAGGTGGACAAGGGATCTGTGTCGGCTTGACCTCGTTCCTGTGGTGCGTCCGGGGTACAAGGGTTATGGAGACTTTGCGGCGATGCTCTGCCATCTTAGCATATGCCACTTTGCAAATTTTAAGACACTGCTTGGAACACTGCTGGGAAACGTCAGGTGAGATTGTGAATGGACGTCAAAGCCGGCGGGGGAGCGGGAGACGAACATTGTTACATACTCATGAGTTGAGATTGACTGACCCAAGGAGAGTTACTGATTGATAGAAGAGAAAGAAAATTCTTGGATGTACTGTGGTCTTCACAGATTGCAGCTTTGTTGCCGCCAGCTCAAGTCGAAGAGGTCTCTGAGGAGCGGAAAGGCGATGCCGCCGACGGTCACTTCGGCGTCTGCGAACTTGGACAACATCTTCCACCACCAAAGCTTGAAGTGACACGACACACTACCAATCGGCACAGCTACAAATGATCATCGATACAAATGAAGCCCCTTTCTGTCAGATGCTACGGCTGCAGTCTCGAGGCTCAGAAACTTCAAACGCAGAGACGGTACCTTGATCGTCCTTCGTGTCTCCGTGGGCCGCACGACCATCTTCGCTGGAGCATCCTAGCACAGACCCTGAGCTGATCCGAGTGGACCATCGTGATCCTTGTGTTGACGACACCGCGATGCAGGGTGCAGACGTCACGTTACTCGTCGATGTGGCAGATCCAACTGCCAGGTCGCAGGGGCGAGCCGCTCCCATGCAAGGTGTGGCTGCGAAGATTGATAACCTGGGCACGGCTCTCCACTGCAAGTGTATCTCTGAAGCTGTTCTCTGCTGACAACGCTTCTTTCCAGAAGAGTTCTTGGGTTGCTAGACCTCGAGTGTCGAGACAAAAGGAGAGCGTCTTGGTTTTTTTGTCTCAGAGGGTGGAGGCAGATGGGGCTGTCGATAGGTCTTTTTGTATGGACCGGTACGAGGCTCAGGCTTCACTTTACAATTATCTTTGTTAACAATAAACCCAGCTGATAGTTCAACTCGTGGGCTGCCCAACACAAAAGACCTCGGACCGGCAATCTCCCAATTGACATCGAAGTAATGGGCGCTTAGCGCAAGGCGTTTCACAATTATGTGGGACTGCACCGACATGGACACACCGAGGATGCAAAGAGGCAAGCCGTTATCGCGACGCTTTGCACTATAAAACACCGCAGACAATTGCAGCTATGGCTCAAGCACAAGCACCCGGTTGTCTCACCTACCTCACCCCCTCTCCTCTCCATTCTCGATCTCCGAAGATGGCTACCGCCGTATACGCCCAGCCCGCCGCCGCCAACTACTACACTCCCCCCTCGAACCCGACCCCTACAGCAGAGGGGCTACCGGGTATGCGATCAATGTTCGGCCATTGAGCAGCCCAACACTCGGTTCCGCCTATGTGGTGGCTGCGTGAGTGTCCATGTCTACACTTGTTTGCATCTCCAATGCTGACAGACCTTGCCCTTCCGACAGATGGTCACACCCAGTATTGCGTTGAGTAACCTTCCATCATCATGATCGACGCTCCCCGTTGCTTACATCTTCGTCTAGTCCCCGAATGCCAGAAAGCCAACACTGGGGTTCACATAAGCAGATTTGCCAGTACACATCTGGTCAGGTTCTCGGCATCGAAACAAAGCGCTGCGAGCCACGGCTACAGTGAAGATGTCGTGAAGGGCCTCCGGAAGTTCACTTCCGCCCCCCACGCTACCCTCCTCGGAAGCGTGGGCAGGCTTTCAGGCTCTACAACTCAAGCGCGTCCCCTCCAACGTCCGCCAATACGCTCTCCTCGTCGAGCTTGGCTACCGCTCATCCTCCGACTCTCTCCGTCGGTACGTCATGCAGTGTCTCAGTGTTCAGAACTCTCCGTTGACCTCGAACCTCAACAGCTTCTCGATTAAGTCCACCCAGATCGTCCCGCGGACATTCGTCACCGACAACGACCCACTCGTGGGCGAGGACATCCGGCGGCGTGAGGACCGGTGCCGCAAGAACGGCGGGATCGGCACGGCTGTGATCATCATCCAGTGTGGCGAGGTCAGCCAGGTGATGCCCGTCGAGGTCGACTCGCCCGTCAAAGATTCTCCTGGGACTCGCGCCGACGACTGGGCGGACACGCTTCGCCACTTCGTCGATGCGGGCCGCACGGACTTTCAAGCCGATATCGACAACTTCCCGAGGGTGAGTCGCGCACGTCCCACGCTATTACCCCTTTATACTAACGTCGTCACAGAGTCGTCTACGGATGACATGGTCCTCGCTGCACCTATTCTTTTGTTCTCCATAGACCTCGCCTCGCTTTTTGACTTGCAGCGGCACGCTGGCCGTGCATCCTGCTCTCTCGTCCGCTCGTCCATGGACACCTCTGTTCGGCATTGTACATATCCTGCATCCCCTTCGTTCCGTCGCTTTCCATGCACAACTATCCTTCATCTTGCTTTCCGTGTGTATACCTTTCGGAACTCACTCGCGACCGTGCTAATACTTAGGCGCACATCATGGCTGTATTTTTCTAGACATTTGTAGCCAAAAATGTACCAATATACTGTTCCGTTGTATCATCACCCAGCCAGTATGAAAAGAGTGAGATGTCAGCGCGTCAGCGAACATCACGAAATCAATCCCTTGGAAAATGTGCGGTTCGCTTACCAATCCCGACACCATGTCCAAGTTAAGGATATTCTCGCGCCCATCGCGTCCACGTGTGCGGCTCTGTGGCATACCGATTCTGTTGGGCTGCCGCAATTACGACCCTACAGGTAGGCTTTGACTATCGTCGACGTGATTACATTCACAATCATTCCTCCAGGGTTTACTAGTGATTGAACATCGGGCCACCAACGCCCAGGTGTACTTGTGCTTTCAAATCCGTGAGCTCGTCGACAACATCATCTCACAGCTCACGCTGGATGATCCCAATGGACGGCCTCCCAGCCACACCCATCGCAGAAGAATGGACGGGTATTCGAGAACCACTCTTGCTAGACGTTGCGCGCTGACACGTGCCCTCCACTTCGATCCGCGTCCCTCGTCTCGAAGGCCTGGCACCGCCTCGTGAATCCTCATATATTTTCATACCTTCTACGCCGAGTTCGGGCGACGTGAAGAGGGGACTGTTGGACCACGGGCCTAACGGAGGGCGCACGGCCCCCCTCCTGCGGTTCCTTCACTTCGCACCTCACATCCGCGGGCGTCGTCCGCGTGACATACTCCTATGTCTCCCCGACACATGCAGACAGCGAGCGTGCTTGTCACAAAGCATTCGATCGCGTATCGTTGGCAATGCTACCTGCGTCTCCAAAATGCTTCAGCTCTCGGGTCCACTCGTCAAATGCCTTGGTAGTCCAGTTCGACACCACGATACACCACCGCAAATTCCCGCATTCGCTCCGCAAGCTGGTGCTCAACGGTATGGAGGAAGATTAGGACCTTGTGGGGTCACTCGGTTAATGTTATAGCCTCGGACTGCCACCTACAGAGGTTTACGGGCGCGCCTGCCCCCCCCCCCCCCCCGCTGCTGGCACAGTTTAGCACTGTGAAGGAGCTTGTTGTTGGCTCGACTAACGTCTTATTCGAAGGGGGCGAAACTCTCGACGAGCCTTCGTGGGAAGCTTCAAAGTCTCGTGTGTAACGTGTTTCAAATCCGGCGATCCGACGGCGCCGATGGTTTTTTCAGTTGTGCACTGCCTCAACAACTGCTCTACACTTAATTGAAGGAGCAGGTGCTGCTCTGGACGAGATCGTGAAGAACATTCCCCCCCAACTTGCGTCGAATCTTCAGCAGTTTGTCTGTTTGGATACCTGACTCTTCTCCGGATCCAGCAGTAAGCTCTTGATCAAATCTCCGCTTCATGAATTTCCTGACGCATGTTTACAGACATTCCGATCAAATTTAGCCGTAGCCGTTTCGACAACTTACAACACTTGACAATGTACATTAAGAGCAGAGCATACCAATTTGCTTAAGCGATGCTAGGGCTAATCATCTCATCACTCCTTTCTACTGGCCCCACACGTTCGGCTTCTAGAATTTCAACCCTCGTCGCCCAACTCAATCTCAAGGCGTCTTTCATGACCATCTGTATGGGTTGTATAAGGTCCGTCTAAGTCTTCAAGACCGGGCTTCAGAGGAGGATCTCAAGAAAAGTCGCTGAGAGGAAGGGCAACCGCGCTTCACGTATTTGGGTCTATCTATATAGGCGGTTGACCCCCACCTGGCATAGGACAACTGTCCCTTTCGACCGGCGATGAAGTCAAGGAGCACTAGTTTTGTCCAACTCTCAATGAACTCAGGTATTGGGACTAACATTAGGATTGGGGATGTCTCCGGTGAGCAGCCGCACAGAGTTTCCTGTTCCAATGATGACCATAGCAATTGTTCTTGTCCTCCGTGTACAGGCTGGACTCAAGGCTGTGTTGCTATATACTTGGAACGTAAACTCTTTGGAATCAATCA
The DNA here is from genome assembly GCA_035772785.1 of Phlebiopsis flavidoalba. Taxonomy (NCBI): domain Eukaryota; kingdom Fungi; phylum Basidiomycota; class Agaricomycetes; order Polyporales; family Phanerochaetaceae; genus Phlebiopsis; species Phlebiopsis flavidoalba. The sequence goes on along the minus strand of JAOCPU010000034.1, from coordinate 99,996 downwards.
AGATAAGCAACAGTGCTTAACGTTCTTGAAGACTATCATTCATCGATATGATGGCCAAGGTAAAGCCGAAATGTCACTATGTCTAATTTCGACTTGCTGGGCATGAGATATGCCAGAGACTGGGCTTGGTATGCCAAGTAGAAAAGCACGCCCTATCGGCCATAATAGTGTTCCACCCACCCCGTCCTTCACTATATCCTGCTTGCTAATGTAATTTTGGTGTGGAATGCCAGACGTTCAATCTTCACGGCAACAAGAAGGTTGGAGCCGGACGCTAACACGACGCAATGACTTGAGTCTACCGGATTGCCTTTCAAGAGCTTATTTCGTCTAACTGCTGAGCGCGTTTGAGGGCCAATTCCCAGGTCGGCTTTGTTATCAATGGTTGGAGCCGTGCAGTTCATACCTCACGTTATAACGTATGTACGGTCAAAGGGAGTGCCGAACACAAGTATATTAGGACGTACAACTACGCGAAGCGCCATACGCCCCCACAATCGCACTTCTGAACTCGCCTCTAAACAGGATCAACGGCTCCGGAAATCATTAATCAATGCCCCAGGGAACAGAAGGCAATTATTCTCAAATCTCGCAAGGGCGAAGCTGGTCCTAGGTACCAGGGAGATCCCGACGCCGGGGGTGGGAGAAGTGCTGGTCGAGATTCACGCCACTTCTCTGAACCCCGTCGACTGGAAGATGCATCTCGAGGATATTGGGGGCTACATCAAGAGCTACCCCGCCAGCCGTCTTGGGTACCGACTGTGCAGGGTGTAGTGAAGCAGCTTGGTGAAGGCGTAACAAACGTTGTCGTCGGAGACCGAGTGTGAGTGTGGATTTGGACCTAAATCACTGTCCGCAATGTAGCCGCTGAGGTGCCGCCGAAGTATGTTTCAAGGATTCTATGTACCCGACTGGGCAACGTTCCAGCAGTACACACTCGCTGTTGCGAACCTTACTGCCAAGGTATTAGCTCTACCATCAATGGACTTGTAGCATCTTGCTCACCGCGACGATGGATTGTAGGTCCCGCCAAATTTGAACACTGGAGGAAGGTGCTACTATCCCGTTGACCATGGACACAGCGGCTATCGGGTTGTATAACAAGCGATCCAACCATATGGCGGGGCAGCTTTCACTCCGCCATGGGAGCAAGGCGGACGGGGCAAATATGCAGGGCAACCTATGATTATTATGGGAGGCTCGTCGTCCGTAGGTCAACATGGTGGGCCTAAAAATGGGGCAATGAACATATTGAGCTCTTACAATTTTTCAACAGTCATCCAGTTTTCGCCAAGCTGTCTGGCTTCTCGCCATAATCACCACTGCTTCAATTAAACACGAAGCGCATTTCGAAGTCAATCGGTGCAACGCATATCGTTGATCGAAGCATCCGCTGTCCAATCTCCCTAGCGAAGTCGCTAAAATCACGAAGGAGCCTGTGCTTATTGCCTTTGACGCCATTTCCAACCCGGAAACTCAGACTGCAGCATACGAGGCCATTGCGCCTGGTGGCTTGGTCATGGTAGTGCTCTTTGCCGCAGGTCGACGCTGTAAAGATCACAGCTGAGAAGGATATCGCTGAGGTGTTCGGGAACGTACATGAGCCCGGGGCAGACCCCCCGATATCCATCGAGTTGTATAAGCACGTTACCATGTTTTTGGAGACGGAGAGATCAAGGTCAGGTTTATGTCCAATGTTGAGTTAATAAGGGCTAAAATCGATCGTATCCACTAAAGCCGAATAATGTCGAGGTATTGCCAGACGGATTACTTGGGATATTCGAGGGGCTAGAAAGGTTGAGAAATGGGGAAAGTCAGTGCAGCGAAGCTGGTGGCACTTCCGCAAGAGACCCCTTAGATTCAGTGAAGCTGTTTGATAGAGGCGTCGAGTCATTCGGGTCATGCATGTAACGCAAAGTATTCACTGAAATTCGAATGGAACGAGGATATAGCATTTCAAGATGTCTATCATGCCAAGGTGTCCGGCTGTAAAGCTATTGAGAGAGGATCGCGATGATACGAGAGAGTAACCCACGGAGTGCCCGATGGTTTTGCCTACTACGCCAAAATTCAGTGTCAAACCGTTGTACTTGCCCGTAATAATACGCCTTCTTCTCCTCAAAGTCCTTCTTGATGACCTCGAATACCGTCTGTCATCGACGCGACGCGGACTGTTCTGTCGCAGAAAGCCTTCTCGCCAGCTCTAAGCCGAGGATGGAGCCCGTTTTCAGCGCCGTCAGCATGCCTTGGGACGACAATGGATCAAACGCCATCAGCTGCATCCCCTATAGCCGCCCACCGCTGAGTCTCGTTCCAAAAGGGCTCGAGAAAGGACGAAGACGCGGCAGTGCTCTTTGGGTAGCTGACACCGGGTTCGTTCAGCACCTCGTAAAGAGGCCCGTCAATAAGAGCAGATATTTGAGGTGCCTCTCTTCGTGCAGTAGGGCGAGAAAGTCTGTCAGTTTGCGAGCAGACTTGGCCGTTGGAGAAGATCCATCGGTGTGGTAGACCACAAGACGACGGTTTGCGGGGGAGATGTGTAGAGTAGAACCAGCCGGATCTAGTGGCCTCTATGACGGTGCGACTGTCGTTGTCCGGGATATCATCTTCCGTTTTCTCGAATATTATGTAAAACGCGATGAGATCGTCTCGTTTGACAGTCCGGGCACCCAGCTAACACTCACGATAAGTGGTAGACAATGGAAGTCTGCAAAGGTCGTACCGTTTTTTGCCACAGATGCTTTTCTACCCGTCGCGTCTACTACCCAGGAGCAGTCAAAGTCACGAGTAACACCGGTAGCTTGTTCTTGAACCTGGACCCTCCACTTCCGAGGCCACTTGTTCAATAGACATCCAGCGTGCTTTGATAAGACGTTGAGGCTTCTCATCGTCTGTTTGCCCGCGTACGCAGCTCCTCAGAGTCTCATCAAATACAGCGCGATCCAAATGCCACCCAGGACCCCATAAGTTTCGTGATGGTAAAGTTGTCGTAAAGGTCAGGTCCTTTCCAAGCTGACGCGTTTCCTGCAGAATGAAGATGCTCGTCGCGCTGCACGGCTTCACGGAGATGGTCTGGGATGTACGGATCAAGATAACCCAGCACTCGAGTTGCTTCCGATGGGAGAGACTCTCCGACCTGCGAATGTTGTAGAGGGAGGAGGCGAGTATTTGGATAACCAAGCTCACCTTGAACAAAGATGGATCCGCATCGTCAATGACGAGAACCGATGCCTTATCATTCGAACGTAGAAGCGAAAGCGCAGTGCTACACCCGGCGGGTCCTCCCCCTACAACGATGACTGGAGAGAGTTGACGACGGCGCACGGACTTCGAAGTAGAGGCACGCACCGTCGTATTCTACGGTCGACATATCAGCCAGCATCCCACCGCGATGGATCCTAGCAGGAACCCGACCTCACAAATTATCCCAAATCGAGCAACAGGTCTTCCATGCTTGTGTCGACAAAAGCGCCTGATTGAAGATACATAGAGCCTTGTAACGCAGGAGCTCACTAGAAACGGGATATTTTGGGGTTACCCGCGAGAGATAATCATTGTGGCATCGGGAATCCTCGAGGGTAGACAGAAGAGCGCTTAAAGAGGTGCAGAGAGGCTGGAAGAAATATTGAGTAATTACGCGTCGAAGACGCGCTCAATGTCAAAGAAGACGCAGGAGTCTGACGAAAGAAAACATGTACCTTTCACATTAGCAAACAGTCATACTATATGCAAGCCTCCGTGTATCAAAAGACACGCTATATAGCCAGGGATTGGACGTAGTGGTCGTGGACAGCGATCAACTCCCGCTCGCTGGCGTCTTTGGGTAAGTCCCACGTGTGCCACGTGGGCGGTAGCTTGCCTTTTCGGGACAATACCCCGACGCTTAGACGCCCTAAATCAACGAAGCTCTCGCTCAGCTCGCCCGTCAAGACCACTCCGAAGGACCCTCGCCCCCCACGCTACGTGAGTGCTGCCAGTAGATTCTATGGACCTGTCGGATGCCGTCGATGGTGGTTTTGTGCGGTCTGGTGGACTTGTGCGGGGTGGATGCAGGCCGTTGGCGGCGGATGACGGGCATCTGCGCTTTGCAGGGTGAGGGAAAGACTATGCTGACTATGTCCGTCTCGTTGCAGCGGACTAGTGCGAGCATTCATCGCAGTGAGTAGTCTGTGATAATACCCTGAAATCTACTAAACTTGCGTAGCTACCGACCTCCGAACTCTACTAGCCCAGCATGATCATTACCAAGGAGAACAGGCGCACCATTTACGAGAACCTCTTCAAGGGTGCGTCCGCCGATTATAATTGCTTTGAATCCCTTGAACTGAATGTTTCGCTACAGAGGGTGTCTTGGTCGCCAAGAAGGACTACAACGCGCCGAAGCAGGAGAGGAGCTCGATGTCCCCAACCTGGAGGTTATCAAGGCCCATGCAGAGCCTTACTTCCAAGGGTCTCGTGAATACCCAGTTCTCTTTGGCAGTGGTACTACTACGTCCTTACCCCCGAGGGCGTTGAGTACCTCCGCGAGTGGTGCGTGTATTTCTCATTCTGCGCGATCAACGAGCGAACTAATCTCTGCATCAGGCTCCACCTCCCCGCTGAGATCGTTCCCCGCCACACACAAAAAGGCGGCTCGTCCTCCCCGCCCTGCTGGTATCCGCGCCGGTGGCGAGGGTGCTTACCGTGCGCCCCGCCCGGACCGCGAAGAGTACAGGAAGAAGGAGGGTCCCTCTGGCGAGTTCCGGCCACAGTTTGCTGGTGTCGGCCGGGGTGCTGCTCGGGACTAGACGTTGGCGTGATGGTTGCGCCCCGCTGCAATACCTGCGCTACTGGGGCGGCGCGGGGATGCCGGAGCAGCAGGGCCGTTGGGACGATCCCTACGATATTATGCCGGTGGATGTCTTTTTTACCTCGCTTTCCGTTGTTCTTTGTCGCAAAATTGTAGTATGAGCTCTCACATGCCCTGCTTATGCTATGGCCATATCGCACATTGTCGGAACGATGGACAGCCTTACAAGGCTATCCGAAAAGCTCTACTACATTTCTAGGGCGCGCCCTCACCTCTCTGCTCACCTCGGAAGTCGACTATTTGTTTGGTGAAAGAGCTAGCAAACCGTTGAATTTGGATCGAACGAAATCTGAAGGCATGGCTGACCTGACTCTCCCACAACCCCTTGCACCGCTCACGAATAGCGCCGATTGCATGGCCACCGTCTTGTCCAAATCCCCCAGATCCCCGAATCCTCCCACAACATCCCATGTCATCTTCATGTCATCTCATGGCCAAAACAAAAAAAAAGAGAATCAGCTCGTCGGGCTTGCTCTCACAGTCCCCTCAGCTTCTGGATTTCCTCGCCCAGACCCGTCAGTTTTCCATTCGCTCAACGGTCCTTCACTTCCGAACGCCGTTTTTGTAGGATACCAATCGCCTCGAAGTGTTCGTCCCGTGAACGCCTTGAATGTGTTCGAGCGTTGTGGCCGGGCTGCGTGCCGACGCATCTTCGTGTGGTGGTTGACCCCGACCACGGCACGTCCGTGGCGAACCATACCGTTCGGCTTATGCCGTCTGCCAGGGTCGGGTCGGCGAGGAGTGTGCCTAGCGTGTCGACTAATGCTTCGGCGCAATCTGGAAGCATGAATGCCTCGACGTGTCTCCATGCGCCAGTGGACGGCTAGGTAAGGCCCGTGAGCGGAAGTGAGACGCTGGGACATTGACCCAGAGCTTTTGCGAATAGTTGAGTGCGGGAAACAGGGCGGGGGGTGGCAAAGGGCATGTGACGGAGATCCCAATGGACGACAAGCACCTCTGGTTCCAAGGGAGATAGTTGATCAGAAGACTCGAGAGTCTTTGAGCCAGAGCGATGCATGGATTTCTGAATCGTTTGGCTGGATGTTTCAGTAGATCTGCCAGGAGCTCGCCCGAAGCGGTCACAGCTGGGAAGGTTGGGTCCCGGCGCAGTGAGATACATCGATAGAGGGTAGTAGCCGTCTAGTGCGAGTCCGCGGTACTTGTTTTTCAAACAATACGAGTTCTTGAGCCGACGGTCGGTGAAGCTCTAGGGGCTTGTGGTCGACAAAAAGGCTGAGCCCGTCGATGCTAGCGAGTAAGGGGGCTTTCTGGAGTCAACGACAGGTCTTCTTGAAAGAAGAGGATTTGCCCCTGTGGATGGTCGGGGACGCATGTTGAGCCATGTTCGAAAGTCGTCCATGAGCATTACCCACGACCCGTACCACCGCTGACTTCCTTGAGCTGCCTCGCAATGCTGCCCGTATCGTAGTAGGCCTCAAATGACCACTTTCCACAGGTTCCTAGACGGCTCTTGCCAACGTTCGGAAGGACGAGAGTTCTATTCAACGAGGACGCAAGTTGTACTAGCTGAGTCAAGTGCATGCGTCCGCGCGACTCCTGTTCGCCAATCCAGCAGAGGGAGCAACATACGACACTGCAGTCCACTAGGGCAAAATTGGGAGTCGATTCCCTCGTTGGTGACTCCTATGACTGTTGCATCTGCAGAGGGAGGGACTTCTGGAACGGCAGTAATCAATTGGGAGGCCAGCGTGACAGGTCTTTTCGTTTAAGTCTTGGGGTCGTTCGGCCTTGATCACGAGTGTGTCAACAGGTTTTGCTGGGGCAAGAGGCGTTTTGAGCAAGATTATCGATAGGGAAATGACCCGATTTGCGTTGCAGGGGCCTTTTGTTTGAGCTGGGCGAGAGAAGGGAAACAAATCGCGTATATCCAGTGGAAGTGACCGCGTCGGAGCGAAAGGTGGGTAGTATTTCAAAGTACTTCATCAGAACAGAGGCAGCAAGTAAAAGATGCACAAGCGAGAAAGAAAATGAGCAGCCGTCTGTAGGATCGGTTGGACCATGATGATCGTGCCACTGCTACTGGTAACCTGCGGGTTAAACTGACACGTCGAGAGCCGTTTTGGTTTCTCTGGGGGACAATTCGGAGTTGGAAGCAGGGACGCCGTTGCTTGTCCAGTTGTTGTACGAGGGAGTTTCTGACGCAATGAACGAGACCGAAGCATAGTAGACAAAGGTGTGAAGAGCGAAGGCAAAAATCCAAACCGACCTCTTCGCGACTCGTTGCAAGCCGGCGTGATGCCGGCCCGGGCCGGCCACGCCACAGCACCTTCATTCAAGAAAGGGAAGTTATCCCGGAACGACGTGTTAGTGTCTTGCGTTAGTGATTGTCCCTCTTCCTTCGCTTTTGAGACGTTTATACGCTCTGAATAAGGGTACGTATATGCTGCTGGGACAGGACTATGCGCTCCTATCTCGTTGGGTATGTCTCTTGCGTATTGCTCAACTGATGACAAATGACCATAAGTAGACCCATCGCAGGATGCTGCGAACGCTATCCCTTCGTATTTTTGTGCATCTTAACACCCCGTGGAACGGCCTACAGAGTATACGTCCTACAGCGTTAAATCCCCATAGATTTCTCAGTTGCATCAGGATTGATACAGAGATCAAATCCAAGCCCAAATCGCTCTCGCGTCCCGCACTGAAGGCTCGTGTTCAGCATTTGGTAAGGTCGGATGTTTCGCAATAGAATCGGATAACATTAACTGCAGAAGATCGTTGGACTATGGGTACAACATAGTCATACCTGAACAGTCCTGAGGGGTATAGAGAATACTCAAACTGGAGAGACCATGGCAAAAAAAAAAAATGACAAACTCAAACAGAAAGAAAGAAACAGGCTCGGCCCTCCTAGATAGCTCCCCCTCCAGTTCGCTCTGCTAGTCAATCCATTTCTCAACACCTGAACATGAACATCAGCATCAGCCACCGCTCGATCCAAACATATTGGTGGACTCACCGCCCTCATGAAGTTCAAAACTCGAACTTGTGTCTCGCACACTTATCCTCGAGCTCCTCCACGACCTGCATCACGTGCTTCGGTAACGCTGTTACCGAACGTACAATCAGTCTTCTTGAGCGCCACTCGCCTGTCGATTTCGGTGCACACATGCACTGAGCGCACCGAGCACCACAGACGCATCGCTGGATGGTGCTCAGGCTCCTGGCCGCCGTTTGGGCGGCGCGGGCAGCATGATGGAGCACGACGACCGTCAAGCTCTCCAGCGCGTCGGGGAGACGCCACTCTGTGGAGGAACGCAGTGTTCGTCGGGGTGCAGGGGACCAACGGCGAGCTCGCGCAGGGCAGCAAAGGCGTTTTGCGTTTGCCCCAGCGGCGGAAGAGCGCACTATCTCGATCGCGCGACCGATAAAGTGGAGGCATGCGAGCTTGGCGAGCACCTGCGTCGTCGACCGAGACAGTGCGTGTGGTCTCGATAGGGTGTTGTCGTCGTGGATACCTTTGCGGTACACTTCGAGGGTACGCAAGAATGGGAGCGTGCCCGAGGAGACGATGGGCGCGTCGTCGTGTTTCGTCAGGGCGATCCTGCAGGGTGGTGGACATAGGAAGGGTGGGGAGGTAGGAGGCGCATTTGAGGCGTGCAGGGCTGGGGCCGATGTCACGCAGGCACAGCCTAGTGAGCTGCTCCGGATTAAGGTTGGTGGGGCTTTGGATGCCGGTCGTAGGGTTGATTGAAGAAGCTTGGACCATATAGCGTCCAGGCTCGGAATGTGGTCGTTGTGGGGGGATTAGGTAGGCCATATACCATGACGTTATCGAGGGGAACGTAGAATCCTTGCCGCTTTCCTGCGCCATTAAGCCCTATAGTTACACACGATAAGATGTCGAAGGTTACGTATACGTCCGCAGAGTCGATGTGAAATTCGCCTGAACGCGTCGCGTCGCACCTACGTTTTCGTGCCTAAGGGGTCCGAGATGCTTGGGCCCGTCCTCGTTAAACATCCACGCCTCCTTGACGAGCGTCCTCAACGCGCGCTGCCGTCTCGAGAGTACGCGAAAGGGCGGCGGTGCTCTTTCCGTTGTCGAGAAACGGGCACCTGTAGAGAGACTCCACGGCCACGGTCCACGCACGGGTACCAACCGCACGCGAGATCAGCGCGGCATTTTTCAGGGTCTTCTGTGTGCCAGTAAGCACGCGGCGGGCGAAAATCGTGCGCGGCGCCCGACCTCGTCGAAAAATGCGTCTGGGTTGTACGTGAAGCCTACAGCGCTCTCGTACAGCGACGGTAGCGCGAAGCCGAGGATGTTGAGCACAATCTCGGGAGGAAGGTGCTGGGTGCTGGCGGGGATGCGGGAGAGGACCCGGGTAGGTTGCTGGGTCGAGGACGAGGGGACTGGGGTAGAGGGAGCTGTCGAACGTCCGCATCAAAAGTACTCGAGCGCGTCTTGTGCGCGCCGCGACCAAACTTGAGGTTGAGAATGTCGCGCGGAAAGAAGGAGAACGTTTCGCTCCTGTGCATTCGGTTTGTGTCCATGGTCTGGCGGGCGGCGTAGTGGTCGTAGTGGGGGCGGGAAGTGCGCCACATCGCGCTGGGGCTCGAACGTCTTATAGTGCCGCTGATCAGCGACATTCCGAATAGGAAGAAAGGGTTACAAGACGCCCCCGCCTGTCAGGCCCCATAGTCACCCAGCGCGAGGATTTGTGGTCATAGGAACTAGTAGCAAGTGGCCTCAGCTTTATGGAATGAACATAGCGACTTGAATGAGAGCCCTCACCATTCGAGCGTGTTACACTCGAGAAGCAGCAATGCTTCGAATAGCACATGCTGTATGTGAATGAGAAACCTGATGGGCGACCGCACAAAGGCAAGTCGAAGAGCATACGGTGGTTTTAATTTTGGACTTCATCATGAACTCCGTGATCAGGACAGGCGCCAGTACATACCTTCAGACCTTAGCTAGTAACATTGCCACTAGTCCCACTAGCTCGCCCCTGTCTAGAGGTCCAAACGACAACGTCTCGGTTGCTGGAGCAACGTCTGTGGCAAAAACCAAAAATGGGCCCACACGCCGCACCGACCAATGCCTGCGCCGGGACACACCCCATATGCAGGAACGTGAGTGATTCTGTCATGTCCGAAAATTTTCGTCGAGATGCTCCACCTGCCCCTGGCCTTGATTCTGAGATATAAGGCCGTAGATTGACTTTTGGCCAGGCTATACAGAACGTGGGAGCCCAGAACGCACCCGTTGACGGCTCACGGCGTGGGCAGCGCCGCCCGCGAACCACTGCTCTTTGCCTGCGGAGGTCCGTGGGCTGCTTCTTGTGGGGCGGCGGCATTCGCAGCTCAGTGCAATCGCGCGTTGTGGCGTTGCATCGTACGAGCGCAATGGAGATCGCGTCATCGGTGCTGCGATCGTAGGACATGGGACACAGGGACACACAGGGGAAGGTGCAGTTATGACGGGGTATCAATAGTCTCGGTATATTCGTCAGAGTAATTTCGTACTGTCATATGCAGACTCGTCGTAGTCGTTCCAGAGCAGCGTACAGACATTATACCATCCAGCAAGTAGTATAGCACTGGGGATATCGTGGGTTAGCTGTCGGGGACCGATGCACACCGGGGGAAGGTATACGTACTTGATACAATGGTACCAGCCACGGGGGTTTCGTTTTCGTTTCGTTTCAGCACACGTTAGGGGAGTTATCATCAAGGTCGTCAGAAGCTAGGGGCGGGGGGCGTCAACAGGGAACTCAGCACTCGATCATAAGCGCGCACTTACCATGTTCGTCTATGCGGAACAGGATTCCCCGTCGGTCACAGAGGTTCTGCAGCTCGTCCGCATGGACTTTGCCTTCAGCGGCGCACGGTTCCTCAATGCTGCCCGTGATTTTGTCCAAGTGCGCGACGATCGCGAGCTCCTTCATCCGCTTCGCCTCGTCGTTGAGTGCAAGGCACCGCGTGACGGGCGTCGAGCGTATCCCGGAGGTCTGACACATTCGCATGGTCCATAGCGCCCTGCTTGAGTACGAGCGAGAGACTCTCGAGCGCATCGGGGAATCGCCAGCACACCAGGTCGGTGTGGTCGCGCGAAGAGAGACGGCCGATTACGATGCGGCGGACTGTGCCGTCGAAATCGGAATCGAGCGCGTGACGACCATACAACGTTCGTCCTGCATTACGCGGATGTACTCCAGCTGCTGGAGCGCAGCTTCATCAAAGAGCTCGCGCAGGCCTGCCGACGTCTCTGCGATCTTGTGTTCGAACGACCTCGAGCGCGCGTAGCGCAGGGAGGCGCTCGCCCGCAAAGTACGGGCCCTGCCCAAAGTAAATGGTTCCCGACGAGGTGCATCGTGTGTAATGCGGGAAGCTCGGGCAGCCGCCCAGGGACGGCAAGGACGTAGATGCCTCGCAAGCAGAGCACCTGCAGGTGCGGGAGGAGCATGTCCGAGAGGCCGGGGAGCACGCAGAACTGGGGCGCGGATCGTGTCTCGTGCGTTGAGCCATGCAGACTCAGGCTCTCAAGCTGGCCCGAAAGCCGCTTCGACTTGAGTACCTGCGTGACGGGTACGCAGGAGACGATGCCCTTGCGCACCGAGTGACGCAGCGTGAGCGCACGCAGGACGAGCAGTTTTTGGAGAGGATGCGTGCCCAGTTCCTCGCGCCTGAGCGGCGAGGCTCCGCCGTCCCACGACCCAACCTGAATAGTGTCGGAGGCAGTCCCCTCGACACGGATTGGCGCGTAGATAGCCTTGACGAAACCGCGCGACGGAGAGAGGGGACTGCGTGACAGTTCTCTCGAAGAGCTCCATTTTCCGCGCGGGTGGCCAGCAGGGGGGAAGCGTACATGACCTCGCAGCCGGCCGAGTACCAACTACGGCAGGTCTTGCACGCCCACAGAAGGAAGAGTTGATGGCGAATGAGGGCTTGCGTGACGGCAGTGGCTGAGCGTTCCGGTGAGGATGCAGAGAGGGAAGAGCGGCGCTGGGAGAGACTGGAATCAAATGGACCCATGATTTCCAATATGTAATCTCGTCGGGGAGCCTTTGTTTGCGCTGGCGAGGAGACGATGTATAGCCTGCTGAACTCCAGCAGCAGAGGGGCCACTATCATGTAGATGCGGAGGCGAGCGGTGGCGCGCTGTGGGGTGCAGACGACGACTACGATGCGTTTGTGGACTATTGGACGCGACGGATCCATGCCCGCAAGAACGAACGCAATGAGCGCCCCATGAGTAATCTGCGGGTTCTTGGGTGCGGGTGTTGTGTGCGGTGAGCGACAACAGTTGTCAGGAAGAGCACACATGAGCAAAGTTTAAGTATGGAGGGATAACGCACCAAGTGAGAGATACAGGAGCTTTTACGCTGGTTACCATTGCAGACCCAGAGGGTGAGGCGGATATAGGGACAAGCCAGCTCTGCCTCGCCTCATGATATAGGGTCGGGCCTCGTCTGCGCCATGGGAATGTCAGAGGAGGCTATTCTAGAGCGTGATCTCGTATCAACAAACTCCGAGCTGCAGCGGCGCTACAAAGACGTGAATTTGCCATGGGACTTGAAAACTGTATTCGCACACTTCAAATGAAAGGGAACCGGTGGGTCCCCTTCTTGCTGCGTGTAATATGTGATAGGTCAAGTTGAAAAACCTGCGCCTACGGTCTGCAACAACGTTGCCAGGCTAAATATTTACTCGCAAATCCGGGACTTATCTTCAAATACCTTATTATGATTGTCGTTAACCCACGGGCACAGCTCGAGTCTTTTTTATAACACACGCTTCGTGGCTACACCAATAAAGAGCCTAGATTTCTACACATCAATCCAGATTAGACATTACACAGAGTCCTCTGCTACTTTGATAGCTTAGAAAATCCATCTCTTGGTGAGCAATCAATAAACTCTCATACTCAATCACACATCAGGCCGATTCCGCCACACTCGGAGAGTTTACGTCGTGTGCGGCTGCTCCACGAGTCTGATAGACAGTTTGAAAGACCAAGGATCACACTCTTGTGGTGGCACTCGGGATGTCAGTAGATTTTACACATTTTTGAAACAGGCCGCCACAAAGTTCGAGGGCGCGCCATGTCCAGCATCTAAGCGCGCGCAAGGCTGAGGCGCTAAATGCCGGCAAGAGTACTCCGGCCTGGCGGAGTCGGGACGAGGCTGGAAGGGCACTCTCCTCGTGCACATCGACGTGATAAACCGGAATATCCCTCCAATCGTCGCCGATTTTGCTCAGCGCACTGCCCTCGGCTCTCTCGCCTCGTCGAGCATGCCACAGCGCGATGCGCAAGTGCGAGCCCTGCAGAGCCCGCCGGATCCAAAGGTCACAAGAGCTTTGACAGTCGCTCCAGTCGAGGCCACTTGCCGCAGATGCGAATCTCAGTGCGAGCGTACGCCCTCGTGGTGCCCAAGTGTCTCCTGATACTCTAGCCGACAGCGTGCGGCTACACTTGGCCGTCAGCCTCTGCTATAAAAACATGTAGCAGTCCAGAAAGAAATGTGGCAGCCCCTTTATCCACCGTCGGTGCTACACACTACTTTCACGACTACTCTACGATCCAACTTTACGATGTTGTGGAATACTCTCACAACACGCATTATTTGCACGACTGTGCTTGCGGTATCCGCAACGCCAGCGTATCCCGAGAATGCAATCCAAGCGCGCGATGCTGCTGTAGACAACAGTTGTCTACGTCACTGACGCGAACAAGTTCTGGGTGAGTTTGGCAAAACTGGCTTCGTCTGGTACCTGGGTCACTGAGAGCCTGTTCGAAGTATGATCATGCCGCGCGATCTCATACCAACATTGGAGATAGCGAACATCCAGGGTAAGCCATTAATGCAGTTTCTACGCATGCTACCGCGGCGTCATCAACACGATTTTACAGAGGCATGAAGACATATTGCTCGCCTGCAGGGGACGCTACTACGGCCAGCAAGGCCAACTCCCGGCAGACTTCTGGAGCAATGTTGATTCAAGAGCGGTAAGGGCGTCAACGGCGGTCCGCTACGCCACGCGTGACGTCCCTCTCACGCCGCCTTCTCTTTTCAAAAATGCTCATTGACCATGAACTTCAGTGACGGGCTGCATTCGGCCAGCGCATCTCAGCCGTCTCGAACAACCCAGAGGACCTACGGAGGCCAGTACGACTCCAGCGGTCCGGAGTGTCGGCGGGCCGTGGAAACCCCAAAGGTAGCCAGTGCTTGGTCTACAAACACTACGTCGAGCTCGTCGAGCATGCTGGCCCTCGTGCGTGCATTCAATGTGCTGCCCGACGACCCCGCAGATTGCCATACGAACAAAGGTTAGTGGCCCTTTGTGTGATTGGCCGCTGGACCATGGCTGATGTCACGTATCTAGATACTCAGGGCTGTCCCAACGTCATCCATGGCAACTACTTCAACTAGTGCTTGAAGAAGTTGAGCAGTGCCTGAATTGAATCTCCCGATTTGGACTTTGTAACATGGACCCGAATCGAACTCTTTCACCCTGGACTTTCACATGTACACATCTAATGGACTTCACGAGGAATTGTCGAATCATCACTAACGAGCGACCCATGTCTTAAACCGTCCCCATGTCATCTCCTACTATCGTAGTATCATCTCGTTTGATATATTCGTTCGTACTTCACTTAACCTTTAATAGTACAAATATCTCCTTGAAACCCGAGCAACAGCCTTACGCGTATACTTTTCGTTCCATCCAGGCAAGATCTGCGCCGTTACTCAAACTTCGGGTCTCCACGCACAAATGTTCTTGGTCCGCTGCCACTTCTGCTTCGCAAAACGTCCACTCTACGCACATCAAAGTCAGTGGCGACTACCTCACCCGAACATGAGCCATTGCCTTCCATGGTCGGGACAGGATTCCCGCTCTCCTCGAAGCTGTTCTGCGTGAGACCCTCGGCGCTGCAGGCACGGGCGACTCTTGTTTTTTGATCGCCGAGAGCACGACGTCGTTGTGCGGGCTAAATCTAGGATGTCAGCGCCGTCGGGCGCGACGACAGGTGCCGAGACATACCGCGAAAAATAGAGCAGCAAGGCGTGACCGAGGCGATCGACATGCTGCTGGTACCTTCGGCGGCGCAGAACACTCTACATAGCAACAATCAAATCAGCACGAAGCACGGGCGTGCGGGGAGTCGGGGGAACGGAGACGGGACGGGGGTAGGGGCCGCGCATCGCGGGCCACCGGTGGATCGTGCTGTCGGACGTATGCCGCCGGTGAGGAGGCCCTCAGCGCGTCGCAGTGTTGACGGTCAGCGTGCCGCAGTTCCTGCGGCTTGACCCACTTCGCACGTCGCCCGTGCGGTGGGTTCCGTTGATCTGCAGCGCCGCGACGGGCAGCGCCGGAAGAGAGGTCAGCGTGAAGGAGCCTCAGGTCCGTGTGTCCAGCGGCCCACCACAGCCCCAGCTTTGCGTTCTCCTCTCCTGGGGAAGAATTTGCCGTATTTATCATGTAGCCTGCAAGGGTGGTCCTGTGCGAAGATGCTAGCTACGGGCGCGCGAAACATAGGGTAGGTGACGTACCTCGCTCTTTTTCTCGTAGGTGTGAATGTGTTTGCGAGAGGTAGTCCCTCCAAATAGGGAAGCTCAAGCGCGAGGGCCAGTAAGGGTATGCAAAGGGTCGAGGACCTCACACTGTGCAGTAGACATGTACAGCACGTGGTCAACGCACACTTGCCTAGCTAAGTATGAATTGACGTACCCGGGCGAATGCTTGCGATCTCGGCAAGTTCTTTTCGATAACCTCTGGGGTGGTTGTGGAGGCCTAAATCGCCGTTAAACTCGTGATGACTTGTTAGAATGTATGCAAGCAACCCGATGAGAGCTCGTACTCGGGATGTTGTAAACCTCGACGCGGTCACAAGCAACACAGACGCAGCATCTAAGCTGGAAGGAGATGTCAATACGAGTAGCCACGCAGGCGTAGGCTATGCACAAAAGTACTCACATACGACGCCCTGCAGGCACATATCCGTTAAATGGCACCGTTATCTGCACATAACAATCAGCCACGCCACACACCATATAAATATTCGCACTGTCACCAAAGCTCCTCGGGCACATACTTGAGCTTCTCCTCCAGCGGCGTCTCATAGAACTGCTTCCCGATCGCAAACTGGCGGTTCACGCGCTCCTGCGCGATGTTGCAAGCCCTTGACGTAGAAGAAGCCGTCCCTCGCGCACGGCGCTGGATGAGCTGCCTGTGCGAGCTTCTGTGTTTGCCTCCCGGTGTGTCATACTGGCTCAAGTCTATCGTGACTAGGTCTGCCAATCGAGGTTTTCCTGGGTGGTATGTTAGGTCGATGCAGGTGTGGGTATGGGGCGTGAGACAGACTTGGTCTCTAGGGACAAAGTTGTAGGAGCCGAGTTCGGGGACTGGGACAGGCATAACTGGTCAGACGTTGTTCAATGTGTTTGCGTTAGGGGTTGAGTTCGTTCGCAAGATACCGTTGACTGGTCTGCCTTCATTCTATTGTTATATGCATCCTTCCTCAGGGTTCATGCTATATGACCAAGCAAGAAGCTTAAGACGTGAAGGTGCTGCACTGGTCACCTCATCTTCCTAGACGATGGTGCTATCCAGACCCTCTGATCTCAGCGCGATCCGAGAATGCAACAGCCGTGAGACTCACGACGGGAGGTTTTCTATAGGTGTAAACTTAAAGGTCTGATAGCGAAGCAAGAGTTGCAGCTTCGTTGGAGTCTGATTATCGGCCGAGCTCAGGTAGGTTCAGTCGGGACCTGATCACGCAGAACCCATGTTTGCATTTGGTCTGTAGAAATACACGTCCTCAAATTCCGTTGTTTTCCTATGCGTAGAGCTTCTCGCTGTGGCCCGGTAGAATCTGTGCAGTCTCGTACTTGGGGTCGCCGCGGACGACACCCTTCGTGCGCTGCCACTTCTGCTTCGCGAATGTCCACTCTGCAAGAGACATTAGGAGTAGTTTTTGTGCTGTTGCAGAAGGACTCACCCTCCATGGTCGGAACAGCGTTGCCGCCCTTTTCGAACGTGTTCTGAGTGAATCCCTCGCGTACTAAGACAGGAGACTCCTTGATGGTCTCGAGACGGACGTCGTTGTTTGGCCTTCACGATTGAACAGTATCAGCAACGCAAGTGGAACACCGCATATAGCCACTCACCTGGAGAAGTAGAGCAATCCGAGCCTGTCAACGTGTTCCTGATCCTTTGGAGGCGAAGTCACGCTGAAATGCCGTGAGCTCAAGAATTTAAGTGAGAATCTTGAGAAACTCACCGGTGAATGGTGCTGGGTGCCTCACGTAGCCGCCGGTCAAGAACGACAAGGCGTCGCACGCTTTAGACGTTGACGGTCAGGGTAGCATCCTGAGGTTTGACGTACTTCCACTCGCCGGTCTTGTGGTTTTGAATTTGAAGCGCCGCGACAGGCTGGCGGAACAGAAGAGTCCACGAACCGAGGTCTGAATATGCTGTTCAAGCTTTTTTTGATGCTAACGCGAGGATTTCAAGGCCGTACCGGTGTGGCCCTGAACCCAGAGCTTGCCAATCCTAGCATTTCTCCTCAGGGGTGTACTTGCTGTACTTCATGTATCGCAGATGGTCCTGGAGACGATGTCAATGAACAGTTCCGACAGGGAGGGCGCCGTATCCTTACCTCACTCTTGACATCGTACTTGTGAATGTTGGTGAAGTAGTCTCTCCGGAAGCTCAAGCGCGATGGCGAGGAGAACGTGGAGGGGGTCGAGGCACTTCTGTGTGCAGAGACTGGAAGCACGGCATCAGCTACATGCCGTAAGCGACAAGTTTTGACAAGCTTACGTTCGCGAACTCCTCGATTTCAGCGATGTTCTCAGGAAACTGGACAATCCTCACAGGGGTGTTGATGCTTGAAGGTCGCCGTTAAATTCTGCCCTAATATTATAGGAAATGTTCTGTGATGTTGTTGTCGTATGACCATACTGGGGATACTTGTAGATCCTCCATCGCGTTCCTTCATCCAGAAGTCAGGCGTCCCCAAACTAGAGTAGCATCAACAAACTAAGATTCCTCGATTGAAGAAACGATCTTACTACGGCGACGTAACCAGTCAGGAACGTAGCCGTTGAATTTTCCCGTTGTCTAATAGACAGTCCGTGTTCAGTAAGTCCCAGACGCGTCATAACCCCATTGATACGCGTACGAAGGCCCTCCAGGGACATTACTTTGATCTTCTCCTTCTACAGGCCAAGTCATTAGAGACGCTTGCCGATGGAGAACTGGCGGTTTACGCGGTCTTGCGAAATGTTGAAGTTCTTGACATAGAAGAAACCATCCTCGCGTACAACCCTTGACGAGTGTCCCTGTGCAAGCTTGCTTTTTGCCCTCAGGAGTGGCGAGAAGATTGAAGTCCCAAGCGTGGATCTAGAGATCGGCCCACTCGAGGTTTTCCTACACGCATTGTAGTTCAGTGCGATATTTGAATGACAGAGAGGAATCTAGCTGACCTTCGTCTCAGGAACAAAGTCGTAGGAGCCAAGTTCAGGGACAAGCAACCGGGCATTTTGATGGCTACCACGTGGCGCGGGGATATAGGCTTTTTAGGAAGGTGCTTTCTGGTCGTCGACGTCGATGTCCTAGAGACGTTGCCTTTCACAAAACGGCGAAATAATGAGTGAGCTCTTGCTCTCCTTAGGGCCGTCTTTTCAATGGTCCTCGACGCTGCTTACACCGAAACCATGACTCACGCGCTATAGGAGATGTGCGTTTGGGGACTGGGTGTCACCTCATCGTCTGCCTGCTTCGATGATGCTATAACTCTCCTAAACCTGCATCATTCCCTCACGACCCCCTCACGGGATACAGCTTCTAGTGATTCGTAAGGCCCCAGAGATTGAATGAGACTACACTGCTCAAGTGCTGACCATTGCTTCTTGTTATCTCTGGCGTGCTCTTGCAGCATACTCGCCGCACAAGGACGCTGAATGTGAGCTCTCTTGGGATGTAACAGCTTTTGATGTCGACATAGAGACCTGAAGTCAACGAATATCCAATAAGGCCCCCTTTGCTTTTTTTTACATCGGCCTGCTACATGTGCGTCCATCTTCGGCCTCATACTCCTGCGTTCTCTCGCGGGGCAATCTCATGAACGTTGAACCTCAACGGCTGCATCTTCGAAGACGGAACCCCTGAATGAGCCCATCCCAGCGCGAATGATGCGATTCTTCAGACGACTGAGCACTCATCCAATGTATAAACTTCATGAGTTAGATGGAGAGGTCGCTAGAGCCTCTGCTTCAGCCAGAGTCCAGTTCTTCGCGAGAACGAGTCGACACATCTCCAGCCATGACAGGGAGCTTGAAGAGCAAACCGCGTCGGCCTCTCCGAAGCTACATCTGGTACGTGCCCATGGCCTTTGATATTCACTCTTGCTCATTGGGTGCCACAGGGACACATGGGACAAGTCCCCCGAGGAGCGCAAGTTTTTGGGTAGGAATGCTGGATGCATGTCTCTTGACATATGCCGCGCTGTCCTACTTCAGCAAATACCTGGACCAGCAGAATGTGACGGTAAACGGGATTGCCGACATTCATCGTCCTGATGCTCACCCTATTTTCGTAGAATGCATATGTATCCGGAATGAAGACTGAGTGAGTACCAACATATACATTTCGCCCCGTGCACTCATTTCTCATCGTATTCTACAGTCTCAAGCTGTGACGTACACTCAAATATGCTTAGTGAACATTAATGTGACGCCCCTTCTAAAGTCATGGGAATGAACTCAACTATATCACGACGGCATGGACTTGCGGATATGTCATAGGCCAGATCCCCTCGAAGTATGGCACATACGTCCGAAGTGGCCAGCTCGTCATCTACAAACCACTTAGTCTGCTTCTGACGCGTGTTCGGGGCCGTCAATATGGGTACGAGCATGCGCACCTAATTTGGGGGGACGAGAACTCATTCAGTCGCGTCCAGATTCCAGCCATGGAGCTCATCTTCATCTGGAGCGTATTGACCATGGGTCCTTGCATCCGCGAATTTAGCTTCTCGACCTTGGTTGCTATTTCGATTTTTTGTAGGCGATTCTTACTCCTTCGTACCCAAGACCTTTAGCTGACTGAGTGGTCAGGCCTGGCGGAATCAACGTTCTATCCCGCGATACAGTATGTGATAGGAAGCTGGTACAAGAGCGATGAGCTCGCCAAGAGAGAGCGTGTATCTTCCATGTGGGTCAAGGATTATTGAGCTTTTTGCATCGCTGACACCCTCATAGACGGGGCAAGCGCCATAGGCCCCATGTTCAGCGGGTTCCTGCAAACGGTAGGACTATCCACTTTTGTCGAGCCACGAATTGGAGCTCAGTGGTGTGTAGGGCGCTTACAATGGGGTTGAACGGTGTACACGGATTGGCGGGTTGGAGATGTACGTGCCGTGTATACTTTATCGAAGACCCTATTCTAACTCGTCGTTTTTCACGTTCATGGCTTTTCATCATCGACGGCATCATCACCATACCCATTGCCCTCCTGGGCTTCTTGATTATGCCCGGTACGACACAACGCTCCTACATCTGTCAGCGTGTTGAACATTCGTTACAGATATCTCCCCTCGAACACTAAGCCATCGATATTTTACACTCAAGAGCAGATCGACTTGGCCCAGCGCAGGATGCTCTCTGTCGGGCGTAAGCCTCCGTCGCATTTCACTAAGGCCAAGGTTTTCGGCTTCTTCAAGACGTGGCACGTCTGGCTACTCACACCACGTACGTTCCATGTCTGATGCGCTGTAATTATCCCCCCTGATCCTGTGGAATGATAGTGTACATCCTGGTGAGCAGTGCTAGCTCAGTTAGACGAAGTCGGGCAGATGGTTGACCTTCATACCCCATAGTTCAACAACGCGAGTGGGCCCTCGACATCGATGATCTTCTGGTTCGTCTTCGTTTCCCTAAAGTTATTGATGTCTGTCTAAACTCATTTGGGCGTAGGCTACAGAGCTTCAACACTCCCGGTCACCAGAAGTACACCATCGGCCAGATAAACACGTACCCGCTGGGAATACAGGCCGTGCAAGTCGTAAGCAGTATGTTGCATTCATGACTCTTCGACGAACAGATAGCTCAATTCGCTCTAGCCTTGGTGTGGGCCTGGTGGTCTGATGCTATGCAGCTCCGGTGGCCCCCAATCATTGTTGCCGGCGTATGTTCACCTTTTCCTGCTCTGTCTGACAGTCGTGCTGACTACCGGAAAAGCTATGCCACATGATTGTGTGCATCGTACTGGCCGCAACGCCGCTCTACACACACGTGGCCAGGTGCGTAATTTACTTCTGACTGAGATCACAGCGCTCATTCGCGGGGCGACCCTCAGAACGATGGGTCTTCTACTACTTTGTGAGTCTACCGTCTACCATATTGATTCCATGCTCACCCCTGGAATCACAGACCTCCATCCAGGGCGGTCTTTCCGGTCTCATCCTGGCTTGGGCAAACGAGTTGAATGGAAGCGATAGCGAGAGTAAGTTTCGATGTGTCAACTAGATCTGAGGTTTTCACTCGTCATTCATCTAGAGCGTTCCTTCGTGGTCGCCTCGTGTAACACATTTGCCTACGTCTTTCAGGCTTGGTTACCTATGTGAGTGCAGCGGTCCGTCTAACCCAATAAAAGCCGGCTCAACCGCGGTATCTAGCGTCATCTTCCCTCAGGTCGAACAACCCAGGTAGGGTCAAATATCGCGTCGACATACTGAACGCAGAGAGCTCATCTCGTTTGCAGAGTCTTGAAGGGCAATATCACGACCGCTTGCATTGATTTTGGGCTTAGTGCGTATCCCCGCCATAACGTGACGCCTATCCGCTGATCTCGCTTTGGAATAGTTGTTGTCTGCCTGCTGGTACTCTTCATGCAGAAACGTGACGAAAGGAAAGCCCTGTGTCTCCGAAGTCGGAAGCACGGTCGATGAATCAGCAGATGACCTTGACTCTAAAGTCAAGCTCAGTGTGGACGGGACGTCCGTACATGAATCGACCTCGTAAAACATAACTGAAATCGAAAATTTCTTTTTGCAAACAATGATACCATGGTTAATTTGCTCGACCTTTTACTCGAAATAAAAACAGTGGCTCGTGCGTCGGCATCGACCTTTGGGCTAGGCCTTAGACCGCGCGCGCCTCAGACACTGATCGGCCGGAAGCGCCGCCGCCCGATGCAATCGGCGAACGCTTTGTGGCGCGAAGTGCGCGCTAAATCTAATCCGCTTGCCTGAAGTCGCCCCCCATCCTGGTTGAAACCATTGAGTGTCTTGTATGTGGCCATGTGGCTAAAACGCATTTGTAGGCGTTCTTAGATTAGTAGGTTGCCATTCTGAAAGTACCAGTCAACAGCAGCCGCTGTTCATTTTGTAAGCGTTTTCGCTGATGTTCCAGTGCCATTTTTGGAAGTTGTTCATACGATTTTAGGGGTCAATCATCACACGGCATCTTCGACAAGTTCACTATATGACCAATCCAGATGCGCGACAATGTGGCTTCCTGCCGTGGCTCGTGGAATCGCTGCCTCGCTCGACCCAGGTCTGCGCCTCTTGTGCGACAACGGCCGGGCAGTCAACACCCCTTGCTTCCTTCTCCAGATAGCCGCATACCTACGTTGCAAAGCTGAGGGTGCGTCCCGGGCCACCATTCTTACGCTTGACATATGCAGAGCCACGCACGTACGCTCGTCAAGAAAGCTAGACGGACAATGGATGCGGTTAAGTCAAAGCACTGAAGTAAGTGGCCCACACGAGCCACTTGACGGGCGGGTAGCCATAATCCCAACCCTGGCCTTGAGGCGTCCACATATTGCCAATAATATTGGTGGCTTTGCTATTCCATTGTTCTCGGGATTCAATTATTGCGGGTTCGGTCGCAAACATCCCACGCCGCGAAGGTTCTTAAAACAGATCTTCGATCGCGGGACGCAGCTTATATTTACTACCACGACCAACACTCTCCTCGAAACTGTGATTGCGAGCCCCCTTTACCTTCTTATTTCTTGAGCGACCATCTGTGTAACTTCTAGTGTCTGTGCTCTTTATCGTGGCCACAGAAGGAGTTTCTGGTGAGTCATACGACTCGTGCTGCTGGTCGCGCTACTGATAAAACACCATGATCTAGTAGTGTTGAAACATGTATAACGGTCGAGGGCACCAATGAGAACACCACTCCTACCGGGCAAAGGCAGTCGTCTAAACGAAGGCACACGGAGACACTTTGGACAGCGTTGCCTCTGAGAATTACTGGCGCAATTTAATTGAAGGACCTGGTCTTAACCCGTACAACGCAGGCCACAGGTCTATTCCCCGCCACCAAATCCAATCGCTCGAGAGGTCTTTGATTTTGGTGCGGCTCCGAACTTCAGGTATGGTAATCTTCGCCGTGGCCTTGAACAGGTTCCTGACAATACCGACTGGTTTGGTACACTACCGACTGGTTTGGATCGTACCTGCAGTATACTCTCTTCAATGATTTCCACCCGGATGTAAATCGACCCATTCCTGCTAACAGCCAATGGGCGCCACGGGGTTCAACACTGCCGAGCCGTGGAGCTATGCATTTTTTAACATGTTTTTCCAACATCGGATCTGTGCTGACACCTCTGCTCTACTTTAGGGTTTTCCAATATCAATCCCGGGATATCCAGGACATATGTCAATGAACCCCAGATACGCTAATATTCCTCTTGGGTATTCCGCTCTCCAGATTCTCCAATCCCAGTCACCGGCTCGCCAGTGCCACTTCTCAGCCAACCTCTTTGCATCCGGGTCCTCATCCAGCTCGGGGGCCCGGATACCCCGTCGGCGGTCTTCTTTCCAGTCATCGTTATGGGCCCTCCTATGTACCACCCGACCCAACTCTCGGCTTGAAGCAGTATGCCCCGGGCCTCGATACGGTGGAATACAAACGCCGCCGGTTGAACCACAACTCCAAGAACGTGGAGACCCCGCATGAGGACCACGAGTCAGCCGCCGTCGTCTTCGGTTTCGATAAACGGCAAGAAGGATGACTACGACCTAGAACATCGCTATACATCACGCTCCCGTAACTGAAGGGCAGCCAGGCCCGGCCGACGACTATTTCACCGTCCCTCCATCTGCTGTTGACACCAAGGGCGTCGAAGAGATTCGGATCGTGGCGCCGACGCCGACGCTGACGGCGAAGATGTCACCGGTCGACGAGGTGTCCGAGGCTTTCTCTGCTATCGACAATGAAAGGAGGAAGCATGACAAGAAAACGACTGATCCTACTACCCCGGGAGAGCTCGCTCACCAAGTCGGTGGACCACTTCCCCTGTCACGCAACTCTCTAGCGGGTCGACAGATGGCGAACGACGTGAAGCGGGCGCTGGAGCTCAGGTTGCAGATCACAATATCGTGGACAGGCCCTTATACCGGTGCTGGCGGAGGCTCCACTTCTGGCGAGTGCACTGGCGAAAACAATGCTAAAACTGAAGGTGCGGGGAGCGAAACCACCCACCATCGGATACCCTCGCCGACGACGCTTGATATGAGGGCTCTGATGCCGACGCTGACGGCGAAGAGGTCACTGGCGACGAGTTGTCTGAGCTACTGGCCAAAGAATGCGGTGAAGCTCCTCCTCTGAACTCCAACAGCCTTGGCGAGGGCGCCGACGCCGCTGGAGTACCAGAGCTGTATGTCTCTGCTATCAACAATCTCAGCGAGAAAGAGAAGGGGCCTCTTGCGCTTGCCGCGATCGAATCTCTCGTTGGGAGGCGAACTTCAAAACTGCAGGCACTTGCTTTTCCTCACGCCTCAAGTCCCTTGGACCCGTGAGGTCGAATGACCACCGCTCTAATCCTCAAGATCTCCCTTCCATAACTGGCTCTATCAGCGTCTTACTTCGCAGGTCAAGCCCGAAATTACGGTTCCTGTCCCAGGACCCTGTCGTACTATATCTTCACTCCGCTTGATTTTGGTCCAGATGCACCAGTGCCCGATACTCACCATGGCTCTGTCGCTCCAACCGCTACAACTGCACCTGCTGCACCCACGGCTCCTCAGGCTCCTGGCCCTGCCGCTCGGTACCGGGTCTATCCCGTGCCCGTTGACTCTAGATGATGGTTGTGACCATCTGTGGCGACGCACTTCTCGAAGGCAGACATCACGGACTGATCACTCATATCAAGGCTCGACACGCCCTCTGGTGGAGTTCGCATGGGTCAAAAGTGGTCTGCCCGCCAATGCTCTGAAAGCATGACACAAGGGAGCTTCACGAAGCACTTTGCAAAGCATCTCAAGCGTGAAGGGTTCAAGGGCTGTTATCCTGTCGCAATGCAGGATGCATGCGCGGTGCTCTCTAGGCCAGATGCCGTCGGACGCCACATGAAATCCGAGTCATGCCCAGGCTACCCAAGCAGCTTTAATCAGATCAATGCACCGTTGGACTCTGGATCTTTTACGCCAACATATATTGGTGGCCACTAGGTTCATGTCTCGCTATATACTAATCTTCTGTGTCAATGCAAATAATCATATTCCGCTTCATGAGTGCTGTCATTGATTCCACGAACGACACGCAAACGTGGTTCGTCAATGCAGATCCCCTTAAATCGTGAATCTTTGCCTTTTCAATGAAGGATGAGAGCAATGCCGCACCCGAGAAAACGCTGCGTCAGTATTGCGCGCGTGCGCCGGCACCTATCCAGCTCGCGGTGATCAGTGAAAACGATGGCAGGCAGCTCTGTCGGTCTACCTATAGTCTTGATAAACACCAGCAGTCTAGGCTAGATAGCCCCCATTATCATGAGCATGGTCGATCAGACTTCTTCCACAGGAAAGCGGCGAGTCGGGTTATTATTACACCTTTGAATCCAAGTTCCGACACAGTACTTTACTGTGTCGTAGTCCATATGCGACGCCCTGCTCCATCCACACACTGTGATATAGCCGCGCCGGTACGCATCTCGAGCTCCTCGTGGGTGCCTTGCTCTAACAACGCGACCATCGTTCATAACCTATAATCAGGTCTAAAATGATACGCGTCAGGAGCGGTTTGAAAGCCCGTTTATAACACACCCACCTGCTTCAACGACAGTACGAAGCCTGTGCGCGATGATGAAAATGCTCGTGCGAGCTTTCTCATGGAGTAGGCCGTTAATGTTCTTCATGAGTTCGGTCTCTGTATGAGCATCGAGCGCGGAAGTCTACGGATCCAATAAGCATTCGCATAACGCAGGTACTTTGGCTGGCGCCCTACCGCTTCGTCGAAAAGAACAGGATCGGTGGATCTTTCAGCAGGACCCTCGCCACGCGAGCCGCTGTTTCTCTCCAACCACTTATCATGAGCCCTCTCTCGCCCACTTTCGTCGCGTACCCCTCGGGCAGCCGCCCGCATCACCGCCTCGTGCACATGCGCCTTCCGAGCGGCCTCCCGGACCTCCTCGTCGGTCGCGTCGAGTCGAGGTCGCCATACCGGATGTTGTGCAGCACATCCGAGTGGAGAACCAACGGCGTGTCCCTGGGGCACCACGCCAACTTGCGCGGCGAATGCTCTCGATCTGTACGTGGTCGACGTCTTGCACCGTCGATGAAGATCTTGCCGGACGATGGCAGGTAGAAACGGTACAGCAGCCTCACGATCGTCGATTTGCCGCAGCCTGACGGTCCGACGAAAGCGACCTTCTTGCCCGCTGGAATAGTAAAGCTGATCGTCCGCGGGAAGATGGGCCGATCTGGATGATAGGAAAAAGTGAATGTCTTCGAAGGGCGAATCGAGCCGCCAGTCAGCTGGAGGGCCTGAGCGCTGGGTATTTATCCTGTGGATGACATTGTTTAGTTCTATTGAATTCATGATTGGAAAGAACGCATAGCCTACCCTTTGGTGGCTGATTCTCGGTCTGAAGCTTGAACAAAGTTCCAAATCCAGTAAACTTTGCTCTCATCTCGCGGTATATTGTACCGAGGAAGTTGAGTGGCAGAGAGAGCTGGAATACAAGCTGGTTGATCATGACTAGATCACCCACAGTCATCGTTCCTACGTCCGGTGTAAGCTTTCGCAGACTTTGGTCACACATTCAAAAGTACCTTTGACCACGCCTTGTGCCGCCAGGAACATCATAGCTGTGAGCGCACACTTGAGAGAAAATGATATTCTGCCCATGAATTGAGATACGCCAGCGATGTCGCGATGTTCAGCGCAGCTTTCTCGTACGACTTGAGATGTTTGTCGTACCTGAGCGATCTCATACCTCTCGTTGTTGAAGTGCTATGAGAGGCAGGATTGAAAATGGTCCATGCAGTGTATGCGGCATTCGTACCTTGACAGCCTCGTAATTGATAAGAGAGTCAACCGCCAACGGTGGCGGCTTTGTTTGTTGCTGCGGCGTTTTGCTTCTCTCCGGAACCGTGTTCTATTCATGTTTAGTGAAGCCAACGCATCTCATATGCTAGCTTTACCTCCATGATGTCGTTCGTACGGTGAACCAGGTATATGCGCCCATCGTGACCAGGGTAATTGCAGCAACAATTCCATCCGAAGTTATAAGTCTGTGTGAACATTGGAATAAATCAACCCTACTTTGCATGTCTGCAGGGGACGTACCAGAATACCACAGACGAGCGAGATCTCGAGAGCGGTAGGGACAATACGAAAGCACGATAGCTTGAAGAATGAATGTAATACCCACTATCTGACAGATTCACCTTCCACACTCAAAATTTTTTTTTTTTTTTTTGAAACCGTTTTTCAAACGTACTTGGTACCATGCGGTCAATAGCTCGCGTTAAGCCGCCAGTCTGACGTGATAGATGGAACTTGAGGTCGAGGTTGAGAAGATGATCGAACGTCTCTCGTGCAACCTTGCGAATAGCGTGTTGTCCGACCTTGGCAAAGACCCGCGTTCAATAGCTCTCCAAAGAGAGTGGCACCCAATTCGCGCGGCTCCATCTTGAACGTGTTCAGTAAATCTCCCAAATGACGAAAAATGACGTCTTACAGCCCAAACACAAGAGAACCGCATACAATCCAAACAGTAGAATCGTCCGTGGACAGGGATGTTCAGCGACCTGTCAATGATGTTCTTGAATAACAAAAGGGCACTTGAACGTTCAGGAGCTGAAGAACATATTACTTGGTGTGTTTCCAGCCTGTGAGATGTTACCTACGAACCTTGCGCTGCGACCAGAAGACCCATTCCGGTAACCACCCTAGCCTTCGTGGACCAGTCGTCCTTTGGCCATAGATTGCCAGAGAGCCGTTTGATAATTTTCCCAGTCATTCTTCCGCTGCTGTGAGAGCGTAACATGTACGGGGTACGTCGGTATTACTGTTAGGTTTCTTCGTTACGGAAAGGTGGACTGCTCGGCAATCCCGTTGAGGTCTTTGGGTGGTTCATTGTTGGCACAAGATGTTGAAAGTGTCGGTGAAGAGCTCGGAGAGAAACGCGAGCCGCGGAATACTTGGCGAATATCGAGGTGATATCGGCGACAAGGCAGAACAGTACGCCTCTACAGCATATCGAGCTGGCCGTAGTACGTTCATAGCCGCCTCCCAATACGCGGCGAGGTCTCGGTGGTTGTGAGATGAGGACAGAGTGTGCGCAATGGTGGTGTAAAGCATGGCGAGCACAACCGGCAGCGAATCGCACCGTGGACTCAAGCTGTCCTCTCGGCTATTATCTGATAAGACGTGTGTCCCTCGGCCGATAAGATTAGCGCGCCCCGGTCACAACTCGGTAATCAAAAAAAGCCGAACTTGAAAGACGCAAGTTGTTAAGAAGTTTTGTGACAACATTGTCAAAATCGTGCGTCTCTCTTAGGCATCGACCGGTATGTTTATAGAGCCGTATAGCGTGCACTTGGGATTCAAAGATGGGATGGCCAGGGAGCATTCCAACTCTAAGTAAGTAATATCACGATTCCAGTGCTCGTGCTAAAAGGACGTCTGACCTGTCCGCGGGTCCGGGGACTGTGCTTTTCTACTTGTAAACTGCCCAATTGCCTGAACGGTTTTGCATTGTGCGTGAAAATCTGCTCAGATTTGCAAACGTGTTTGCCGCTATCAAAATTAGACTTCGACAAGTTAACATCCGTCAATACCAGCTCTCGTATATGCGCAAGTCTGGATAGATAGCCTCCTCGAAACAAGGGAATGCATTTCTTCGCAGCTACCATATACCGCTAAAGATCTCAGGTCCGATGGCGACTACGAGTTTTTTGCAGAGAAGTCGATTGCGGGTAACATTCCAAGAAGGACGCCTGCAGCGGACCAGGCGTAAGGCGCTCGACGGAGAGCGTTTATCGATCCACAGATCCAGATGTGTGTGACTCTGTTGCAGCCGGCCAGAAGATTTTTGAAACCGGTGAAAAACGTATCTAGAGGTCTGGCAGGCAAAATGATCAGCACTGAGGCAGAAAAAAGGAAGGCGGAAAAAGGTCGTTCACATTGTCTAAAACGAGCTGGATCCCGATGTCCCAGAAGAGTTGCCAGCCCCAATCGCGAATGTCGAGACATAGACTGGTGAGGGTTGCAGACGTATTGTCCAAACATCCACTTGCTGTATAACAAGAACGTATTTTCTGCGTTTCGGGGCGGTATCCTCAAGGCAAGAGAGGAGGACAGTTGCGCTCTCGGATGGCAGAAAGCGTTCAACAAGGCTTCTAAGCGTGTCGCACTGATATTGTTACCCAGGAAATAGAGTCCCTTCAACCGAGTTGAGAGATTATCGATTGAAAGAGCGTGAGGGTGTCGCAAGGCCGGTCGTGGAATGTCAACGAGGGAGATCCAAATGGTTTCGAGCTCACCGAGGGACGCGAGTGTCTGGATCACGTCTGCTTCGCCAGGATGTAGATTCAGCGTCCTTAACACGACTCGACGAACTCTGACCAGCTTGCTCAGCATGGACGCTACGACGGTTTCGTTTCTTGTGGGATAGTTAATATTGTCGAGAGCTGGGATACCAGAAAGCATGAATGTACGGATGTATAATGCCACGATAGGTTTTTCGGCGATGAAGGCGTCAAAGGACAAGAGGCTACGCGATGGCGTATAATGCGAAAGTGCAGGTGATATTCACGCTTTCGAATAGATGGCGCTGAGCATGGGGGCTGTCCATGAGCTGTGAACGAGAGAGCATGTGGATAAACATTAACTGTTTCCCGTTCTAGGTATAGGTGGTCGATGATGATTTCAATCAGTTCTTGTGGGAAGCCTGAGGGGCATCATGCTAGTTGTGAATCCGCTTGAACCACCTGCCCGCTACAGCAATTATAAGATTGGTAGGCAAAAGATAATGTAAGTCGACTCAGTGACGTACCGATCATGTTAAGAACAAATAGTTGTCACTCGAGGAGGCCCCGATCTCGCATGGTGACCGTGGGGTCATGGAGCCCAGGGCCGAAAACGAAATTATCCAGGCTCAAGCCAACCAACCGCGCGTTTTCGTGGCGTCACGTGCTCTCGGGCGCGCTCTCACCCTACTACGAGATCTGGACCAGCCACGATTGAGCCTACGACAATTTGGTGTTCTTTCAATGGTGAATCAGTCTTATGTTCAAACATCAGAAATAAGTCTCTGGGTGGTCGCGCTAAAACGAACTTGAGCAGGTCTCAAGTGATACTCGCCTCTCACGATTTCGAGATCAAGCGCGGCCTTACTTATACTTCACTTCACTCTCCACCATGCGAAAGGACAACTTCAGGCGATGGGACGCGTAAAAAACACAAATGGGGTGATATGTACATCAGTTCAACAGCTCACAAATCACTACACATCACACATTGACATCCACCACTTCCGAGCCATCAGTCACCACGTCGCATCCCAGGGTGTCGGACCACAGTTTTCCTCATCGCAAAAAACAAAATCCACCCAACTTTCGCCTTTTGAGTCCATACTCCTTTCCGCGCCGAGCTGTTCAATCGCAGCCTTGAGCTCTTCTTTGACTTGCTTAAAGAGCTTGATTAGGGTCTAAGAAGGTAGACCACCGTCATTGTGGTCGTCAGTTGGGGAAGCAGGGGGCAGCATTCTGAGATGACGAGAACGGAAGCACACTGTCGAGAAGGTTGCGGAGATCGGCGTGAGGATGTCCCAAGCCTGATCTAATGAATGTTTGCGACAATTAGGTATTGGCGTAGTTCTTGCTGTCTGGTCGACCACCTGGTGTCACACCAACACGGTCGATAGTCCTGAAGAGGTAGCCGTAGCTTGCGATCGAGGGCGAGGGACAGCTTTAACTAAGGTTTTGTTGAGTAACTCGTGGTCCGGAACCGAAGGTGGGTACTCACTCGCGGTGCGGGTGTAGATGTACTCACATCTCTTTGTAGCCTCCGTCGTAGGGTTTTACACAGGTGAACGTCGAAGCACTCCCACTCGTCTCATCCTCTTGAAGAGGTCCAGGTATACACGATACGTGTGAATTCCTCTTCACCATTCACCTGTCGCGCCCTCGCCCTGGTCAACGGTCTTCTTCACTCGCCCTTGAGCGCAGTGGACACAATCCCCTGGCACGACAGTCATAGCGTCACCAAAGAACAGGTCGTTCTCGAGGTGAATTGGGACCCCAGCATTGTTACGGAGAATATCTGGACAGTGAGACGTCACAATTGTTGATTCCTCAAGACGCGATTTGACCATGAGTAGCTAGGTGATGTGATTGTCGAGTAGCACATACTTCTTCAAACTCAGCATAGAATGACCTATACTGGTTGTAAAGATGGCGCGTCACATGTTTCTTAGCCACTTCCAGGGGGCTGGTTTTGATGGGTCAGAGCTTCTAATGTCGGTTCAGTCTTCTCCCCTCCATGGGGATTTCGATCTGGCGGAGGGTCGTGATAAGATAATCATGTTACGAGGCCCGTGTGCGAAGGGAAGACGAGTCTTACCCCACCGCATCGATAAGGCGTCATCAATGAGAGTTTTTCTTGAGTGGTGTATCAAATGCCAGCTTAATCTCGTCTTAGAGGATGAGAGATGTTTACGTCATTCTAGACGGGACTGAAATCTTTGTCGTAGAGGTTTTGAAGTACTCCGTTGAGGTCAGCGAAGTGATATGTTGTCCTTTCCGGCCCAGAGCTCGAAGTGTATACTATTTCTTTGTTCCACTACCCCTTGAGGCATAATGTAGTGATCCAGTCTAGCTGATAGCATAAAAATTGTTTCTCCGGTACCTAGGATTCGGTCGAAAGCGCGCCTTCGAAAAAAGCAGGCCTAAACCCACCGTGATCATGAATGGACGGGCTGTCAGCGCTGTAATAGAGGATACAGTGGAGATTCGTAATGGGGAATTCTACACGCCTTGCATGGCGGGGCGGCCGTGGCGTGCTCTAAGCGTGCCTCAATGAGCTGAGGACTACTGCGAAGCAATGCGAGTCATCTATGGATGCTTTGGCGTGCTTCCTCCAGGGGTGTCACACATTGTCAGTCATTTTTTATTTTAGTATCGATCATTTATAATTATCATGCATACATTCTTATCTTAAGTCCTAAATAAATACAAAATCTCCATTTTATACACATTCATTTTACACATTATTTTTTTTAATACAAAAGTTCATGGGCAATTCATATTATCATCAATATTTTTAAATTGCATTGTCATAATTTTATTATAGTACATGTCACATAATTTTGGTTCAGGTTAGACAATTGATTTTATAATAAATCATGGTGCATCTTAAGTGTCATCATCAACAACATAATAAATATTCATTATAAGTTTATATACAATCATTAGTTTTTGTCCATGATCTTTTCTAGTATCATTCTCATGTTTTTTATTTTATCCACAGGATACTAGAGCGTTAGGAGGATCCTACGCTACCACTGCTTGAGAGTGTTCAGTTTCGTAATCTGGACGGTGTCGACGGAAGCAGCTGGGTTCGCCACTCCATAAAGCACATCACGAGTTGAGAAAGTGTGAGATGTGAATTAAGCAAAGACTCACGGCGAGACTTATAATGAGTGGACTATCTATTATAGCAGGTCTCTGATAGTGGAGACGTATAGGGTCTTGCGGCTTTGGAATGGAGCTAATTTGACTAAACTATAACCAGAAGGCGGCGTGCCTCCATTCAAGTCATGCATATACAGAATCAGCCTGGCCCCCTTAACCAAGGAGTTTGCCCCTGCGTCAGAAGCATCACGAGTCGTGTACTTCAATCTTATGCATGCTGCATAGAAGCCCTGTTGGATATCTCGCACGGCCGACCGCGAAAAGGGAAACCCTCTGTCACCGGACTCGATAGCGAAGTACGTCTTCCCTTAAGTTCGTTGGATTTAATCGCGTGGATTTATGGCACCGGCCAGCTGGCTACGGTTCTCAGGTACAGAGTGGATACGCAGCGGCAGCCAGCTCTATATAGAAGTAATGACGGGATAGGATCATCTCATCGGCAATAAGGGTTTGCCCACAAGGGGAAGGAAGTTGTGTTGTACATGGCCAACGAAAATATTGCCCAATGCCAGGTTCAAACCGTTCAAGTTCCGCCAATCCTGACGCGATTTAAGCCAGAAATGGCAGCATCCTACTCGTGCGGCCACGCGCGTGACAGGCCTTGATTCACGGCGGGCGTCTGAATTTTTTGTTGTCTTGTCTGTCATGATCCGCGTATCCCACAATCCTCCTCCTCAAGACAGACACCAATCCGGCGCATCCAGATCTCCTCTTGGTCAAGTACCCGGTCGATCGGGGCCGTCGACTTGCGCGCACGTACGAAGCCGCCGCCCAGTCCTTACGTCTGCTGGTGAGATACTATTCGCCCGAAGAGTAAGCCCTGTCAAGACCTGAGGCCCTGTCTAGCTTTTTCCGAGGAAGAGCTCTTCCAAGTCCTACGATTTAATCTTCCTACTGTTTCCTCAATATCACCGCAACGAGCACGCTCCACTGATCAATCCCGTGAGCAAATAGCGCTCTCGAAGAGCTGAGAGCTAAGAAGGCTTCCAGGCGAAGACCTCGCTACCAAGAACCTTGCTATTCGACGACTTGCTGCGGGCTTGGAATGTATGCTGTAACCCACCAGAGATTGCCTATCTTCAGATGATCAAATGATTTACCTACCGGAAGTTGTCAGTGAAAAGCGACGATATCAACGAGCGCGGATCCGTCGTGTTCAAAGGGCTCCGGTCTACCTACGTCGAGTAACCGACCTCACACTGCTATAGCCCGCATTTCACGCAAGGCAGCGCTGTTCCATAGCGGTCTGCATCAGTGAGCTCAAATTGGATAGGTAGCCTTGTGCTGACGTGCGCATATATGACACTATGCTTCTAGGGCGCTATCATCTTGCCTGTCTGCGCAGCACTAACCGATGCTCTTCCGTCTGCCTCTTCGAAATCGCACCTTGGAATAACCCCCTGAATAAACCTTGAAATCTGTCCCGGAGAACCACGCCATCACAACATGAACATCGTGGACGATCTGACTCCTTCCCGCAGACTGCGGTGGAGCAACAAGGAAGGGACCATCCCTGGTATGAAGCCCAGGACATCTGCCCGTTATTCTGAAAGCCATCGGTCCAATGAGGATATCATGGATCATTCCAGGCCGGAGATATCCGATGTTCGGCTCATTGAAGAACAGTCGAAATAGAAAACGTCAGTCTTTGTGTATGGAATAGGCTCCGCGTATACAGCTGATTTTAACCTTATGCATTGCCATTTGCACGAATAAAACAAGTGCGCTCACTTTAGTCCTCCATCTAAAACGCTGACATCGCTATTGTCCGAATCATCATCTCGTGTTTAAGCGCCCCTCCGAACCTCTACTACAATAATAATGCTTCGTATCCAGGAAAATAAAGACCTACCATCCACTTATCACCCTTTCCCCATACTGACTACTCTTAATCTCATCACATAAATCGCCTTGTCGTCGATCCCCTTATTTCTCGTGGCCATTTTCTGACTCTGTCAACCCTCTGTCACGGACGGCAGAACCCCCCCGGGGAGACATTGGTTTCAGTGAAACTAATAAACTCGATCCACAACTGTATTGCCAAAACTCGTTTCGCTCGATCTGTCGCATAACAAGCTGACTGCAACATCTATCAGTCACGAGGATAGGTCCATTTGCCCGTGATCAATCACAATAACTAGCACATTGTCCTCAACGGAAACGCCGCTCGAACCATCCACTTCTCTCCTGCGCGCAGTTCTTGTCCACGAATTACCAAAGCTTCAAAGCCTGCGCCGTAAGCGTTTCTGTGTGTAGCACTTCTTGAACATTGACGACGACCTCTTTCCCTGTTCATCCGCTTGCTTTAATCGCCGTCGGGCTTGGTACCGTTTACTTCCCATCAGTGTACTTGATCTTGGTGAAACCCCCCGATAACACGTCCAGTAATCCGAGGCTTCATTCCTACCTGGCACCATTCAACAACAATCGACTTTGAGGTCACGATGGAACCGCCGAAGCCCGGCGTTCTTCGCGTCATCGTCGGAAAGCGCGTCATCAAAGAGGCTTGGGGGTAACTCGAGGAGGCTGAGCGCAGGACCAAAACCCGTGGTAGACATGTTCAGCACAACAGCGACGATTGGGGTGGCCCCGCGTTGGGGTGGTAGTTCACCACCGCCAGCCCAAATAAGGCGGTCGTTAAAGAGTCCTGGGAGCTCGAAGCAGAACAAGGATTGCTGTCCGAAGGAGCCAAGAGATACGGGCAAGAGCCGCGGCTGCCGCAGCTTCCGCCTCAAGCCCCCAGTAAACGACACACTATCTTCGAAGCGCCCACCTTCTCCTTCGAAAGCCGTGGACAAAGAAGCCTGGGAGATTTCGAAGCCGAGCAAGGACTCTTGACCGCGGGCGGAAGGAGACGTGCAAGAGCCATGGCTGCGGTCAGCGGCATGGCGACCGGTACCTCTTCTGTAACCATCAAGTCCCCCACCAAACTCAGTATCCCCACTCGTCCGACCCCATCAACTGGTTCCGTTCTGTCAGGCGCTCAGTACTTACACCTCCGCCACTCAGACACTTACGCTGCCTCCATCCACAGCCATACAGAAGAACCAGCACTCCCGTTCATTCTCTTTGGCCATCAAGATCCCTCCATCGTCGTCGTCGAGTTCAGACCTATCATTAGCGATTCCGACACACCGACTCTCACCACTGGCAGCGATCATGTCCCAAACCGTTCGCAAGACGTTGAAAGTCCCTGATTCTCACGAATCGGAAGATGGACAGCTCGTTCAGCCTCCCGGGCGGGTCTAACGGGCCCCTTTTTACCGGCTCTTGAAGAGCTCGTTCTCGAGGGCTGTAACCTCGGAAACTCTGTGTCCGTCTCCCGCGCGAGCGAGCCGGGTGACACCGCTAGGCGCACGCACATCCGAGCCGCTTCTGCCACTCCTCGTGAACCTCTTCCCCAGCCTTCGGACGCTCGATCTCAGCTACAATGCGCTCACCTCGGACGCACTCTCGCGGGATTTACGCTCGCGGGGCTGATTCTCGCGTCTGGCGAGGACCAGGAGCCCCAACGTGCGGGCTTACGCCACCTACGCCTGCGCGGGGAACAGGTTGATGGAGCTCAACGGCCTTTCAGGAGCTCGCGGAGATGTTTCAAGGGAAATCGGAATGTCAAGGAATGGAAGCTCGAGGAGCTCGATCTACGGGACAATGAAACTCGGAAGGCTTCCCGCCGAAATGGGGCTGTTACCAATGGACGTGTTTTTGGTCGACGGGAATGTGTGTAAGCAGTCGTCATATTGTGAAAGCTTGTGGTACTCATCGTTCATGCAGATTTCGGGTGCCACCTAGGCGCGTGTGGGAACGAGAGGGTACCAAGGGCCCCTGTTGAGTTGGCTACGTGGTAGGATTGAGTAGAATCGTCATTATCCTTTCGCAGAAACAGTCTGGTGAGTTCGAAATACATAAGAGAAACTGCGTATTGACCCCACAAGCAATGACAGAGCAAGACACTGATGCAAAATGCGCCGTCTTTTGTCTATTATGGGTACTGCTGTATCTTTTCAGATGAGACAGCTATCCTCGTGCAGTCTAAGATGCGGTGTGTTTACAATGATGATAAATGATGGAAGATCATCGACCACCACTCAGGAGCTGCACTTGTTGCCGTTTAACATTGGGCGCTGAGGCAAATTGCTTATTCTTGAATGGCATCATGGACTGGCATGGCATGACTTACAGTTGTCAACATTACAGTTCCTTAACATCTATTGGCGTACTTGATTTTACTTCGGGTGTCTTCACAACGACACCTGAGTTGTCATTGCTGCCAACAATTATGCCTCGACGACAAATGGTTTTCCACATTCGACACAGATGGACTGTGGTTCTTATGATCCAGCGTGTCCGTTCGGTGGCAACTTCGTCTGCAGAGTTTACTTCACGGTCATGCTTTGCTCACAACCACAAGAGGGGCATTTGACGACCATCGTCTAGAAAAGTTTCATGTGCGAAGTCGAGGTCACAGAAAACGGTCATTGCAGCTCGAGCTCCAAGAACGTGGAGACGCACATGGTTTCTCAGCGATCGTAGGCATTATGCAGTGAGTGCTCTGTCACTGGCCAGATGCTGCTATTCGTAAAAGCGGCGGGGGGAATGAGATGAGACAGCTCGCCGCTAGATGAATCCCAATCCCAAACCACTATCCAGCACCATCGTCTTTATATCATCCATGAAATTTGAAACGCGGCACGGCGTCTGGCGTAGAATTCATGATGGAGCCCGCAAAGGGAAGAGTCATTCCATCTCGGATAGACGACACATCTCTCGCCGCACTCTAGAGTCAATAGGCACGGACGGACACGCTCAGTGATTGACAGATCGATGGTCACGTTCCTGACCAGCTGCGTGAGCAAAGGGGAGGTTCGTGTAGCTCAACAGCAGGTCAATAGAAGCGTCTTTATCACGGCGCAGATGAACGAACCATGCTCAGCGACTGGTCATGACCAAGACTCAAAGTACTCACATGTGCTCACAGCCCGTCCTTTGGTTGACGCCCCTCAGGCACCAAGGCAATACTTGCGCGTGGCTAAAGCATTGCACGAGCCCCTCATGACAAAACTTGGATTTTGAACTGTTTAAGAGACTCCTAAATCCGTTCCGAGTCCGCATGTCAAGGCAATCATCTATCGCGAAAGGAAGCGAGAATACGGGACGTGGCCGCACCATGGTCGAGATAGAAATCTCGTCCTTCTGCAAGAGTTTCGCGGTCTCATCTGTGCGTAAGGAGGCAGTGCGGAAAGAACCGTCGCGGCTTCTTCTCTACTAGGACCACAATAAGCGTCGAGAAGGGGGGAATCAAATTCCACCTGGACATAGGAAGAGGGCTTCAGTAGCTGGCGGCGAAGATACCGATGGCCATCACGTACGAAGAACTGGTCTGCCCAGGGTCCCAATGGCGGGACATCATCGGATCCTGGTACAGAGAGATCGTGTGGTGATGCTGTCTTGGGAAAACCAGGCATAGAGCTCATTCCGCCCGGTAGGATCGAATGACCGAGCGAGGAACCTTACTCGTACGTCTGGCCTACTAGTATACGAGCTACTATGGTCGCGTCAATTTGTCTTGAGATGTGAAAGTGCTGATGATATTTGCATATCTTGGATTGTGCGCAGCCGGAACCGGTGCCCAGAATCTTTTATAGTTAGCATTTGCAAACCGTGTGCATCATTGTTCCTTCGCCACGGCGGACATACTTATTTTCGGAGAGCAACTGTCCCCCTTCGATAGCTCTGATAGTAAACACTCAAGCGCCATCTACCTAGTACACTCAATCTGACGAGATCAGCCTAATGTCAAGCCGCAAGTGCTTAGAGAATTGCTCGCATCTGACAAGGTGATACTTCGGTGACCTCGTGTGATTCATGCGTTGGCAAGTCTTAGACTTCACTAAGCCTAGCGAAGTTCGAGGACCGCTCAAATCTTGACTCTCCCTTTGCCATCGGGACTGTGAGTTACAGTGCTGGCTACAGTAGCAAATCCATCCCGTTGCATACAACGCCTTGATAATGACCGCGCGGTACCTATCGAGAGCGTGATTCCGGTGGGTATTCTGACATCATCAACGTGATCATGGAGTGTTTCCTACTATTTGGTGAGTACGTTTTGCTGAACAAGAGGTCGTTGCTGGTTATCTGGAACTAAGCTTCACTAAGGTGCATACTCTCTTCTTATCTTGTTGCTCTTCTTCTACGTTGGGTAAGCGCTCATAGATGTCCGTGTTTTAGCTTGATGCTTATTGTGCACCAAATGTACAACAGGCAGGAAAGCTCTAAGATCGAGAGCTCAATTCCTTTTGACACTCGCCTGCTTGGTGATGTACACGTCATCGGCAAAATCACATTGGGCAATGTTACTCCCATGGCGCGAGATTCGACCTCAGGCACCCTGGACGCCGCTGTCTTCTCGCTGCTCGTTATTCAGTTCGGCGGCTGCACATTTGCGCCTCTCTTACTAGTCAACGTGAGTGTGATTGCTGTCGTGTCATAGTCATCTTCTGGGGATTAACTTTGTTTGTGAATTTCCAGATTATTCTCGGCGACACAATCGTGCTCTGGAGAGTATGGGTCCTATGGTCGCAGCACAGATTTATCCGATTTATTCGAGGGTTTTCTATCCTATTACTCACTGCAAACGATTGGTAAATCCTTCTCCGTGTTATGACTGCCGGACTCAATACACATTCCCATCGCATTAGCTACAGCGTCAGTAAATGCACGAGTCACCTGTCGTTTTCCCGACCTCCATGCTGAGTTCGCAGATCCATTGGGTGTTTTTCGGCTTTGGTTCTGTCGTGGACGACCAATATTTTTGCAACCATTCTTGTCACAGTTAAAGCGTGGTACGTACACATCCTGTGTATTTGCGCTTATGAAGGAGAATTGAACGAACATTAGGACCCATCATCGACTGCTGAAGAGTGGACTTCATCGCACAAATCCTAGGACTAGCATCGGAGAAAGCGCTACTGCTATTTCATCGACTCCTGGGTTACTTTATAGCGCACTCTGGTGTACTCTGAAGTATACCAACGTCGACGGCAGGCCCGCTAATTGGTTACTTATCTAGACTTTGATCCTGAATAGGAATGAATCTTGATACACACCATTCACCCTTACACTGAACAATACCGTATCAGAGGGACCGATTCATTATGGGTTTTGCGATATTCATGGATACTGGGCTCATCGACTTGATTGTGAGCAGCATGTAAACTTCTCGCAAGGACCGTACTATTCTGTTTTTGAACCATCATTAC
This sequence comes from Phlebiopsis flavidoalba, assembly GCA_035772785.1. Taxonomy (NCBI): domain Eukaryota; kingdom Fungi; phylum Basidiomycota; class Agaricomycetes; order Polyporales; family Phanerochaetaceae; genus Phlebiopsis; species Phlebiopsis flavidoalba. The sequence continues at coordinate 59,978 of JAOCPU010000034.1, read as the reverse complement.
ATGGGAATGTACCCGACGGTTTTGGTCATCCTCTCCGCTCTTATGGCTGGCAGCGACTCCCACTGGGGTTCACGCACATCGAGATAGCCGTCCACGTCCTCGGTCACAATCGAGGCTTCTGAGACGCAATCGTGATCACCAACTCGGAGAGGTCAAGAATGGACTTTTCTGTGACACCAGAGACCTCAGAATCCTCCTTCGCTATCTCTTTTCCTTCGGGGGTACGAACCATTTAGGCTAGTGCGTATGTAGGTGACACGGAGGCGAAACTTTCGCTACAACTTGACATGTGTATGGCATTTGTGAACTACGAGACCAGACAGGTTTGACGGATTGCCGCCGACTGCTCAGTGCCGCAGTAAGGGCATCTCAGGGCCATGGGAGTCCTAAAAGTGTTTTATATTCAGTACCTGAGGATGTCGAGTAAAGCATTGACTTCGTGGCAATGGATGAACATACGGTGGATTCGTTTTTGGATGACGTGCATTCTGACGATTGCTAGTGCTGGTTTTGGCATGTATTCGACAAGGGAATGGACGTGGTACTCAGGATCAGACGAAAATGCCAAGCAAGAGCCAAGAGCTGGTGTCTTTCTCGTTCATTATTGCTGACGCGACCTACATATGTCTATCGCAATTAAGTGTGAGGGTCATACGTAGTGCCGCGGCACCCACATATTCATGGTTTCTGTGTACCCACTCTTCTCTACTAGGACCATGACAAGCGTCGAGAAGGGAGAATCGGATCCAACACTGGAGATAGGAAGGCGGCTTCAGTCGCTGGCTGCGAATATACCGAGTGGCCATCACGTACGAAGAGCTGTTTTCTGCCCAGGTGCCAATGGCGGACATCATCGGAGCCTTGTGCAGAGAGATCGTGCGGTGATGCTGGGTCTTAGGAAAACCACGTCATAGAGCTCATTTCCGCCCGGCCGGGGTAGTCGTAGGATCTAAGGACCGAGCGAGGAACCTTACTCGTATGTCTAGCATCCTGTATACGAGCTACTATGGCCGGCGTCAAAGCTGGCTATTTCTGGCTGTTCGATACCGGCGCATGGCGGACAAACCTTGTGGACTACACGGGGTTAGACATGAGTCTATGTCTTGGATCACAGACAGTACTTGTGACACAGTTCCACACGCGCACTCTCTCATCGAATATCATCACCAAACTTGACTCGCGATTGAGTCGGCACGAGGAGAAGCTACCCGGTGTCATAAGACCTCGATTAGCGAGTCCCCTTCACCGACCTTTTGCATCTTGACTTGAGCGGCGCAATCACTCCTGAAAGTCAGTTCAGAGGCGCAAGACAGGCTGTTGGATACACTTTGAGTAGAGCATGTCAGAGCTGCGATCATAAAGCTCAGAAGTCGTTGACGAAAACACGAGCTACCGACCTGATAACCGAGACTGCAGTGCCATCAGCTGAATAAGAATACATCACTCGCGAACGCAGTGTCTTGCATGCACATGGAGAGAAGTAAATTCGGAATAGGCACCATGGCAATTACGGCTTTAGCGTGAAAAGATTGACGTATCTTCACAGCGATGTTGCTTGGGTCGCAACGCGTTGATGTTGCAACAAAGAAGTATTATGACGAATGACGATAAACAAAATTTTCTAGTAAATATTAGCTCGGGCAAGCCACCGTAGGATACAGCAGGTGACTGAAGAGTCTGGTAGGGGTGTACGGGTGGCCTAGAGACGGAGTGTGGGATCCACGGGGCAGAGTTGGAGCAGAGAGGAGGCCTGAAAAGGCATGACGCCACAACGGGATGCTTCTTGAGCATTTCCCACGCTTACAAACCTTGTGCTGAGCTCTTTTGGGCAGAGCGACCTCTTGAACTTGAAACCGCTCCCACCACCACCATCTCACGAACCCACGACCCTTCCTCCGACGTCGACGCTGGCTGAGGCGACGTCAAACAACCACCCGACGATGCCGACCGTGGTGCCCTCGGGCTGGGACGTGAATTCACCCGTCACCACTTGAACCACCACGATCAGAACAAATGGAGTCTACCGCGGCGGCAAGTCGTCATATTTGCGGGCGAGGGCGCGAGAAACGGGTCACGAGCGAGAACTCGAAGGAACGGAGTGGGTAAAGTGGAACGCGGGGCGGGCGTGAGAGGAGAAGGAAGAAATGTGTTGGCGGCTGTTGTGAAGGGAGCACACGCGGTCGTGGATCGTGCGGGAATCTGGGCTAGCCTGAACAGGGTCTTCCCCTTGACGGCTCGCCCTCATATGAGGCACCCACGCTCGCTTGCTCCTGGTACGCCTTCTGATCTCAACTTTATCCCCGTCGTAAACACCAAAAATCCCATTCGCAACTTCGTCTTCACTCTCACTGTCCCTTCACGTCCCAAAATGCCTTCGTGCAGCACTGTCTCTTCTGTGACCATTCCACAGTAAGCTCGCTACTTCTTGAAGTTCAACTTGATACTGACATTCAAGCTCCTCAGGTCATCATCGGCGACGCCCAACACCCAACGATCGACGTATCGACTTTCCGCCGCCGGAGAGCTCTTCACTGAGCCCTCGGCCGGACACGCCTATCCCGAATGATGGGACTATGCACCTATATTCGCGCTTGAGAGGAATTTCGTGGGTGCCGTATATTTTTGTCCTAGTCTCCCTACTCAAACTGCATGTATGCGCGCATATAGTGCTCGAACTTTAGCTGCTGTGGTCTCACTCTGGCCGATATGCACGCACTGCTCGACCACTTCGAGGAATCCCACGTCGTCGTACTTGGGGCGAAGACGGTCGCCCTGTTCTATCCTAGCCCTCCATCACCCTCCCGTGCACCCACAGCTACCCAAGGAGGGTCAGCTCGGGCTCACCTTACGACGTCAGTATCAACACCCTCACTTGGCTGGGTGTTCGTCTTCGCGCGCTCCCGTCGCCAGCATCGTGATCGACTACCCGAAAACCGTTCCCACCGGCGACGCCAATCATGCCTACCAGCTACCTCGGTCGCCCTTTGCCGAATACCAGGAGTGCGGTCTTGGACTCCTACGATCCGGCTCTGGGACCCCTCTCGAGCTGGAGCCCCAAAAGGTTCCTACCCCGACATTGCAGATGCCATACGACCCGTTCGGCTTCGAGGGCGAACAGGGCTCTCAAAATTGACGTCGATCCCTCCTTCTCGTTACGCGCATCGCGTCCAGCTCTGCCGGATTCAGCGTGTTCGACAACGCACAGCGTGTCCATCGCTCTCGAGCCCCACGCGACGTCGGCATTCTCTCAGTCGCCATCACCCCAAGCCGGTGTGCCTCCCGCCCCGCCATGCTTCTCAGCAAATACCACAAGGGAGCCGCACCCGACCAAAACGTACCTTATACCCACCTCCAGGGCCCATTGCGCCCTCAATCACCCGAGACCATTCTCCCGTCCATCTCGCGCATACCGCTCCGCCGCACCACTTCTCCCCCACGCGCCTGCGCCTGCGCCAGACCGCGAGCCCCCAGCGCCCGCCTCCGCTCGTACTACCCGCCGCACGTCACGGCGGGCGCGTCGGCGCCGAGCAAGGTCAAGGCGAAGCTGTTGGACTCTCCCGAGCGCCCGCCGCGGCGTCGCTGAAGCTGTCGGGGCGGCGCAAGGACCGGCTCGAGCGCGAGAAGACGTTCAGGTGCCCGAACGCGCTGTGCACGAAGCGTGGACCTGAACCCGAACGGGCTAAAGTACCACATGGAGAAGGGGGCACCCCTGCACTGCGCCGGGTCCGCGACCGGTAGGCAGAAACGAGACGGTGGCCGTAAGTATCATTGGCCTGATATTGTATTCATATTGTATTCGCTGCGTTTGCTCGTCTTATCCGGGGGCTCTTAGAGGAGGGTTTAATTCCGCTGTCTAGAATGTATACATAAAGCTGCTAGTCCTTTCTTGTACTGTATTCTTTTTTTTCTTCGTCAACGCTTTTGGAGAGATTCATAGGAAAGTATGTATAGTCTGTACTCTAGTTACTAGTTACCCGTATGAAACCAATACATATGCATTCATGTATACAACTGTCCGCACAAACAACGCAAGGCAAGCCACAACTCGCGTACCCACACAGCTCGGGCACGGACACACCCCCCGCACTACGCATCCCACAAGCGCGACACAGCCGCGCGCGAGGCACGGGGCGACTGGCGAGGCGAGGCGAGCTCGGCTGCACGCGGACCGGGCTAAACGCGCGCGCGCAGCCGGCGGCCCTGGCGATGCGATACGCCTGCCTGGGTCGCCGCGCGTCGCGCGCCGTCGGGGAGCTGCGCATCACACAGAATCGCGCTGGGTGCTCCAGGGCCATGCGCGCGGGCTCCAGTGGTGGCGTCAGGCGCGGGTTGGTGTTCGGTTTGTGGCTGGGTTTGCGGGGCTGTCTTGGGTCAGCTCACGGCAGTCCTCTGCGTGGGCGGTTGTGGGTGGTGCCGGTGGGGTTGTTGGAAAGGGCAGAATGGCCCTGGCCAGTGGCGAGCGAGTGGGGGTGCTGGCGTAGCAGTTTGGGCGGAGCCGCCGCGGGCATGTGAGCTCAAACGCTCCTATGGGTCGTGATCGCCGGGGGCGCGTGCGAGCGGTGTGTATGTGTGATTATGGCTCTACGTGTCAAGTAGAGGTTTTGTGGTGAAGTGAACACGACGTGTCGGTGAGGGCCGTCGCGAGAGGTTAAAGGCTAATAAAGAATGTGGCCGTGAGCGTCGCGATGGCCTCCGCGGAGTGAATTGGGATTCGTGGTATGCGTACCTTTTCGGGCAACGTGTGCTAGCGATCACAGTAACAGATCGGGAGCCTGGACGAGTTATGTCTGACACGTGGGGAGGTATCATGGGCGTCTTGCACGCTCGATAATCGCTAATGACGGAGATACACCGACTCGTCAGGTTAATGGAGCTGCCGTGAATGGGAAAGTACTGGGATGTTGGGTAAGCGGGCTGTAAGTATACCGCACCCGTGTGCGCTGATTTTCAACAAGTTGAACAGGTCTAGTAAATTAGGATGAATTAGCGTGAGATTCGATTTACTCAAGAGAAATGATCCAAACCCATAAAATCAAAGACAGCAAAACAACGCACTTTTGGCTGGGTACCGAAAAGTGGAATGCCGTGTATTCTTGGGCAGGTTTTCATTCGTCAAGGGCCCTGTTGGCGGTTAGAAGAGGCAAGCTTTGGAAGAATCGCGCTACAGTACGTGAGTGCCTTTGCTACCAAGAGGTACAGAGCGTCAGAAGGCACCGACACGCGATAAGCTCGTTTTGGTGATGCGCCGAGGTCGAGGGCTAGATGCTCAGCGAAAGTTTTTGGTCATACGCTGCATTCGTTTGAATGATCATTAAACCAAGTTGGAATGGCTGCATAAAATGCACTCGCACAAAAAAAAAAAAGTAGTTTCAAAAACCTTGAAGTTTATTCTAATGAAATCATGAAAGCTCAATCACGACAAGTGGCAAACGCCAAGAGGATACTGTCAATATGCTTCCGCAAAGCATTCTCTTCTCCGTGGGCGAAAGAAATATCGACAGGTGCCGCCGGGAGAGGCCGACGCCCATGGAACAGCATGATGTACGGTGTGTTTCACAGACCGACCAACGTTGTTGAACAATAAAACGGGGTATACGACATGACGACATCATGTCCGTAAATTTCCTAGCGGGGTTGCGGGGCGCGGTTGTGGCCATCTGACGGGCTGGCCGTGGGCGTCTAGGATGATCGCACTTGGCTGAAACTGGACAAACGAGCGGCGTAATTGAGTACAAAGCCTGTGGCGGACATTGGGACTAAGTCACATGACACGTACGAGGCTTAAGTTTGCGGTTGCTCGTCGTGGTTTAGTGCATCACGTAAAGCAAGGATCCGGCAACCCTTCTGTTTGGCACCAATGGGACACATGACTCCTGCTGCGTTGGCGAGCAAGTCAGGCAGAATTATTGTTTGGCATTACCAATGTTTTATTTCCAGGCGTGAAAGCCGCAGAACGGTCGTGGTCGTCGTTGGTCCATAATTCGAGTGGCAGGAGTAACAATTTCGCTCTGACCGGCGGGAAATCGTTGCGGCCTCGGCGCTGTCGGCAGAGCTTAATGGGGAAAAGACGTCGGCGCTGTCGGCGACTTGCTGGGGAATCGGCGGACCGACGGAGCCTGGCGGGGCTGGGGGAGGGGAAACGACTGGCCGGATGATAAGAGCGCATGATTTCCGGATGCGGCGGCCGGACCGGCGATTTTCCAGGGTCTGGCGAAAGCAAACGCTTTGGACCCCTTCGCCTCCGTGCCAGAAAGGTTTCATTCAATCGCTTTTCTTCCAGCGACCACCATTCGTCGACCGACGGGCGAGGTTTGCGTCGCTACTCACCGACGGCAACGTCGTGTCTCAGCAACCTCGCTGGCATCTTCCCCCACGCTCGTGGCAACCTGCCTGCACCGCTGCCTGTGCACGATATCGCTTAAAGGCACGCCTCGGTCCCTCGTTCCCCGCACTGTATCATCTCCTGCTAGGTCGGCATCGTGTCCAAATACTCTACTCTTACCGCTTCATTTCCCGGAAGGACCGCAATCTCTCGCTTTTTAACGCATTTTCTGCTCTCAAACGCTCTCTGCTTTTTTCTGCTGCTTGTACCATGATCGATTTCCCCTCACCCATCTTGTCCGTCTCACCGGACGTCCTCAAGGAGCTCGACGGCGAAGATGCACTCTTTGGGATGTGGACTGGGTACGCCGGCCGATGTTCTTACACCGACTATGACGAAACTCATTCCTCTTTTAGTGTTCACAAAATGCAAACAGTCTCTCAAGGATGGTCGAACGCCTCGAAAACATTTCCTGGCGGCTTTGGCACCGGCGAGATGGCGCTGTCTGACAGCCATTCTTCTGACTCCACATCGTCATCGCTTCCGGACACCCGGTACACCCCCCCCCCCCCCTCCCGGTGTGCTACACCAATAACCCCGACTTCTGAAGCCGAACCTAGCAATGGTGAATGCCAGCCCGTTTTTTCTCTTAGCTGTGTCTTGTACTGACCACGTCAGTTTTCCTCATAACACCAGACAATTCGTCCAGGGATTCGTTGCACCCAGGCAACCCCAGCCTCATTCGCCATTCCTGGCACGGAGAAGATGCTGTCCCCTCCTCTAACTACAACACGCCGGCTTAGCACCGCCCAGCATGCCAGTTCGACCGCGCACGCGTTCGGGTTCGTCGCAGCGTGTGGGTACTATCATCCTCGACATCCTCCCCGGCAAAGTCATTGTGCCGGCGCGAGTACACACGTACCCTCCCTCAGGTGTGTCTCTGCACGCAAGCATGCTGTGCCTGGATCAACCTCAGGCACGTCGGGGAGTGTTGCTACAGGAACGCTCTGCGTTCAAGCTCGAGGCCGTCTCTATCGCCCAGCCGAAGCCCTCAGCTTGCGGTGCCGACCGTCCAGGTGCCAGCTACAACCGCCCAGCTGCTGGCGCTCCCCGAGTGGTGGTCGTCACCCGACCACCCGCACCCCCACACCTCCGGCTACTCCTCATCCGAGTCACACCGCAGCAATCAGTGCTTTACCCTCTCCGTCCCCGACGCATCTCACCTTGCCCCCTGTGCGCCCCGTACTTAACGTGCGCCAGCCCGCAACATCTCCGGTTGCCTCGAGGGCCACCACAGGCCTGTCGCCGTCAAAACAAGATGCCCACGGGTGCAAATCTGGAGAAAGAATCAAACTGCGTTACCCCACGTTCCCGCCTCATCATCAGCCAAACCCGCTGCCCCGTCACGGGACGACACACTCAAGGCGTCGGATCGGCGCTTCTTCCTCAAATCGACGGAGTCAACCTGATCGAGACTCACCTGAGCGGCCACCCCCAGGGTGTTCCGGAAAAGTCGTCAGGTGCTCCCGAGCCGAGTCCAACTGACAGCGCGACGTCAAAGCAACGTGCGGTCCCGGACGCCCCGCCTCCTCGTCGCAACCTGAGCAAGCCCAACGTACGGGACGGAGAAGGGTTTCTCTCGCGCGATTGACAACCATCCGGGCGGCCGGACGGGCACAAGCACAACGACAGACAGTACAACGACGAGCCACCGAGCCCAAAAAGACCACATTCAACATCGGCTCGGCGTCTTCCACTGGTACAAGTAGGGATGGCCCGGTCTCACAAGGCCTCATCGCCCCCGCAGATGCAAGCTGTTCCCAAACCTCGTCCGCCAAAGCCCCACGAAAGCCGCCGCGCACGGGAGGAAAGGCCTTGTCATGTCGACCTCGTCTGAATACCACGACCGACTCGGACGACGATTCGGAATGGGCGTCGGAAGATAACAGTGCGGCGAATAGTGGCGACGAACGCGAAGAAAAGAACGTCAGCGTGAGGAGACGCGGCTACGTGAGGCGGCCAGAAGAAGCCCAACGGCAGCGAGACATGTTCGCGAAGGTCCCCGAAGCGATCGTACTCGAATCTCAACAGGACGAAGTCTGGCCTGCTATCACAGCTCATGAACCCAAATCCCAACATGTTCCCTCCCAACCACCCCGTCCGAACCACACTATCTAACCAGGACATGACTCAGCTGGGGCGACCAGGGCGGCCGCCTTCCCCAGCCATCTGCTCTGACTAGCCGGAGCTCAGCTGCAATCCCCCATAACCATGACCCAAGTTACACCAACAACCACCCAGGCTCAAGTCTCGTCGCCGGTCGCAGGGAACGACACATACCGGCCAAGAGGCCGCCCGCAAGGGGCCGAAATGGAAGACGACTCAGAGTCTGAGGAGGATCCCAACAACGGCACATCCAGCTCTCTCGCCCAGCACTAGCACAAGAACGACTCGCCGCCATCGCGAGTGGCTCCCGTCGTCGCGCCTCTGATCAGGCCTCGCAGTCTCGGCCCCTGGGACTCCCAGCACCGCCAACTGCGGCAGCAGCCACACAACGCTGAGGAGGCGCCTCGTGAGCAGCCACAAACGCCCAGTCGGCTCTTACCAACGGTAGTCAGTCACGGCGCCGATTCCCCTCGGATATCCGTACAATCTGCCCGCGCCTGCGCCGCCGATGACACCCCGGACGACACGCCGGCAGATGCATCTCCAACGGAGCTGGGGAAGCCGGCTATCCTCCGAGAGGTCCCGATGTCTGTTGCGGCGGAAACCTTCTCTGGGAGCGGCAGGTCAGCAAGGGGTGAACATGCTCGGCGGCGTAGCGCATGGCGGGGGTGGCCTCCTTGGGTCGCGGGCTGCAGCCTATGACGGCTGTCAATGGCCAAGCAGCAAGACGCGGGACGACAGGGAACGTCAGCGATCGCGCTTCTGCGATCGCCCGTCCCTCCCCCAATCATTCGAAGCCATGGACGACGAATATCACAACACAGAGCGGGGTGGTGAACAGATCGTAGATACCACTCACTGCCTTTCTGCATCAGTTTTTTTTTTTTTTTTGTTTTTGCGGTGTACGATCAAAGTCGGCGTCGACCTGGGCTCTCTCATTTGGTTAGGTTTTTGGGTCTCGTTTTCCTCCCGTCCTTACGCTCGCCTCGCACCCGCAGCCGCTCATCTGCTCTCCCCAGTTCCCGGTGCCATCATCAACATCATCATAGGGCCGCTCGACATCACCTCTATCCCCCCATCCACACTGCATCCGAGGCGGGCGCAGTGTCTCATTAGCCTCGCTCTTCTCGCTCAATCCTAATATGTATCGTTGTCCCTGGCATCCTTGGCGGGCGGCGTATGCGCATTATGCTTTTTGAGGTATGCGTCGAGTTGCCTTAGCGTTCAGCTACCCGTCAACGTAGTGTAAACATGCTTATCGTCTGTGATCTTGCATCACATCTTTCTTCGTCATCGACGACGGTTTGACCGTTTTAATGTGTATAACTAGTAGACTCTATACCGAATGTTTTGTTACTGTTTAAATAACGTGTATCACCTCCATGGTGTTTTTGTTGAGTGAGGGGGGGGATCTTTTGAAAGGTTCAGAAATGCGCACATTTGACTGGGACGATGATGGCATGCCACGCGAAATATGATCGAGTGGCGGCCCCTTGCGCTTGGAGTCGACGTTTTGAACCTGGACCGGCGCACACGGTACCTTGAACTGTTAAACCACTACTGAATGCCCTGAAGACGCATGCTCGAAAAGCAGATCATGCCAATGAACTCGACTAGCGAAGAGAAAATCTGAAACCCCGCATGCGGGAGTTCGGATGATGGTACTCTTCCCCCGGTCCAAAAACGACGACCTCTGCTACGATTCATTTTCTAACGAAAATCCTTCGTTTACGCTAACGTCCAACGATGCGTGCCCACACACCGCCGGTCGGTCTCGTACTGCGAGCTTGTGCTCATATCTAGGTCGCGCAGCACATAGAAACCACCGCAAGCTACAAAAATACAAAGAGAGACGTTTAGGACGCAAGGGTCGGCGCCGAGGCGGGGTTCTGTGCGGCTTTAAGCGTGCCTCCGTAAGTAAACGCATATGCCAGGCACGCTCGATGGAGTCTCTCTCCTTGACCCAAATCCAATACCCTTGGTGGGCGGTTTCTTGTCTACTTTTGTCTGGCACAAGCTTACTCGGCTTCTATGACCAACTCTATTTGGTGCTGATTTTTCATAAGACTCATCGTTTTACACGCCTCGGGCCCCGTACCATGTCGTCAGATCGGAAGGAGGATCATCAACGATCGAAACCGAGGAGGGCCTGCCTCACAGGCCTGCTCAAAAAGAGCGGGGGTGCAGAGAGCCTGCGACATCTGTCGGAAGAAGAAAGGTGCGAGATGGCTCTGCCTGGCAAAGGTTCACACTGCTCACTGTCCAACGCCGACATCCACCCCCACAAAAACGGTTAGTCACCCCCCCGATGTAAGTAGTGTTCGCTGGTTCGGGGGTGATTATGCCGCCCGCTGAGGCGAACCCTGAAATTCCATAGGCGATGGAGGACAGAAGCCCCAACAACCCGATGCACCATTGCCAGCACGTACGACCAAGAATGCACGTACTTCGAGGCTGCCAAGGTCAGACGCCGTGTTGTCGGTAATTGGTCACCGAGCGTAGTGACTGACTATCTGTTGGGTAGACAACGCGGACCTCCAAAGGGGTGGGTGTGGTACTCGACGGAGATTTTTTTGAACACATAGTTTGAGACTGAAATCCAAGCAACCCGTGACAGTTATCTGTCGAGGACTTGAAACACGTCTCGTGAAGATGGAGAAACTTTTTGCTCATGGTAAGTGCGCATATATGCTACCGTCCTTCACCCATCTCACTTCGATATAGACTTTCTCCAGAAGGAAATGAGATACGCTCCAAGAGCTGATTGGCGGAGCAGTTCGACCAGGAGCTGTGGCCTGGCCAACGGCATCGGCAAAGGCTCCGCTCAGTCCTCAGCAGTGGCTCGCAGCGAAAGCAGGGCGGCAGGGCCGTCCAGCCCAGACTTCCACCCGTTTTGATTCAGATGACTTGGATCCGTCCGACGATGACCAACTTACCAAGGTCACACACTCGAGAAAACGCATGAAGAAGGAAATCTCCATCGACCCTCTGCACCCGCAGGTTTTTTTTTCGGCAAGTCGAGGCAGCGTCATGTTCCTGCAGACGGCGATGGCCCTCAAAACAGACATACGCCTCTGAACCTTCGGTCCGTCTGTCGATGGCGGACGGGCGCAGGAAAGTTGCGCCGTGCAAACGGCCGGAGTACTTGCTGCGCGCACACCTCCGTGAGTCGTTCCCCCGCCTTTCACGGCTCCGTGATCTCATATGGTCTCGTCGATGTAGTGGGTCATCGAATCACTCGAGAACACCAAAGCCACACACGAACTTCCCTCCTGAAGATTTGATGACAGATCTCATCGAAATTTACTTCACAAAGTTCAATATCAACATTCCGCTGCTACATCGTCCGACGTTCGAGAAAGGGCTCGCTGAGGGCCTACATCGTCGTGATGAAGGCTTCGGCTCCACCGTCCTGCTCGTATGCGCGATGGGCGCACGCTGGAGCAACGACCCCGCGCGTGATCCTTCCCGGCACAAACAGCGGACACTCGGCGGGCTGGAATGGTTTCCTTTTCCGCCAGGTTGCAGTGGGTGCGGCGGTCCGCTGCTGTCGCCGCCACGGCTGTACGACTTGGCAGATTTCTGCCGTAAGTGACGTGTGCGCAAGATGTCTGGAGATGGAAGGAGCTCATATGCGCGATGATAAGCTTACGGCCATGTTTTTGCACGGGTCCTCGACGCCCACAGGCCTCGTGGACTGTCATTGGCGTCGGCATTCGCCTCGCTCAGGATGTGGGCGCACATCGCCGCAAGGTGTATAATCACACCAAGCGTACGGTCGAAGATGAGCTATGGAAGCGTGCCTTCTGGTGTGTAAAATATATCCACATCACGACGACCTCGATTAATGATTCTTGACAGGGTGTTAGTTAGTACGCAATTGACCGATTCATTAGCTCTGCACTCGGCCGCCCATGCGCTATCCATGATGAAGAGTACGTTCTCTCGCTTCTCATACACAAATGTCCCCTCGACATGTGTTAACTTTGCACAAAGTTTTGACCTTGAAATGCCGATTTGAGTGTGACGACGAGTATTGGGTTACAGGTGACCCGGATACCGCTTGGAAGCAACCTCCTGGCAAACCATCGAAAGTGGCTTACTTCAACGCGCTGCTCCGCCTGAATCAAATTCTGGCGTTCGCTCTCAGAAACAATCGTAGGCAAACGTCGCTCATGAGCATGATTTTTAAATCTAATGTTCATCCGTAGTATTCTATCAATAAAATCCAAGGTCATGCTTGGCTTCGTTGGCCCCCAATGGGAACAACACATTGTCGCCGAATTGGATTCCGCTTTGAACAAGTGGATTGACTCGGTACCAGACCATCGTATGCTATCGTCTTGTCTTTCACTACTTGCAGCTCACTTTGGTTGCGTAGTTTACGATGGGACCCGAATATCCCAGACATCGTCTTCTTTAACCAATCCGCCACACTTCATGCAACATACTATCATCTTCAAATAATTGTCCCATCGTCCCTTTATTCCCTCTCCCCGCAAGCCCTCGGCTCTATCCTTCCCATCACTAGCCATCTGCACTAATGCTGCCAGATCATGTATTCATGTATTGGATGTACAAACTAAGCGGACGGGATTGCCGTCTGTTAATAACCTGTAATACCGTCTGTTCTTGCCTCCGTTCCGCGGGCTCACGATGAGAGAAACAGATTGCGCTATTCTCAGCGGGCATCGTCCTGTTGGTCAGCATACTGGGGTGGTAAGCGAGCGGGGCTTGCTGTCGACCCGCAGAAGGGTATGGAAGACGTGCACAAGGCGATGAAAATGCTCAAGGCTATCGAACCACGGTAGGCGGCGTTATCATCTACACGACCCTGTGTCGCTAATTCGTGTCCAGCTGGCATACCGCCGGTCGTATTTGGTACGTCATCTGGTGCGCTGATAATGCATGGTATCTAAAGTCGCCGAAGGGACCTCATCATGTACGAACTCGCGAGTGTAGGGAAACCTGCCCTTCCTCGCTCGAGTCCGCCCGCTACGAACAAGCGCGATCGTGACTCAGACTCAGCCACGGGACGCCCAGCCCACTTCTCGAATCCAGCGCCTCATCTTCGCCCGCTTCTATTCCAGACGAAGCCCGTCATATCGCTGGCTCCAGGCGCGTATCTGCTGCGACGCGTGCAGCACATGCTCAGCCGTCGTCAATGCAGCCCCTGTTCCAGGACGCGTTCACGGCAGGGGCTTCGATGAATGCGACGGATCTCCAGGGCCAACCTGTTTGCTGCCAGCCATGGGAGGCGGCATGCCCCTCACCCGCGACAACGAACGTCGCGCAGACGAACGCCGATCTCAAGCGTCTTTGCTTCCACGGTGGGCGGGTGGTATGGCTACGACGGCGCAGATACCCAGCAGGCCATCGCAGAGATGTAGTGCACGGCAGCACAGCGCCTGCAGCGCAGCAGCCCCCGCCGCACGGGGCCACCCCCAGCCCCGAGCGGCGCGGCATCCTCGCAAAACTTCCCGTCCCTCGGACTTTGGCGGTCATGTACACCACGCAGTCGATGATGTACGACCAGGTGTGCTCTCGAATCTGTCTGCGTCGCTTGGCACTGGCGCGGGCGCGGTGCACCCCAGGACGCGACATCGCCTCCCGCGCAGTCGTACACTCAGCAGGCCAACGCTCGGTCGGCGGTCTCGCCGGACAGCGCTTTCGTGGACCTCCTGGCTACGTTTAGCGGGGACTATGGCGCTATGTTCCCTGAGCTCACGGACGACGGCTCTATTGGCTTCTCTACCTGGACCAACAACCCGGCAGCTCTATGTTGAGTGAGTTCGGCGTACATGATCGATGTTAATCTTCAACACCCTTCTGACCTCTTGTCTAGCTCTAATACCAAACGCGGTATTGGAACTCATATGCTGCGGCATTCGGAGGTATGCCACAGCATACCAGCGGTAATCACTAGCAATGAGTATGCCCAGCATGGCTAGATGTGTGTTGGTTTGCAGATGCTCGTTGCGCTCGAGTTGGAGTTAGATTTTGTTGTACACAGCCCCTATTAGTTTGGAGAAATGCTCAATTGTACTATAAGCATATTGCCATGTATGCTTGTTCTCGAACTTTGGCGATCTCTCCGCAGCCATATCTGCGCATCCAGGCTATGCAATGAGTTTCGAAAAAATCAATGCCAGTGTGCCCACCAGTGTTCGCTCGTCGGTCGGGCCTCATCGAGCGGGCGTCGGGCGTCTGCGGCCTGGAATGACCACATATCTTTTCTATTCTTACATCCACCCGCCCGATAGCAGCATGGCTGCGACCTCGTCCCCTCGTTGTCGTCTTTTGCGGCAATTTCATCATCTCGTGCAACTGCCCATGTGATTCTTGAATATTCTTTGAATATCCCGGACTGACTCGACCTTGAACCGAGCCCCGAGTACCGCCCCTGGTCAATTGACCTTCGGCGTGACGCCGAAAGTGATCCAGCCTCATGATCCAAAAATGTCGTCAGAAGAGGAGGACTACAAGCACGACCGCGCCGCGGCGCGACTAAAGCGCAGAGGACGTGCTTGCGACCTCTGTAGGCATAAGAAGGGTATGTGTTCTAGGATTGCTTGGCAGAACGGAGCCGCTAATTAGCCTTTACGGTCCGGCTATGTGCGATGTAAGTAATACGTCGCCATTGGCTGTGGAGGGCTCAGAGGTTGACGAGTGCTTCGGTTTGAAGGTGATGGCCAGCTAGGAGAGAGTTGTTTCGAACTGCGAAGCAGCGCCAGCAAGAGTGTACATACGTCAGGGAAGCGAAGGTATGTCGAAGAAACACAGGCTTATCCCAGTCGGCGGGTCGTGTGCAGTGGTTGATTTCTGGAATATGAACAGAAACGCTACCCAGATGCTGAGTACGTGATAATATCTCTTGTGAATGTTCATAAATTTACTCTCGTGAAAGACGAATTAGAGCTCTCGAGACGGAGGTTCGCGAAAGTTATAAGAAGCTCCTAAACAAGGTGCGCCAGGCCGTGACAGCGACTTGTCCTGTACTGAACCCTTCAAAGCTACATCCAGGCGCAGACTTCAGCAGAGAACTCGGAGGTATCCTCAATGAAAATAGCCTGTGGCTCTTGGACGGCAAGCCAGGAAGTAACGTCAACGGCACTCCATTGAACTTGCCTCGGTCCGCCCACCCTCCGCCACCCTCGCCTGCTGCACCCGTTGTGAATGACGTATATTCTACAGACGATGAGATCTCTTGCCCATCTATGAATGGGTATTCAGCCACAATCGTAGTGAGCGACGTAGGTCGGTCATGCATAGGTCGGGTTGCATATGAGACGAGAGCTGCACAACGGAAGCGATATTCCCGAGGAATAATAATCTGGGGCAAGTCGAGTCGACTGATGTTCTTCAAGCAAGCGTATGACCTGAGAAAGGCTCCTACGTGGGCATCGAATACCCCTGGTAGCGGAAATTTATTCAACGGAACGACTTAAAAGTGTCGCTTAGTAGCCCGTAACAAATACCTTTACGAATAGCCAACCTGTGGGTTACACTGGCGGATGTATGTCGCCATAATCAGCTCATTAAGTCATGGATTAGTGGATTCTTCGCTCATCTTTCTGACCGCCTCCTGTGTCCGAATACACATTCCCCCCGCTACGACGATCTCATGCAAGATCTTATAGAGCTATATTTTTGATCGCCTGAACAATTTGCTACCACTTTTACATAGACCAACACTCAACTCGTGTGTCGCCGCAACTTTACACCACGAAGACGAAGGCTTCGCTGCCCTGCTACTGCTAGTCTGTGCATGCGGCGGCTCGCATTCTCGAAAGACCCCACGCGTCCTTGCCGATGGGTCAGACAATTGGCATTCCGCCGGATGGAAGTGGTTCATACAGGTCCAAGAGACAAGGAGGTCGATACATTTGCGTCCACCGAGACTCCTATGATCTCCAGATTCCTTCTGTGAGTATCAGCTAATCCTCTCGTATATCCACGTTAATCTTATGGTATTTGTTTTCCCCTTGTGACGTAGCTTGTGCACTGCTACCTTCACGGATCGTGCATCTCGCACCCTTCCTGGCCCCAGATCGGCCTCGGCATGCGTTTAGCCCAAGACATGGGTGCTCACCGACGCAAATCGTATGGCACTAAGCCTTCAGTCGAAGGCGAGCTGATGAAGAGGGCTTTCTGGTGAGATCTTCTCCGTCATTTGCACGTCATCTTTCTGACATTCTCGCCAGGTGCCTGGTCATGTTTGATCGCTCGCTGAGCTTCGCGCTGGGCCGACCGTGTTGCATCGAAGATGAGGAGTGAGCTCTCGGCCCTTCATCTCGTAAGGGGTATTTCGCTGACGCCGGCCCGACTAGTATGGACGTCGAGTTTTCCTATAGAGTGCGACGACGAGTATTGGACACACTCAGATCCTGAGCAGGCATTTAAGCAGCCCGCAGACAAGCCTTGCACCATCACATTCTTCAACGCCGCGCTGAGACTCAAGCAAATACACGCCTTTGCTCTTCGAACTCTCGTATGTCATCAGCATTCTCACCTAAAACACTGCTCTCTGAAATCTTTGTAACATGTAGTATTCGACAAAGAAATCACGAGTACAGCAAAATGCCATTGGGCCAGAATGGGAACAGCACATAGTCTCCGAGATGGACTCGGCATTGAACCAATGGGTTGATTCAGTTCCTGACCACTGTGCGTCTCTTGCTCGTCGTTTCATATATCCTCATCATTGTCGTGGTCTGCAGTGCGATGGGATCCACACAAAGAAGACACGCTGTTTTTGAAACAATCAGCTTTCCTTTATTCGTCCTACTATTCCACGCAAATCAACATCCACCGCGCGTTTATTTCCACACCCCCGCAAATCATCGACGACCTCGTTCCCGTCCCTTGCGATATGCACCAATGCGGCGCGCTCCTGCATCCATGTCTTGGATGTACAATATCGAAGCGGAGTTGGCGAGTACCTGAACACCGTAAGTGTGGTGTCGCTATGACGGGGACCTCTGTGTTGGGGCAAGCTGATGAGAAATATACAGGCGGGACTTGTTTCAGTTCTAGTATAGTGCTGCTGTTGAACATCTGGGGCTGCAAACGATCTGGTACCTCTCAATCAATCCTGCCAAAGAGATGGCGGAAGTGCACAAAGCCATGGAAATCCTCAAGGGTCTCGAGAGACCAGTGAGTAACTACCCTCGAAAGCTAGCCGCACGCCATTGACAGCTGAGTCAGGTGGTATGTTGCCGGGAGATACTGGTAAGTAACGGCCTCGTGTAGGTGGTGCGCGCTTTGCTCATGTGGACTTGCTAGGTCAGTTCTGTGTGACTTGGCCAACGTTGGGGGACCTACCATTACCCCAAGTGGCGCCTGTTATTAAGAAAGGATGGTAGAAGGAAAGACGAACCAGAAGCCTTGGTCCCGAAGTGAGCAGAGTGCTCCATCTCATCCCCGCCTGCGCCAGAAGACCACACTTTTATCACCAATGGTCAGCGTTACATTGCGGGCTCAATGACGCGCCTCTGCGTATCAAAAGTAAAGCTTCCTGCCACACCCTGCTATCAGCGAATCGTCCGTGTTCAGTAAGCCCTAGCAGGGATTTTGTGTTCTTCCAATCCACAGCGACGAGCTGGGCCGCCATGCCGATCTTCCCAGCCTCAGCCCATGCAGCAGCAACAGCCGCCCTCTCCTCCCTCGCCAAGCGCCTCAATGTCCGACCGTTAGCCGGTGAATACCTGGAGGCAGTTCGACATGACTCCGTTTCGATCTTTGGTTTTCTCCACCTGCCTTAAGCCGATGTCGGCAGCACCAACCAATAGTCTCTATCAGATGGGCGGCATAGCGCTGGTACCTGTCAGAGGCCTTTCGCTCACAGCGATGTACTCCGCCTATGCCCACGGCTCCCACGATGAACTACAGTACCAAGGTGTGGGGTACCCGACTCGAACCTACCATTGCGCAGACAATGGACCACACACAATCAGTATTTGATCACACCGCTTTCTCATTGCTGGTGTTCGCAATGAAACAGGAGCACTCGTCGGAGACACGCTGTCAATGTGGTCTGACTGCGCCAGAGGGCTTCGAGTGAGCCGTGATATCTTGCGCCTCCCCTGCTTCGGAACTGACAGCTTCTATCCAGATGGATGAATGGGGCGTTTTTCATTTCTTCGATGAATCTGTCTACACAACGGAGCTCATTGAATTGGATAGACGGCGATTGAGACAAAGGGTGGACATTCTGTGACCATATAGGAGACAATAGCTTATCACTGACTAATGCCAAAGGCTCCTGGTAGGCTCGCATTCGTAGGACGAGTCCCTGCAAAAAACATACTCACTGGTCGACAAACTTGCCATTTGTTGTGTTCAGCACTCCAAAGGATCGTTACTCGAGTCTCAGGCGGCTGCAGATCAGACGTGGCTCGGGTAAATGCAAAGATGCCGGATCGACTCATTACACACGCGCGCGCGGCACCGCAACGAGCCGCGACGGCAGACACCGTCGACCTCCGTCGACCATCCACCTACCGCAGCTGGTGCAATGTGCACACAAACCTAGATGCTGCGCGAGCCAGCGATACAAGACGCCTCACAATTTTGACCTCGCGACAGCACCCGCCTTCAAAGCCGCCGCGCAGCGCAGCGCGCTCCGCTAGGTGACGTGATTTTTGCATTGACCACAAAGTGCCGACACTAAAGCCGCTGACATAATAATTCCTGACTTCGTAAGCGCAGCCATTCGCGAATCCTGTAACGTCGCGTACATAAGTCCAAACGACCATCGCGGTGGCGGTATTGACTACTAGAAAATTCCGCAACCATGTCCTCGCCGCCCGAAGAAATACCCTCCACCTGCCCGCTGAGGGCGAGCAGGTGACAAAGAGACGACGTATTCGGGCCTGTGACCAGTGCAGGCGGAGAAAAAGGCGAGCTTTTCATGCTGCCTTCAACCCTTGCTCTTTGCTGACACGCTTCGTATTGCACACAGTGAAATTGTGGGTATAGATATTCAATAGACGAACATTGTCGCTAAACTCTCGCCGCAGGTGATGGTGGCGAGACTCAGGGGCGCAAATGTTCGAATTGTGTCCACCTTCAAATATGAGTGTACCTACCTGCTGGAACAGACCGTATAGCTTTAGCTGCTTTTGCGATGAGTTCATGACGGTGACGGTCTCATGGCTTATCAGAAACGCTTCTGCGACGTTGAGTAGGTTTTGTTTTCATTTGAATCGGCACACCCACTGACACCAACGTCATTCAGCTACGTGTCAGAAACCTTGAGAATGAGGTTTCTGATCTCAAGCAAGCTGGTTCGCAGGGTAAATAACTCTAGGCTGACTTTCGGCAATGCACTAATCGTTAATCGTCCTGCGCCGCTCTTAGCTGCAGCTAGAGCTCGCCACCCGCATCTCCAGTGGATGATCCTCTATGACTGGGTCGTCATCCATGAGTATGGCACCGTCAATCATTCCGAAGCCGCCAATGTCTATCCGCATTACTCCTGATGTCGCGGAATCGCTCGATGACACGGGGCCTGAAGATGACCAAGAAGGTCTCTTATCGACGGTTTTCAGGAGCCTCAACGTCGACTCGCAGAGCCAATTTCTAGGCCGCTCGAGCACAATGATGCTAATCCGGACCGCTCTCGACATGAAACAGGAGTTCGTCGGAGGAGATAACGTAACGGAGACGGAGACTGCGCGCGGCAGAGCCCTGCCATCCCGCCGACCAGAGTTCTGGGAGGCAGCAGACGTAGCTCCTGACCCGTGGATACACAAACGGGCTATTCTAATGCTGATCCGACATACCACTCAGATGCTTTATCAGCCAGAGCCGCCTTACACAGACTTTCCCGACGGCATGCTTCTCCGCGAGCTTGTCGAAGACTATTTTCTCCATCTCAACATTAACTTCCGCTTCTCTATCGCCAGCGTTTGAAAGAGGGATTAAGTCAGGCCTTCACCTCCGCGACGAAGGCTTCGGCGCAACGGTCCTGCTCGTGTGCGCTATTGGCTCCCGTTTCTGCAACAACCCGACCGTGCTCATGACCGGATCAAAGAACTGGCACTTGGGCGGGATGGAGGTGGTTTGCGCAGGTCCGAGAACGGAGAAAGGTCATTCCAATGCGTTTCACGAGTCTATACGATGTGCAAATTGCCTGTGTAAGTACCCTCCTCCCTATCGCCCCTTCGTGAACTGGCGTTGATAGCTTCGACTAGCTCAGTGCCGCATATGTCTCTGCCTCTGCGTCACCGCATACCACCTACGCGATCGTAGGGCATGGTCTCAGATTGGCACAAGATCTGGGAGCACATCGGCGTATATGGCATACGGACCTGTCCCGACCGTCGAGAGTGAACAGAAGAAGCGGGCCTTCTGGTGCGCACCAATATCATTGCTCAAATTCAGGTTGAAATCCGAGCGACGCGTACATCTAGGTGTCTATTGGCGATGGACCGCGGCATGTGTGCTCAGCGCTTGGACGACCATGTACATTCCACGATGAGGAGTAAGGCATACCTTTTCGCTACTTACGTGTGAATCGCGTTAATTGCTGTGCAGTATTGACGTGGACTTTCCCGTGGAGTGCGACGACGAATATTGGGAACCAGAGGACCCAGCGATGGCGTTCAAACAACCAGCAGGGAAGCCCTCTGCAAACCAGTTTTTTCAACTGTTTGCATACGTCTGAACCGGATACACATGTTCGCTCTCCGCACCATTGTGAGCCCCGTGTTCCAAACCGCTGGTATGAGAAGCTGACAGTCAAGTCTAGTACTCGCTAAGAGCACCCAAACTCATGGGTGAGCCACAAAAAGCGCAAGACATCGTTTCGGACATCGACTCTCGCTTGAATGGCTTCATTGATTCCATCCCCGAGCACCGTAAGCCCCTCAGCCATCTTTGCAATGACTCGCTAATTTCGGTCACAAAGTGAAATGGGATCCCCATCAACCGAACCTCTTGTGGTCGTCCCAGTCCGCCATCCTCCATTCATTCTACTACCAGACGCAAATCTCCGTTCATCGGCCGTTTATTCCAAGACCGCGAAAACCTTCCCCGCTCACGTTCCCGTCTCTCGCTATCTGCACCAACGCAGCGCGCGGTCTTGTATCCACGTCTTGGACCGACAGTACCGTAGAGTCGGCGCCGCACTCTTCCATCATTGGCACCAGGTTAGTCAGAGACCCCTCTAATGAAGCGCGTGTAGAATTGACGATATTCAAATAGATGCCGTTATTCGTATCAGCGATTTTGTGTTGCTACTGAATATTTGGAGTAGTCGACGGCTGGGGTCTACTACGTCGATACCGCAAAGGAGATGGAAGAGATTGGAAAGGTATTGGAGATGCTCCAAGTGCTCGAGTTGAGGTGAGGGCTCCTTGAATTGGCCGCTGCGATCGTACTTTGACACACTTCTCCAACGAGATGGAATTCCGCGGGGCGTTTTGCGTACGTTGCTATCTTCCCTCGATAATCATGTCGCTCTCTCACGCCTAAGCACTTCTAGGGATATACTCGTGATCTAGCGAGCGGCGCTGGTGTGTACCCAGTCACGACCTCCTGTCCCAATCGCAGAAGCGGAGACGCGACGACCGATACCAATTATTCCTCGCTGGAACCTCAGTCTCATGAACGTCCTGCCAGCCCCAACACCCTGCGAGCCATCGCGGGGTCGAAACGTGCGGAACAGTACCAGCAGTCGTTCACGGAAAGCGTTCTTCACATCCAATGCACTTGATTCCGACTTTGAGTTCACCCTTCCCGTGCATTCTGAGGACCTCGGTCGGATTCCCGTCACGTCTGGATTCAACTTTGATTTTGCAGGCCCGAACCATGGTCTTCGGGGTAACAGTCCCGCTAGATCCCTCTTTGTCGAGCGATGCCATGGTCCTCAGCTGGGCCGGCACATCTATCGGACCCTAGTCTAGATGCAATCCTCAATGGCCTGTTCGCTACCCCTCACTACAATGAAGCGTTCGCCGCGCTATCTCAAGGAAACCAGAGCTATGTCAGTCCTAGGCCCGGCGGAGACCCCTCACTGGGGCCTTCCATTCCACCGACCGTCGGTGGGATAAACTCTATACCTGATTTTCCCAAACATGGCATCACCACATGACCCTATTATACAAGGGTCCATAGTATATCAACATCATGGAACGCTGGACATGACGATTCTTCGTACGTGATAACTGATCGTCGTGTCTACCTTCCCTCACTGAGTCATTATTATCCTCCCTAGATGGAATATGAATAATTACTACACGAACCCGGCAGGAGTCCCACAAAGCAACTTCCGCCCATGAGCATTCGCGGCACAACAGGTTCGATTGCGCAAAAACGCTTGTTTTTTCTAACCCTTGTTATACTTGATTCTCATTAATTCAGTGCTTCGCATCGTACCGTGGGACGTTGTTTGGCATGCTCTACTCGATCACTAAACAATGCCAATCCATTTAACTAGCTCATTTCTGGGCATACCTGTGCAGCGGCTCTCTGAACGAATCAAGGTATCTTCATCTTAGTTCAAGGGCCCGTAGCCAAGGCATCCCGGCAAGTGTACAGCTCGACACATGCTCACAGAGCTCGTTGTTCTCATACGACTTATTGTGCCGTGAAAAGAATCGACATCGCGGAATCGTAAGTAGAGCGAATTCAGATTGGCAGGAAGTCGATAACGGGCACTCATCACTTATCCTTCCATTCTAAAATGCTTACCATTCAAATGTTCCAAAGCGTTTATCCGCTGCGCTTTAGTCGCGGAAGGCTTTAGTGATTTTGATGACACCTCGGCTACTAGATAATATAGTAGCAGATATTCACGCCATGTCATCTGTCAGATGTGTCATTGCATTACGGTATCGATTGTGTTCAGAAGATGGTGCGTTACGTTGGCCGACTTCCACAAAGATTCACACAAGTTTTACTCGTGGTCATTGGAGTTCAACTTCAAGAATACGCCCACCGCTGGTGCATATATAAATCGAGGCCTATTTCTCGAAGAGCAGTCCGCCTCCCAATCCGTGTCACCGAGATGTCTGGTAGTACAGCAAGCGGCCCTCCATTCCCACAGCGGAATCATGTAAGTTCTCAGGCACTGTTATAATCGCGACGTTTGAGTCGTTTTTAACTCTCCCCTTGTTTGTTTTGAGACCTTCTATGGTCTTTGAAAAGGAATGCGGCAACTGCGAAATAAGAAGATACCAGTCTCTGTTCCAGTATAAAAAGGAAACGACGGCGTGTCTATGTGGAGTGGCTTTGAACCCCTGCCAACTGCACGGTTCTACTGCCATACTGGAGGTCCTGTGCGAGTGTCTTTCAAAGGACTTGGAGATAACGCCTTCGTAGATATTGTTATCACAAATGAGTATAGCAATGCTCCTGACCACTGACTCATAATCAGAACTACTAACCGCGCGGTGTGACTTCCGCTAGCGCCCAAAAACGTTATACTTTTATTCTTTGTGATAAGTAACCAAGAGACGGTGTAGACACCTTCTTTCCATGGCAACTTGTAATTATAGCACTAGCCTCAGCTGGCTACTGTTACGTGAGACCGGGCTTCGTTTTCCCACCAAGTTGTACTATGCTGACTTGCGCCTTGACAATGTCTGAGAGCATGATAGGCTTCATGGTTCGGTTCTGGGCCGCAGTGTGTATTGCACTCAAGCTCCTGCGGCGGATAGTACGGTGGGAAGGTTTACTACGGGAGTGCTGAGATCGTTTTTGGTCCGATGGTTTTCATTAATATGCTCGTACGGTGTGTGACGCTGCGAGGGTGAGAGAAACAGTCAACGCTGCCATGGATATATGCCTGGCAAAGTGTCAAAATGAGCGGCCCCATTGATACACACAATTTAACCACGATTGCCGCTGACCCGGATGACCCCCTAAGGCCCGTGGGGCTCTATGTGGATGGACATCCGGAACTACTAGCCAAAGCCCAAGTGCGGTGCTCAATAATAGCACACCCTATCAAATGGCATGTATAAGAGATTCAACTGTGATCAGTCGACCACGCTAGTGACCACGAGGTTTTGAATCTGTAATCTGAAATGGTCTAGAAGCCTTCGTGAGACTGACATAATCATATACATCACTTCTCATAGCTTTATGATACAAGAATCGTGACAATACTCGCCGACTCGGAAACTTGGTTCTCCTATCAAAGAACATCTTGTGAGAGTCGACTATTTGTAATCGCCGCTCCGACCGCGAAGAAGTTCCGATTCAATCATCCATAGGCTTCCGATATAAAGGACTACTGATTGCTGCAGTAAACATTTCACGTCGTTACATCTACCATGACGAGTCCTGATCCTTCCAGGGGGTCCTGCAAGGCCGCAACGTAATCACGTAAGCTCCGGGTCGTTTTCAGTGATTCGTATTCACCACATGTAGTGTAACATCCATACGTCTTAGACCATGTTCTTCGATGAGGAAATGTCTCAACTGCGGCAACAAGGAGATACCAGTCACTGTGCATGTATGTTGGAATGAAGCAAACCAACAGTGGAGTGGTCAAGGTACTCGCGGATTACTGATCCTGTTTGCCTTGCTCAATTTACGGTGCTTGGAAGTTGCGTTTACAAATTTGAGTGATTCATGCATCAGTTACAATTGTTGTCTTTTGAATGGCGGTAAGTGCCTGGGCAAATCCTTGGCTCGCGATTGATTCACAGTCGTCTCAGTTGTTTGAGCCAGTTTTATTATGCTTACAACATGGGATCTTCTACGCACCCCCCATTATTTTTATTTTGTAGGCTGGCCTTAATTTCACCACTCTTGAGCCACCCCCCCCCATCGTCGTCCAATCATTCAGTTCTTGTCGCCGACATTAGTAAATGGATAAGCATCTTCGAATGGACGTGGTACGTTGGAGATATAGTGATAAATAACTGCATGGGCCACAGATCAACGCACGCAAAATGGGTTTTTTTATGTGTATTGTATTCGTATCGGTGACGGGAGTAGCATTGACAAAGACCGGGCACCGTTACAGTGTATCAGCCACTTAAGACACTATGAAAAGCAGCAGGACCTAGCCGCACGCCCAGAGGACTGACCGACGTGTCTGCCCCGCGTGTAGCCTTAAGTAGTTTAGCTATTGAAGAGGCCACAAGTCCAATGTTGAATTTGAATTATGTCTAAATGTCGACAGAACATGACTGTAGAAGATGACAGGAGAATAATAGCAAGTCAAATTCGGCTTTGGCTTACAAGATAACGAAAGAGATTAAAAGTCAATAATCCACCATTTCCATATGGTGAGATTGCCGCGGGGCAGCCGGCTCTAAGGCTGCCAGACTAACAAGGATGTTCTGGTCCGAAAGGGCGTGGGTTCGTATCCCACTCGCATCTATCGCTTTTTGTACGATAGACACGCATGTGACATTTTTGATAAGTTCGCGAGGTGAGCTCCAACTGACTCTAGTTTACGATTTTTTTTGGTGAATCAAACAGTAGGACGGTTCAAAATAGTGTAAAATAGTATGACAATAACTAAACAGTATATGTTGCTACTTGGAGTCACAAGCCTTGGACATAGGCTCGGGAAGTCCCCAGCGCTTTCCAACTCCGCTCCCCTGTGCCGAGGCTGGCTCCGTAGGAGGGGGCCTGGGCGGGCTGGACAGGTACTGTGACCCCTAGTAAGCGCTTATTTTTCCACCATGAGGCGAACGTGCCATGGGTCGCAAGAGCATCGCTAAGTATAAGGTTTTCTCACGTGGTTCATACTTTGAATGTATATTTTAAACCTTTTGTGTGGTTGCTCTCAGGCTTAAGCAGTGTTTTGAGAACATGATGACTGGGGTTATTTTGCCGTCGAAAGTGCTGCCTTCGACAGCTGTACTTATGCTGCTGTAATGGCGCAATGCGAGACCAGAGCCCAAAATCTGTGATATTTAATATATTCGGCATCATTTGAACAACTTTCATATTAATAGCAAATAGGTCTCGACGACTTTTTTCAGAAACGTCGGGGGTTCGGATCAAGAAATGTGTCCAGTCGTAACCAACCCGTCACGGTAAGTGCTCATTCCGTTTCGACGAGACGCCCCAAACTCCGCTGATCAAGATCAAATCATCACATAAGAACT
This sequence comes from Phlebiopsis flavidoalba, assembly GCA_035772785.1. Lineage (NCBI taxonomy): Eukaryota > Fungi > Basidiomycota > Agaricomycetes > Polyporales > Phanerochaetaceae > Phlebiopsis > Phlebiopsis flavidoalba. Next base: position 33,413 of record JAOCPU010000034.1, on the reverse strand, counting down.
TCCATATCACTACGAAGGTAGTTCTCATCCATCTCTCGAAGTCCTCGCGCAGGAGGAGAAACGACACTTACCGTTGACGGCTGGTGTCACGAGCCTATTAGGACACTACGACCAAACCATATTTCGGTGCTGAAAACAAGACTATACACAACAAATGTAACAACCACTCTCACCCTTGTGCGAGCACCTAGGCACTAGTCATAAGCGCTGGCGCTAGCGTTTCCGAATGGTGAGACGTTTTATGGACTGAGCTGCCTGTTGAGCCAATATACCAGCGCATGGCACTGTCATGCCTGTATGAGGAGCGAGGCCAGATATACTGACTCACCGAGGAGTGTGAATGTGAACAAAGAAATACTTACCCAACTTGATTCAGAAAGCTAAGGATCCCCCACGTCAAATCCAGACTATCTAGGCATCCTGAACTATACAACAATGATATAACGAAAGAGAGTCTTTACAAAGGTCTGAGGCTACATGCATTATTATCCCTCTCGTTGCTTCAACCGAGATTTTTTATCGCAAGGCGTGACTGGGCGGCGCCAGCCCCTGTCCGCCCCTCCTCATCGCGTTATGGTAATTCGACGCCCGCCGATGCAAGCCTTGACCACAGTCTTATCGAGCTTGTCGAGCTCGATATATCATGGGGTCCAAGTGCTTGCAACTAGAGAGAGTAATATATAATATGAGCAGTTTGATGCTGCCAAAGTTCCAACACTTACCTATAGAAACTGTTTTAGTTTACAATTACGCCATTTTTTGTTACGAACATTTTTGTAAATAAACATAAGGATAAACGGTTTAAACGGTTTGTTGGGTTAACCGTAAATAAAACTAAACAGTTGGAGCCTCAACTTAAGATGTATAATTTTTAAGCTCATGGCTCAACTTTTGCAGCAGAACTCTGCTTGCGAGCGCAAAACAAAAAATGATGAGAGTGGGATTCGAACCCACGCCCTTTCGGACCAGATCCTTAGTCTGGCGCCTTAGACCGCTCGGCCATCTCACCACATCGCCGAGGTCAAAATAGCGTTATATTATATTTAGCTTCATATCAGACATTCTCGGAAACATTTTTACTTCTACCTATCCTCGCGGTAGATGGACGAGACAACGGGACCGTTTACGCCAGGACGTTAAATCAATTGAATAACAGTCGATATGGCGGTCAGAATTTGACCTTCCTAGTACGCACTCCCTGATGCCATTCCTTACCTCTGGGCCAGTCTGGCTAGCGGCGTCGTCGGTAAACTGCGCCGAAGAAGGTTTCTTCTCGCTTCTTCTCTGGACGGCCTGCGGAACTTTGGAAAAACGTGTCTACGCACACCGGTGATCCCTGGGCAGCCTTGGAACAATGCATTCGTGCCTGCGGCGAACGATGTTCAAAGTCATTTTAGCAAGTGCCGTATAGCGCCAAGACGGTTTGCCGCAGGCTTACGCAGCATGACTGACCCTCCCTTATATCGTACGGTTCCTACCTCGTACATTCTCCGTTCCTTCAGAACGACGCTCTCAGGACTGGTGATACGCTTGTACAGGATTCGCATACGATACATCCCTCTGAATCCGCAGGGGCCATGAAACCAGGTCAGAAATACGGAAGAGAGAAGGCGACCAAGAGGAGGCGCATAAGAGCATGTGACCACAGTGTAGGCGGAGAAAGAGGTACTGGACTCTGATCTCTTCTCGTTCCATACACTCTAACCGTGAGGCTTATCTAGTACGCTGTACGCTCCAAATACTTTCGAGCTTCAATACAATTTGATCATGCTACACGTGCAGGTGATGGCGGGGACTTGCCTGTCGGACAACGGTGTAGTAACTGCGTTTCATTCGGGTACGAATGCACATATGTTGCCGCATCTGACGTAAGCCGCGACATCTTATTTACGCCAATAAGATTCTCATACTCACTCAACATAGAAACGTTTTGCGGACATTGAGTAAGTTTTCGAGGCTGGATTTCATGCGTTATCCTGATCTCATGAGCACGCAAGTTACGTTCGAGGTCTGGAACGAGAGGTGCAAGAGCTACGAGCTCGTCTCAGTGCAGTACGCGACACTTCGAGACCTTGCATTCGAGCTAATCATTCGGGCCCACGTCTTAGGTTGAGCCCGCGGGCACATGTACCACCTCTTCAGAACACGCAGATTCGGGGTCTACATCTCAATCAACGTCGGCTCTTCGAGCACCCGCTCAGTTGACTCCCGGCGTCATGGAAGATGATATCGAAAGCGCCGAAGCTGTAGTCGACCTTCTGGATAACTGAAACTCGACACAAAGCATTCTCATTTTCTCGGACGATCGAGCAGTCTAGCGCTCGTCCGCACCGCCATTGCTCTGAAACGGGAGTACACGCTCGGCTCAGAGCCGGAGAGCAGGTTGCCAAGCTGTCGAAGCACGCCTGTGGGGGGGGGGGAGGCTGAAGCTGAACTTTCGAAGACCCGAGCATTGGGACGCCACCGCCGTGAGTACAATCCCCTTGGTATAGTAATATTAAGTGTAATACTGAACATGTTTTCCTAGTTACTCGTCCGTCCAGATCCACCATACGCGCCAGACGCGTTTCCTGATGCGGATCTCATAGCAGAAATTGACCGAGGCATTCTTCTCCCACATTAATGTGTTCTTTCCGCTCCTTCATCGAGACGTCCTACCTTCGAGAAATGCATCGCAGACGGGCCTCCACCTACGAGAAGAGGGTTTCGGCTCGACTGTGCTGCTCGTCTGCGCGATAGGTCAAAGGTTCTCTCAAGATGAACGAGTCTTGCCTTCGGAATCACGTTCGTGGTCATTGGCGGTTGGCCATGGTTTCATCGTGTGTGTACTGCACGGAAGTTGTGTGCACCTGTCCTTCTCCATCATCTACTCTACGATTTGCAAGTTTGTGTGGTCAGTAACACACATCGTCATACCTACGCACAAGGCAGCTGATCCTCTTTCATAGCTGATAACGTGGTATGTTGCGGCATCGCCGGTCCCACATGCATTGTATACCATCGTTGGCCATGGAATTCGCCCTCGCACAAGACATGGGCGCGCATAGGCGCACCACGTATAGTCCACAACTTAGACGGTTGAGGACGAACTGAAGAAAGAGGGCGTTCTGGTCAGCATTGACAATCGTGGCAGCTAGGTGCAGCACATTGACAGGCAGTTCTCAGGTGTCTCATAGGTATGGAACGTGGAATGTGCGACAAGTTAGGAAGACCCTATAATGTTCACGATGAAGAGTGGGTCCATCATCCGGCATAAAACAATCGCTTTCTCACAAAAATTTCAGCTTTGATATTGATTTGCCCATTGAATGCGATGACGAATATTGGATCAACGACGACCCAGAATTAGCCTTCAAACAACCTCCTGGAAAGCCTTCAACAGTCTCGATGTTCATCGAAATCTTGCGTCTCGGGCGTATCCTCGCTCATGCCTACCGCCCGATCGTAGGTACCCCCCTTCGGTTGAAGATTATGAAACACACATTCGTCACTCTTAGTATTGTATACCCATGGATAAGTCTTTGGCGAACCCCGACAACGCCCAACGCGTTGTCTCAGAACTCGACTCAGAACTCAATAAGTTCATTTCATCCATCCCTCAACATTGTAAGTTCGCTGTGTACAAATTTGAACACCCTTCTAAATCTTACAATGCAGTGAAATGGGACTCCCACCAGAGCAATTTCGTTTTTGCATGAACCAGTCCGCGCTGCTTTACGCGTCGTACTACATGCTGCAGATAACCGTCCATCGCTCGTTTGTGCCCCTGCCAAGGCGACCTTCTCCATTATCGTTTCCGTCGCTGGCCATCTGCACAAATGCCGCAAGGTCGTGCATCAGAGTTTTGGAGAGCCAGTATACGAAGCTCGGATCGTCCCTCTTTTTGCACTGGCATCAGGTTTGTGCCAAATGACTTTCTTGTCCCGTGACATTGCTAACATGGTTGCCTCCAGCTGCCTTTGTTCACTTGTGCCATCATCTTATTGTTGAACGTGTGGCATGGGCGGAGGGCGGGAATAGCGCTAAATCCTGCAAAAGAACTAGGAGATGTGCAGAAGGCGATGGTGATATTGCACGATCTGGAACCACGGTGAGCAGTCTCGTTGGTCTTATTCGCCCCGTTGATCACGCGCTAATGGGGTACAGATGGAGCACCGCCGCTCGACTCTGGTAAGGAGTTTTTTTTTTTTTTCCCCCCCCCCCCCCCCCCCAGGTGAACATCGGAGTAGGAATTGACAATGATTAGGGATATCCTTAACGACATTGTCGGAGTAATGAACAAGCCTCTAGCGACGCCGAGCTCCGCTTCTGATCGACCGCAGAAGCGAAGACGAGATGACGGAGGAGATGGCCTTCCCGACAAGGTCGACATGGAAGCGTCACCCTTCGCCCTCTCGACTATGCAAGCTCACAGTGACTGGAACGCCACTGGCGACACGTCAGGCGCCGATGTCACTGAGGCCCCCGTCCCCGAGGCACAACAATCAGCTTCCTTCCCACAAAGCGTATTTGATTTCACTTTACCGCTACATAGTGACGAACTAGGACGACTTCCAATCTGGTCCGACGAGAGCTTGGGTGATATGCCTATGGCGAGCACCTCCAGGAAAGCGTGGTCGCAATTCGCGTCTGACACATCGCACAACTACAACCCCATGGGCAATGCCGCTCAGTCTCCGCAGTCAGCTTTCGGTAACCCACCAGCTCATGTCGACCCTGAACTCGCGGCGATCTTTGCAGACCTGATCCCGGATGGGTCGTACGGGAACCCATACGCTATGCTACCTCAGACAAGTCCAGCCCATGCGGCTCACCCACCTATTTTCGCCCAGGGTTTCGGGATGCCTGGTGTAGGATCTGGCCAGTCGTCGTCATTCTTCACCGCCGGCGCTACATACTCTCCGTTTGCCCCGAATACCTCATCCTCCAATAGGGGAGACACATTATGGGATGAGTCGCGCAGAAACCAGTTAAGTAGATCCATAGGCGATTTGCTTTGCAATTTTGCAATGGCACAAACTCCCCCAATACAAAGCGATAATGTGGTGTCATCTCGACGTGAAAATGTCTTCGCTGGGTGATGTATGTCGTGCCATGGTTGAGTCAAGTCGGTCTAATGACGGGGCATGTCTTGTTTCAATACGCGTGAAGGGAGTTTCGTAGTGTCTGGTTCATTCAATGTGGCTCATTCCCAGACCAAAGTCGGCAACCGCTGCTGGATCGATCCTGGCTGTATCCCGCTCTACATTTTCTCAACACGTCTGTCATTGCCGCAGACCGAAAACATTGACCACCAATTTGCGACGTCACTCTTCTGCACCAGCGTTAGCATTATTCTTTTTGACACTTTATACAACTTTCATGCCAATTAGCTAGACCTCCAAGGAGGACCACGGTAGCGCCACTCACGTATACTGATTGTGGTACAAGTCAGTGAGAACATTTTTCAAGTGCGGGTTACGGTGAATATCACGATTAGCCCCTGTGAGTCGTATCCAGTGTTTTGAGTTCTTCATTCGTGATAGTCTTCTTGACGGTATAGTGGCATCCACAACGACCACAAACGACCTTTACTTCAATGGTCCAATGGTTTGGATCCTTTTCGGTGTCTTGTACTGCAACTACCTCTTGCTGTTGGGTATAGCCGCACTCTGGGCATTTAACCTCAATGAACATGGTCTAATTATCATCCCCTATGCAGTGAGCAAATCTCATAATCTTCACAGACAGCGGACGGCCTACGTGGTTTTCTGATTATTGGGCACGAGGATTTCCGACATGACTATGCCAGTGCTCTGCTGCACGTAAACCGACTTTGGTTAAGTCACTTGAACGTGATGTTCGACCGCGAAAGAGAGAGAGGATCTGCGAATTTCGAGTGTGTGACACACAGTCGCTTTTAAGGCTTGCGATCGGCAAGGAAGTGGCAGTGGTACATACTGGGAGCGCGAACAAGAGACAGTAAGGTTCTGCTTTCTCATAAGAAGCATGATATGCTATCAAGCGGAAGATCCTAGTCTGTTATGAATAATGCCCATCAAAGTGAAAAGTCGAGGCAGTATGTGATCATCTGAGAATGAGACTCCAAGTCATTTAAAGGCGTTAACGGGCAAGGGTCCATGAGAAGGCTCAGATGGCGTTGTAGGCGATAAATACCGCTATATACTGGCCAAATCTGAGTGAGCACGGTCTTCCAAGGCACAATGATGTTTCGCTACGAACATCGTGCCTGCCCGCTTGTCTTGCAATGTATCACAGTACGAGCAATACGATGAAGTCCAGGGGCTCAAAATACTAGGGAGCGAAATTCATCAAGAGTGTTATTTCGGAGATGTATTCAACACAAGGATCTTGGAAGGTGGGAGCTGTGCCCAGTGTCGGCGGGCTGCAGAATGATGGGTCCCACGATGGGGATAATTCAGGCTTAGACGAACTGTCATCAGCATGAGACCGCGCAGCGCGTGTAATACCGCCTGAGAATCCTACCACAAACAGGCGTACCCTGGCCCACCTAAGACCCCAAGGCTCCCAAGGCTGTACATCACATCTTTGGATGCGCTGGTACCATAGAACCCATGGCCGAGTCACGATAAGATGTGGGACTGTACATGTTCGCGTTGCTCCGTCGGCCTTATCCGCGATACATACTAATGTGAGTCTATTCCGCAATGGGAGGCACCAGGGTCTGTGCGTCCTTTGTGCTCTTGATACCTCCAGCGCGAGGAGATGCGAGCATCTCAGATGACCCCGTAGCTGTAGACCTGATGGAAGCGGGGGCCAGAGACAGCGTATGGCGCTGGCGCTCCCGGGAAGGGTTGCTTTGGAATTGCATCCTCGACACGGCGATGCTGTCCAGCTGCACAGTGCGCTCGATGTATGAGCTCGAGAGGGCGGTCAAAGTGACGAGGAGGGTCGGATAAATCCCCTGCCGTATGAAACCTTCACGTCAACACTTCGTCACGAAGATGGGGATGTAGACGTACGATGAGATCAACGAGAGCGGAGTTCCTGAGGTTCTCAACGCCAATAACAAAGGTTCGAACACTTGTCAATGGAAGATTTGAAGGGTTCTTGTAATGAAGCTCAATTGCTACAGATACCGAGAGGACCGTCTTCCGATCGCGTCACCAGTTAGCAAAATGTAGGAATCCGGTAGAATTCGCTCGAACATACCCATAGGACACAATACAGAATGCCTGAGTCGAGGAGAAGCATCAAGGCCTTTTCTGCCTGAGTGCCGTTTGTGGCGCCCCGAAGATCACTCCTTATCAGACGTCGATGTTTTCCTTCAGGTACCCAGGCCGTCAACTCCCTGATGATCAAGCTTAGAGGAACTGTACGCACCATGCTTTCCAGCCAATGAGACTGGTTGCCCAGACATTTGTCACCCAAGACAACATCCAGCTTGCAACGCCCCAAGGGTCCACGAACTCGAGCCAGCTCGCTGTGAATAAGTGGCATTGGTAGCTGGTGCTCTTTGCTGCTAGACCTAATGCGGCGAAAGTCTCGTCAGTGAAAAGGTGGACAGAGAAGATCCGGATAAATACCGAAAGTTGCGAGCACGAGGATAGCAGAAACTACAAGGACGACACGATTCCGGCCCCAGAGAACCCACGCTCTCCATGTGACGATGGCGTCGCTAAGGATGATCTGCGACGGGGGAGGACGAGGTGGTGTTGAGTCAGACCATATCCTTGTAGCGACTCAGAGGGCCTCACTGGTATCGTCAACATGACAGCGGGTAGACAGTCGCTCCCGACGGGGATGGGGTTTTTCGTCCACATATCGTTGAAGAGTGCAGGGAGCGTTGGTGTGTGAGATTTGTGAGACATTGTGCTATCGTAGTTTGGGCAACAGCAGATTTTTTGTCGCTCTCAAAGATCCAGTTGATAGTCAGGCTGAAATGGGTGGCAGCCATTGCGTACATGATGATGCATGCTAGCATCACCAACGCTCTTGCTGGGGAGCGTAGACCTTTCCGTCTGTTGAGCCTATCAGCGACGCATGCTAGTAGCGAAGGGCATTTTTACATTAGCGCCATCGAGGACAACACAATTAGTAGCGAGTATACTCCTGAGGGATGTATAAGCGTTTGACCTCGCTGTCTCTAGTCGCCACACACTCACCAAAGAGTGTGGCCTCAAGAATGACGCCCATGAACGACGACTCGTTAGAGATGGCGTCAGAAGGTATGATGGAAAGTATGTTCTGCACATCTTCGAGCGAAAGATATACGCCATTGGGAGAGGAGGACGAGGAGTTGTCGGGCATGGCGTCCAGCCTGGTGAATAGTGCAGACGTAATGAACTCGTCGTTTAAATACCGCCCGGGATGATCCATAACATAATTCTGGAGCAAAGTCTAATCATTGGACTGAAGCTCCATCTTGATGGTACATTGACCCCGTGAGATAGAAAAGGAGATTTTCATTTTGACTTGACGGGCGGCATGGTGAGCCCTACAACGACAACACGGTTGTGATCTGAGTGGTGGTCAATACCTGATCTCGCAGTGCAATGCGTGCCTTTCATTTAGTTCAGGATGACGCTCAAACTCGAGCGTGACGTTTCAACCGCAGCCTCGGCTTCGCCTTGGTACAAAGTCCATCACCTGGACGACGGTACTGCCACGCCGAGGAGTGCACCGTACCACACTCTGCGGTCCGAAGGCTGTTCATCTCTTTGTGGCGAGCATCGGCTGGCACACAATGCGCCTGCGCACTGTCCCCCTAGAAGACAGGGGTGCCTCGTCCGCAGCTGAGGCTTACACTGCCTGTCGATGAGAAGTTAGTAACCAGCACATTTCAAGGAGACAATGGTGAGTCGTACAAGAGACATTAGAGCACTTACAAGTGTCGGATGTGCCATGTCTCTCTACCGCCAAAGGATTATTGTAGTAAGGATTCATCGTATGTGGTCGTCTGCAAAGAAGCCGCCGTAGAGCGTCTATATGGACCCCAACGTCGCCGGGAATCTGGCGCCTGAGGCTCGATCAAATCTACGATTTACCACATATGGAAGTGCCGCCACGGCTTTGCAACAAAACCTGGAAATTGGGGCTGGACGAAACCACACACCCCGCAGCATCGAATCGTGCTGCGGTAACGGCGTAGATACATTGTATACCTCAATGTGGGGCGCTGCAGTCCTATAAACCTCGCATTGCACGAACGAATGGGCCAACGACATCTCTGAATATCTCGCGACTCGGACTCGACTCGAACGGTCGCTTCCACAAACAACGCCCCAATAGCCTACCCGCAACTAATACCAACGCTGCACTTCAATCTCTCAACACATTATGTCGAATGAGGCCGGCCATTCAAAAGACAAACTGGAGAAGAAGTCTCGACCCCGGGCATGCGACCAGTGTCGGCGAAGGAAAGGTCAGCACCTCCTAACTATTCGCGAGATTCTCGGTACTCATTGACATGGAATTTCGACGCAGTTCGGTGTAGGTCTTTCAACCACCGTGGTCGCTAGATCTTGCGCCTATAAGCTGATTACATTCGCCAGGTAATGGCGGCGAAATACCCACCGGTAGCAGATGTTCTAATTGCATATCATTTGAATACGACTGTACATATACCACCACATCAAACGTGGGTTCCTTGACTAGCTGCTTCTTATAGCCTCAGACTCAATTGCCCTCTAGAAACGTACGACAGATCCAGAGTAAGTACTTGGCCGGCCAACTGCTCCTGTTTTGTGGTACCAACGTCCTTCCAGATACGTGAAAAGCCTAGAGGAAGAAATAACTGAGCTCAAAAAACAGCTCAAGTCGGTGAGTCGACCCTATTCCACCGGAGGATGATTCGCTTTCCTGACCGACGACCTATGACAGCTTTCGAATGAGTCAGCCGAGTCGTCGGCCCGCCATTCACCCATCACCGACACCAGCAGTCCGAGCACCCCTCTTGCTCACGGCGCGGTCGGTAGCTCTCCTATCTCCTTCACCGTTCCTTCGTCTCCAGCCGCTAGCCCAGAAATCAAGTATGCCCCGCAAGAAGATACCGAGAGTAGGGAAGAGCTGGTAGAGCTGACTGCTTGGCAGTATGAACCTTGGGGTCAAGCACACACATTATATTGGCAAATCGAGCAGCCCTCGTCTTCGTTCGAGCCGCCGTTGATCTGAAGCGGGAGTTCTGTGCTACGAGTCAACATGTACCCCATGCTCACGCGGACAAGTTTGAGCGACGACAGCCCGAGTTCTGGGACGCTACAGCGGTGAGTACTGCTATCACTCAAAACGACTTGAACTCAGTTGCCTTCGTATATTGTAGAAGCTCATCCATCCAGAGCCTCCGCATCCATTTTCCTCCTTCCCGGAGCCGGCATTGATGCAGCGCCTCATTCAAGAATATTTCGTTCGCATGAACGACATATATCCACTGCTTCATAGGCCGACTTTTCGAGCACAGCATCAACACAGGGCTTCACCTACGCGACGTTCGCTTCGGATCGACGGTCCTTCTCGTGTGCGCCATAGGCGCGCGATTCGTCAGCGATGAAGCTGTCTTGCCGGAAGGGACGAAGAGCTGGCATTGGTCCGGCTGGAGTTGGTTCCAGCAGGTGAACACAACGCGAAGATTCGTCCATATATCGGCCCCTTGGGTGTATGATCTGCAAATCTGCTTCGTAAGTCCGCTGCACAACACTTTCATACCCGCGCAGGAGCTGAAAGGCCGTGAGCAGCTCATCGGAATGTACAATTGCCACGTCCCCAGTACCTCACGCTACTCATAGCGTGATCGGTCACGGTCTCCGCCTGGCTCATGACATGGGCGCACATCGAAGAGTGGCGTATGGACCGAGTCGTTTGACGGTCGAGGAAGAATCCAAGAAACGTGCATTCTGGTGAGTGTGCCCGTTAAATGTCAAGGATCTCAAGCTCAGGCCGTGCCAGGTGTCTGGTCTTGCTCGATCGGATTATGTGCGACAAACTCGGGAGGCCGTATAACGTAGAGGATGAGGAGTAAGTATATGCGTTCTTCTGCCTAGTTGGCACGTGCTCAACGGAACGACAGCTTTGAGGTGGAGTTTCCAGTGGAATGCGACGACGAGTACTGGGTTTGTCAGTGGCTCAGAGCTCACATTCTCGCAACCTACGGAAAGGCCCTCGAAGATCACAGCTTTCAACTATATGCTTCGCCTTACTCGCATACACGCTAAAGCCTACAGAGAGATAGTAAGCGCTTCTACGTGTGTCACGGCCACAAAGATCTGATAGCGTCGTAGTATTATTTGAGTGCCGCTAAGTTACGCTCGGACCCGGAGCATGCGCAGCGGATGGTATCAGAGCTGGATTCGCAGCTGAATGAATTCACAGATTCAATACCTGATCACCGTGCGTCTGCGTAGCATCTCCTAATCCTGCGACATATTGACTTATTCTGATAAACATTTGCAGTGAAATGGTATTCTCATAGACCCAACACCGTCTTCACCAATCAATCGGCGTTCATATATACCTGCTACTACTTCCTGCAAATCATCATTCACAGAGCCTTTGTGCCGCTCCCCCAGCGACCATCGCCCGTTTCCTTCCCGTCACTCGCTATTTGCACCAACGCGGCGCGGTCTGCCTTGCACATCCTAGACATTCAGTTTACCACCGCCCATGGACTACCTGTTTCCTCAGGCTCACTGGCACCCGGTGAGTAGTGATACCCTCCGCTCGATTGTTAGTCTAAACGAGGCCCTTCAGATGACACTGTTCACATGCGCCACGGTTCTACTCCTCAACATATGGAACGCCAAACGAGTTGGGCTCGCGACAGATATAGCCAAAGATCTCAGCGACGTGGAGAGAGCTCTCGCCATTCTCCAAACATTCGAGAAGAGGTTTGTATTTATTTGCGCGATTCTTCATGTAACGTCCTCATCACTCTCGCCCGTTTTTAGCTGGGTCGGCGCCGCTCTCGTCTCGGTGTGAGCCTTGTTCGCCTTCTATCATGGACATGCGCTGAACTGTAGCGTCCAGATATGTCCTGGAGGACGTCATTGACGCCGTCAAAAAGTCGCGTTCGTCTCTGGATGACCAGCGGAAACGAAAACGGCAAGAGTCTATGAACGAAGACACATCGGTTCCCAACGACCCTCGGCCCGAGGCCCAGCGTCTACGACATGAGACTCCACATCCCTCCCCAGAAGGCGTGCTCGGTCTCCCGCTTCATAGTGACGAGCTGGGCAGGATGCCAATTTGGCCCGACCTTGATGGCAGTACAGCGCCGCTCTTGTCCGGAGATTACGGCGACATCTGGCCCGTGTTCGGTTGGGGGAGACCTTCATAGACACCACAGGACTGCTCGACCTCGGTCAAGGACACGCTCCCATATGATCCCGAGTTCGAGGCGATGTTCACGAATCTATTCCCCGAAATGAGCTACGGAGAAGCGGCCAGTTCTTCCCTACAAAACACTCAAGGAATCGTCGGCGACCGGACTCTATCGAATTCCTACCCTTCACCATTACCGGCAGGAAGCTTCCCGAGCATGAGCTCCGCCCCTCCAAGTTGCGTCGAGGCATCCTACCTCACCTCAGTTTTCAGCTTCGCCCGCTACGTCGGCGAACTACGGATCTCCTGACGCATCTACTCCCGAAGGTTCGATATACGGTCAGAGACATTATTGAATAGCACGACGTGTATAGAGCTACGGGTTACAGTATTGATGTCCATTAGATGTCATGGCTTGGAGAAGAAGCGGTGTCGCTCGATCTGGTGACTATATCCACTGCCACGAGTGAATCAGGGATACTGTAAGTATCTAAAGCCGGCCTTGATGCTACTCGCTGCCTGCCAATGGTATCCTTCGGCGGTACTTTGGGAAGATGTTCATCGGAAAACGCTTGGTGTGGATCATTTTGGCGACACATTCCTATCGAAACAGTTGAAGCGGAAGTACGATGTGGGTTTCGTATCGTAGCAGGGCGTAGCTCGTGCAGGACCGCCACTTGTCTTATCATGCTGCGCTCCATCATCGTCTTCTCACAGTATGATTTGGCTAGCGCGGCCATAAGGACAAGAGCAGTAGGATAAATACCCTGCTTAACGATCAGTAATAATCCAAGGAAGAGATGAAAAAGCACTTCACAATCAATTGCATTAATCCCGATCTCTTCAATAATTGCATACGATAGACAAAATTGTACGACGGTCCAGGTTCTTGGCCGACAGAGTTCGTGGACTGGAGACATACTTCCAAAACCATGCAGAACTAGAAAAAACCAGTATGAGAATCAGCTTAGTCTCTCAGTTCTGTGGATTGAACGAATACGTACCCATAGCGTACAATAAACGACACCTGATTCGGCAAATAAAAACATGAGGATTTTGGCCTTTGAGCGTACATTGACCCCTTGCAAATCCGCTTTGATCAGCTTACGATGCTGCCTAGTTGAAAGAGGAGGAAGGAAGATCAATAAGGCTCGAACTTTGATAACCATAATCTAGAAAGCATACCAAGCTCTATACGCGATGAGGGAAGTGCACCAAAGGTTTGTGATGAATGAGGCTACAAAGGCACCAACGCCGAAACCGTTCTCAAAACCGCTGTCTATCCCGTTCAAAAACACTTCGCTGGTACCACAACCGCCTTGTATTTTGATGCTAACCGTTGACAGAACTGTTCTAAAAAAGGGGTTACGTGTCACTAAGACTACTCGGAATTACTACGTACCAATGGTTGCCGCAAGCAGGGTCAAAGATATAGCCCGCACACGCTGACCACGCCCCCAGATTACTAAAGCCCTCCAGCAAACAATGCTATCGCTGAGGAATATCTTGTGTAAATACCAGTCATACGAATGTCTAACCGTCATTAATGGGCTGATTTAAGCTGCTTACCGTAATTGTCAACATTATAGCTAAATCGCAGGGGCCAATTGCCAGAATGTCGCTACCCGCTTGATCTTCCGCTTGGCTCAAGTCCCAACACAAGCCAAGGATGCTGGAGTTACATGAGCCGGAGATGTTCGCTGTCATTAGCCGGTTGAAGCAATATCCTGCGTCCGAGAAGTATCGTGCACCAAGTTCTGCACTCAATGACGCTTCACGAAGGACCAACCCCCAATGTGTGGCCGTGGTAGCGTACATTACCAAGCAGACGCCGCCAACTAATACCCGGATGATAGGCCGGAATCCATGCCGGCTGGTTGCAAAGGTATGTGTCAGCTAAATGAAGTGACATCGTCATTACTTAATTGTATGAACGACTTACAACGTCAGGAATGAAGATATGAGAATCAGCAACGTATACACTCCTGAATCTTTTTTTAGTAAATTTGCAACACCAGATAGTAGAATATCGTAGTCTTACCGAACAAGACACTTTCTATGATTAAGGCGGTTTCCGAGCTTGGATCCGGAGATAACGCTTCCTGGCCGAGGAGATTGCAGATTGTAAATAGAAAAGGTCATTGAATGAGATACATGTACCAGATGGCGGCAAAGACATGTTATGAGTAGTATATATCCAAGTTGCCCAAGTTGAGGCCTAAGGCTCATGAGGGTGGTGGATGTTGGAGCCGATGTTAGAGAGTGTGCCCCGCTGCGTCTTGATATAAATCTCCAATCAACGCCGCCGCGCCGGCTTATAAAACTGCACTTCCCGTGATAGGGGGTCACTATAACCTTGGTCAAGTGTTTGAGTCCGCTATGCTCGATCGATTTACTTTCCTCGCAGCAACTTCTTTACCCCCTCATCTTGATGAACAGTTAATCACAATACAGTGACATAAATCTCGTAAGCACCTGACAAGAGCCACGATCATGGAAATACGATTTTCATTATGGAGTTCGCTTGATATCTGGCACATCACTGATCCCACCACTGGAGTTCAGCAATTTTGGGGTGATGAATCTAAAGTGTATGTTTCATCGTCGCTCCATGGGGACCTTGCTTGTCTGGAACTGTGATGGTCGACGGCATTGTACAGCCTATGTCCACGACAGAGCTAGTGGTCCCGGCACTTGGTTGAATATCAGTGTCGAGGGTTTGAGCAGAGTGCTCTGAATGTGGACCCGCGTGCCTGTGAAAGGTCTCGAATCGAAGCGTAGGAAGACTGTCGAATTGTAGAGTCCGTTCGCAATAGGACTTCGTCAGGGCTACTAGAATGATGACCGTCGTGGGGTAAATTCCCTAGTAATGATGTGTTTAGCACTGATTGATGCCCTGAATTCACTTTAATTTGTCTGACGTACAATTGCGTGGATTAAACCCGAGTCCTTGAAGGTGATGATGTCAGATGCAAACATTGCGCTCAGTGTAGTGTTTGATGCAATAGGAAGCATACTGCAGAGAGCACCTGCGACCATAACCGTCTGCGCACCCAATGAGGACAGAATAAGTCCAGACACAACCGTGTACTCACCCATAACGCGCAGTATATGATACCCGAGTCCACGAAGAGCGTGAGGACCTTCTCCGCTTGTGCCCTTGCATTAACGCAAAGCAGCTCGTACGTGATCACTCGTCGATACTGCCTAACAATTCATCAGCCGACCAACAGAGCATACTGATCGTCAGATGTGGCGTACCATGCTTTACAAGATATCAAGCCCGTTGACCACATGTTCGTCGCCCAGGAGAGCGCAAAAGCCGCCATTCCCCACATGCCCTCTGCAGCAGTACCCGCCGTACTACTGCACAGAGATGAGGTTACTATCACATCTGTCAGCATTCCAACCGCCCGTGTACGAAGCTGATTAATACCTGTTGGTTGATATAATTAAAGATAAAGATATGAGTTGCAGAACGCGGTTGCGAGCCCACAGAATCCAGGCTCTCCACAGCACGATGGAGTCACCTAAAACAATCTGCGTGCGAAGGATTGAGTCCGCGATGGGCTATTCAATGGGATAACACAGCTTACGTTGACGGAAAGTAAAGCAGTAGGTATAGAAGGGTCGACTTGGCCCGGTGGCGGATCTTGCAGATGTTTGATATTTTCTGAGGAGCACAAGGTGGCGTTCTGAGATGAAAGGGCAGCTCGTCGTGAAGTCCAGCAGTTCTCGCGCAAATTGCTGCTCCGAGATGAGAGTGCGGGCCGAGATCACCAAGTGCGCCGTGGCGGTCGCGTACATGGTAATGCATACCAGCATCATCAGTCGCTTTGACAGCGATTGGGTCCCGCTTCCGCTAAATAAATGATTGATGCCGTTGTATCTTGTAGAGCAGAGTGACACTTACAGTAGAAGCACAACGGCGAGGATGATCACGACTGTGTACACCGCTAGCGCGCATATAGTGAGTGTTTGGTGGCCGAGAAACCTGCGACGGTAACTCACCAAACGTTGCTGTCTCAATTGCCACAACAACTGTAGACGAAGTTATCGCGGATTGAATCTGCAAGACGGCCTGCTGTATAATCTCAACATCGCTAGCCGACCCCGTCAAACTCGGAGACGGCGATTCGTTCGACATCTTGGTAGCACAGACGTCAAGGCGGGAAGACGTCGGAGCCGAAGGGATGCATCGAAACTCGATCGCACACCTTTAAGCCACGTCTGCACGGGCAGGATGGGCCCTTGCGTTCTCAAGCTATTCATTGGCCACGCAAGCTGGTAGCGACGCAAAACCGCGGCTCATCGTTTCAGGATGGAAGCGTGACTGCGTATTATTGAACGAAACCTGAGCCAGACACCCATGCGCACGGCCGGTTGCAAAAAAGCTTGACCGGGACCCGTGAATTGATCCACGGCGAACGCGATTTTTTCGCAGTTGCGAGCCCACGACCATGAGAGCACCAGACTGAAGACGGCACTACACAGCAGTCAAAATCAACAATGTAGAAAGATAAGAACTAGAAAACACGTACTGTATATATCATCAAATAAGATGGTCAGGCGATACACGCAGCTTGCCTCCAACGGCTCGTCGCGGACACGACCTTGGGCGTGCCGGATGCAGACGCCGCAAAAGCTGCCACAGTTGGGCCGTAGCTTGAGCTAATACAAATACAAACAAGAATGTGTGCGAGATTTCACAAGGGTACACACAAGGCCACGCTGGGAATCTCGCCAAGGCGTGGTGGGAGTTCGAGACAAACTTGGCTGCCGAAGGGGTTCAATCACAGAGTTCCCAGGGTACACGTGATGTGGCGCTTACCCTCGTTTCAACGTTTTTGCCGGCGCGTCTTGCATGATTTTCTCGCGAATTTCGGATGATTTCGACTAGGTACTTTTGAACACATTAATTGACAACATTTTGTAAGGGTCATGCGCGGGATAGATCGTTACATTCCGTACTCTAGACGTGAAGCAGAAAAGACATTAACGTAGACACTTTACATCGTGAAGTCTTCAACATTGAGCTGCACCGACGCGCCGCCGCGGAGGGCAGCCATCGGGCCAGCAAACGGCGCGGACAGGGCAGAGCGCACAGACGAAACAAGGCCCTCGGGACCGGACACTGCAAGGGATACGTCAGCGCCAAGCTCCGTGAACCAGGAAACAGCAGCGGAAATGGTACTCACGATCGACGGACACGGCGCCGTGCGCGCTCGTGACGATGTCCTCGAGCAGCGCGTGCATGTCCGGGCGGCCGTACTGGACGTCGACGCCTTGATGTAGTCGACGTCCGCGCCGGCGGTGCCCGTGCTCGTCGACGCCTTGTCGTCGTCGGACATCGACTTGGCGGACTGCGGGCGCGCGCCGAGGGCGGGGCGCGTCTCGGTGGCGATGTCCGCGCCGGCGGTGGGCGTGATAGGGCTGGAGACGGGGGAGGAGACGGCGGTGGAGGTGGGAGAGGCGGCGGCGGAGGGGAGGTGGGGGAGGTAGGCGGCGAGTTTCTCGGGGTTTGACGAGTTCGGGCGGGAGGTGACGTAGATCTGGATAGAGAGCTCGATGTCAGGGCCGGCGGTGGCGACGGCCTTGGCGAGGTCCTTGGAAATCCAGTTGATGTGCTCTGTGGGTGTCCGTTAGAGCCGTGGCAGGGCAGTGTGTATAGTTAGACTCACCGATGTGGCGGATCGCCCAGATGAAGAAACACCCGCTTGGCGGCATGCCTTAAACGCTTGGACACTTGACTATATAACGAAGTCAGCTTCCGAATCACACCCTGAAATCCAACCCACTCACTCCAAGACTTCCCCCGCATACGAGAGTTGGTGAAGGCAACACCAGAGCCACCTGCCATAGAAGTGAGATTCTACAGCGCATATAGCCACCCGTCTCACTCACCAGCGACGAACACACAGGTTTCGAAGCCCGTAATGTCCGGAGGACCACCGTAGGGACCGTCCATGAAGATGGGAAGGTTACATACGCCCTTCTTCGAGATGACGTGCTCCCTGAGACGGCCAGTGAGACCACCGCGCGCACGGACGATCCACATAAGCTCGCGCTCGCGGCCCCGTGTGGGTCGTCCTCAAGGGCTCGCAGTAGCTCGCGACGGTGAAGGGGTGGCTCTCGATGGGGGCGCCGATCGTCGGGAACGCGACGAACATGTGCTGGCCGGCCTGCCAGCCCTTGGACTCCTCCCACGACTTGCCGACGCGCATCGGCAGCGCGAACGTCCGGCGCGTGGTTGATGCGGATCGTGGTCGTCGGACAGCAGCTCCACGCGCGCCGGGTTCTTGTTCGGCGCGTGGAAGCTCGAGAGGATGAAGTAGCGCAGGTAGCGGCACGTGCGGTCCAGGCCCCAGATGCCGACGCAGGCCCCACAGGTAGTACTGCCAGCTGGAGGTCGACATCAGACGGGCGTGAACGATGGAGGACGAGAGAACTCACTAGTCCTCGAGGTAGATGACGTGCCAGAGACCACCGAGGAGGAGATGCTGTGACTTGGTCAGTCTTCGTGTTCACTTCGGATGACAGCAAGACTTACATGACGCCGAGGACGTGAGTGATGAAGAAGAACTCGTACCACCGCTTGCGCACCCACTTGATGGAAGTGATCGTGAGGGCGGTCCCTGTGCGATGGCGGACATGGTACCCATCCAGATCCATGTCTCACCCCACATGTCGGTTCTGTGTGACGAAGGTCAGTGGGTTTCAATATCTCATGTCGCAACTTGTTACACACCCTCTGACGACACATCCCCACCATGTGGATCCAGATCGCGAGCAAACATGACGCGAGAGAGAACGCGGTGCATGAGGTTCAGCTGATGCAATTCTCAGTGAGACAGTTGCGAGGCCGTTCAGTATTTGGTGGCATACCTTTTCGTGGCTCAGGCCAGTGAGGACTAAGAAGACATCAATACCCGCGGCGATCTTGGCAAAGGGTACCACTTACACTGGATGACGTTGTTCTTCATGGCGAGCTGGAAGATGAGGGGGAACTGCGCGGTGGCGAGATCACCAGCACGACTCTCCACAAGACCGATCTCCAAGTCGACGGCTACATGCAGTGGTCACGTCAACACTGCGCCTTGCATTCAAGACGACGTGACTTACTGTTGAGGAAGTTGAAGAGGAAGACGGCAAGGATATATCCGACGCTGAGGATGAGCTCCATCATTGTCATGCTAACGTGAGGGATGCGCCAGCGGAAGCCGAAGACGCGCGTGGCCGAGAGGGCGGCCGCGGGGAGGTGGTTGCGCCAGTCGCTCTTGCCGAGGGCGCGAGCAGAGGCTTTTTCGGTGTCGGGGCTGGCTGCGCGCGCGGCTTTGCGCTCCTGCGCAAGGGCGCCTCTGCGAAGCTCGTGCCGGCGGTGCCATGCCCACCACAGGGAGAAGACGTTCACCACGACTCGCGACGCCGACGACGCTGGTGCAGAGATACCAGAGGTCGATGGGGTATTCCTGCGCGAGAAGGGCGGTTAGCAGGTGAGCTCCACATAGAAGCACGCTGGGGGAAAATGATCCGCAAGTGATGCAGGAAAAGATGTCTCAGGGCGGTGGGCACTAAAGACGCACCCAAGAGTACTTCCAGTAGACGTCGGTTGAGGAGTTGTTCGTAGGCCTTCATACGCGGCCTCCGCAGCGGCAGACGCGGCGGCCGCTGCAGAGTCTGTGGATGTCGAGTTGTCGGACATGGTAGGTCGTTACGAAGCCGAGGAACAGGGCGGGGCAGGGGACCACAGAGCTTCTTTGCCCCTCTCGCGGTATTTAGAGGGTTGGGGGTCCGCCTAGGCGGACGTGCGCACGGAGCACGGACGCCAACGACCGACCAGAAATTTGACTCGCTCCGAGTCCTCGTCATGAGGCGACGCCGTCTCGAGCTGTGTGCGGTACAGCTGGGTCGGTGGAGAATGCGGAGGCAGAGAAACCTGGAGCATGTTTTCTGATTTGTTCTGCCGCCTGCCCTGAAAGAAGCATCCCCCGACATAAAGAAAAAGGCTACTTGGCGGAAGTTCGGGCTCTCTACGCGGCGTTGGTGCCCTGGGAGCACGGGGTGGCTGTCCCGACTCAATGGCTGCGAGAGGCGGAGGCCGTTGGAAAAGCCAGAAAATTCTGGCCGTGGCACACGAGGGAGGAGTGGCATGTGCATCCGCGCATTCGCCCTGCGGCACCGAGACGGCGGGAGGACTGTGAGTGGCTGCTAGGCCGAAGAAATGGTGGAGGGCCAGAAGATGAGGTTGATCAGCGCGTCCGAGGGTCGTTATCAGATAAGATAGATTAGGGGCTGCAATTTTATCAGACAAGATACGCGCGCGCGCCAAGCCGATCAGTCTCCCCCGCGAGAGCGAACAACGGCCGTCGAGGGAAGCCAGGGGATGCGCCTGCTCCAGGAACATCCGCGCTGCGGTCGAATCGCGTAGACTGAAATGGTCGCCTTAATACTGTGCGTGAGCTCGCAGGAACGAGTTCGGGAGGGGACGAGACCTGCGGCGGACGCGAGAGGGGTCGGGCGAATGGCACCAGCCACTTTTAGCGACAGTGCACCTTCGGAGGTGGGTGACCGAGGGAGGATGACGCGATAGGCAAACACTCGCAGCGTCTTAACGACGGTGCCCCAGCCCTGCGAGCATGTGCGCACGCAGCGCGCGTCGGCACTCACTCCAGAAAGCACTCGGTGTCGCCATAAACACCTGCTTGCGACAGCTTAGGCAATGTTCAGATCCGCAATATCAGCACAAGTTACAAGGCTTACTTGCCAACAATTATCACAAGCGCGAGGGGCTCAGATGCATCGAAGAAAAAAAGAGAGTGGTGCAAAGACAACCCCACGGCGTGAGAAAAACATCCACTCGCGCGCCCTAGTCCAAGCGCTGGGGGTCATGTGATATCCACCATCCGGCGGGCCAAAAAGAGCTGATGAGAGTGGGATTCGAACCCACGCCCTTTCGGACCAGATCCTTAGTCTGGCGCCTTAGACCGCTCGGCCATCTCACCTTGCATCATCAGTCCTCCCGCTATATATGATCGTTGTGAAATGTCTTCGCGGCAAACACTGCCGAATATCCATCTGCCGACAGGCAATGCATTAGTTGGTTTCATATCTTGGGAGCCTCATCGCAATACCAGAAGCACTGAGCTATGTAGCTGCAACTGAGTTAATACACTGCCCCTGGCTTATATATACATCCTCCTAGTGCACACACTGCTGCCACCGCGCACCCCGACCGCCCCACTCCAAAGAATCATACACCCGTCCCCGCTGCCCTTCGTTTCCGGTACACCATCGCGCCACAGCCACACTCGCAGACATATGCGCCGCAGCAAGGTGCGGGCGCGCCGTGAAGCGCGTGCACGCGCGGTAGAAGAAGATGTACCCCAGCGGCGCTGCGCAGAGCACCTTGCTCGAGTACTTGTCTGGACCTGGTACTTTCTCCTGCGGCGTTCTGCGCATGCGGGGAGGGCGGGTAAGCGGACGCGTCGATGCGCCACGGGTGGAAAAGATGGTGAGGTTTGCGGCGGGAGGGTGCGCCGTGCGCGGGGGTTCTCGCAGTGGTGGGCTTGTCGGAATTGGTGCAAGAGTTTCTTCATATCCAGAGGCATGCGAGCGTCATTAAGTGTGGTGTTTGGATAAGTCACCCGATATACACGCCACTTGAGCTTGCTGTGCTGGCGACTTGTACCTGTGCTGCGAAGTTTGGGTAGGGCCAGTAATGTTGTTCGATGGAAACGATGTAAGCTGGCCGTTCTCGGCAGGAGCGGCCGAAGTGATTTTGGGCAGTGCCGGCACTGAACTTATGCACACTGTAGACTCATCACTCATCTCTTGAGGCAGATATGGCTCCGCCCGTCTCCAGGGTTTTCTCCGAGTGGATACTTTCAGAAATCCGAGGCAACGTATGGGGTCCCTCCCCATGATGACGAATGGTACCAACTGCACAGAAACCGTAAGGCAAAGACTGAAAGGGGCTGCGGTCATTACCCACCTTGATGCTCGTCTACGTGGATCAGTGGCCTAACATGAACCAGAAAAGTCTCGAGATTGAGAGGCCAATCTGAAAAGGCTCGATGTCAGATCCACACCCTCGAATAGTGTCAAACATATAGTCCGTACCTCCAGAACAAATAGTATACAGATCTTCATGGCAAAAACGACAGCTATCATTGCGTTCGAATTCTGTAAGGCGACATGAGCTCGCATACAGTTGCCAAAAGTAGAGCAACCGACGGTCAGAATATAATCCATCAATGTATCGAGAGGGTCGTTCTATCATGCGTGTTAATCTCAACGCGATCAGAATAGGAAAACAAGATACTTGCCTGTGGTAACGTACAAGGTTCTTCTGAGATTTCGTCTTCTTCCTCTTCGGTTTCATCGTCATGGTCATAAGGAGACTTTGATGCACCAAGCGCGCTATCATACGAGCCTTGCCGCGGCGCGCCATGTAGCCGATGCTCATCGGGAGGGCACGTAGGGGTTTGGTGAGCGTCGTTGCTCGTCGTCGTGACTAGAGCATCGTCTGGGCCCAGATCCCGCGACAATCTTCTTGACCCCAAACGTGTTCCGTTTTCATCTTGTTAGTACCGCAGAAAAATAGGCACTGGTCTCGCGACGGGCTGCTCCTCTACATCTTTGGTGGGGCGTGACGGCCCGCTCCGCTGGTCGACCGACATCTCCACGTCCTGACAGAGTTTGATCTCGAACTTTGCTCCCGCGATTGCGCCTACGCTGGCATCTAGAGACACTTCATGCGCTCTCTGCCATAGTTTGTGCACGCTGCGAGTGCCCATTGTGACGTCTTGGTCCAGCCAGATACTAGGATGTCGTCCGGGTCGACGTTGTGTCCCAGTGCCCGTGCAAACTCGAGCCATGAGTCGCGGTGGGCTCGCATGTATTGCTCGAATACGGTGTTTTTGCGCACGATGGATCGTGTGCCCGTGGTCGCCGAGGACGACCAGAGCGCCTTGGTTACTGTGGCAGCTGAAACTTATAGGAGCCGCTAATTCCCTGGCTGTAATGTATCAGTCAGATTATATTCTGAATAATTCAAGTCAGATACATACATTGAAGGTCCCCCGCCAATGGAGAAATGTCTCATTGAAGAGCTGTAAATAGGCCCTGGCGGCACGTAGTTCGTCGAGGTGTGCCGAAGAGCCTTTTCATTGTACTCCAGCACAACAAAGCTATCAGGTACACCAACACACGTTAGAGGGGTCATCACCAGATCGCGTCGCGTTGAACAAACGACAAAAGCTCCCTTCGTCATTGAAGCCGACATCGCCCCCTCCACTTCACCGAGCTCACCCGGCTCCGGTTCCCACAAGGGAAGGCCGTGGCCCCTCGGAAGCAGCTGTTCGGCGTAGACTCTGTCTGGCGGCAACTGGCATCGAGTGAAGTGGGATGGGCCCTCATGCAACTCCTGGTGAGCGGTGTGTTACAAACAGTGGTATTGATGGTATCTGTCGAACACAGAAAACAGCCTCATGTCCGACGACACATATGATTGTCTGGACAGCGGAGACGCAAGGTTCAAGCGGAGACGCCTCGTGTCTTCAAGAAGCCAGCAATGGGTTGTTCGAACGCCCTGGCACTATTCCGGTGCGCACAGACTTTGCTCACCGCCGACTAGTACATCCTGAAAAGCTACAAATATTAGAAGTAACGCTGCACCTGAGGAAGTAAAGCTACCAAGTCGATTCAAACGAGACGGAGAATGAAGCACACGAATTTACGGGAGAGATAGATCATAGAGGTTAATACGTATTCGTAGCCTGTCAATGAGATCAAAAACCCGAACGCAGCGCGGCCGGCCGCGGCGCCGTAGCGAGTCACGCTTGGCGTGATGTGCGTGACCACAATGATCGCTTGTGACTGGCATCACGCTCACGCGTAAGTAGACGCTGGCGGTCACTCTTTCCAGCCAATCGTCATGTTGCTGTATCGCTGGACCCCACCGTGCCCACACTTTACTATAAGGACTCCAATGATTTACTATGAAAGGTACGCTACCATCTCGAAATACATTGTATGGCAGTCGATTTATTTGTCTGTTACAGAATAACTAGCGATCTATTCACATAAACCATGAGCGCACAGCCACGACCTCCCCCGTAATCCACATACAGGGGCAGAGGAATACGTAGACCACTAGTAAGTGTACGCACTGCACGCAGCTTCTTATGCATGTGTGGCTTTCCCATATAACATCGCGGAGCGTGGTTTGAATGATGATCCTAGAGCTTTGACGCGATTTGTGAGACTGGCAAGGACGTTCAAAGCGCAGGGGAATTTTACGCTCAAAACATAATCTGAGCGACAAGCTACTGTCAGTATTTTTTCATTTTCTGCTCTACTCCCCGCCGGTTGTCCAGCGGAAGCCATGAATTCCTGGCTTGCCAGTCCCGGTTGCACGCGCTTAATCTTTGCTGGCGTTTAGACTCCACGTGGATATCACCGCCTTGATGACGTCCGGCGCACACTGCTTTTCCTCGTACCTCTCACTTTTCGGCCGCACGGGCTGTGCATCGGCTTGTCAGGCAAACCGTTCAAAAGTATATAAGGCGATCACATTCTACTTTGCAACACTCTACGCACCTTTCTACACGTCCCGCCATGTCTGGCTCGCCCTCGGTACTTCTCTCTGAGGAATATGTCCAGAACTGCTTTCACAGCTACCTCAAGTCGGGGCTCTGAACCCAGGCGAAGGCGGAGAGGCTTTTTGGATACGGATGGTGCTATCGAGTGCAGAGGGCGACTTGATGATTACTGGTGAGATAGATAGCACGTCCCACAAAATTTGACACCGTCTAATGACTGGTTAGGACCGGCGTTATGCTTGTACTTCGCCGCTCTCCGTTCTACCACCAACCCTCCGTCTGTCCCCGCCTCCCTCGAACTTCCAAGTCCTCCGCACCACCTAAATGACCTCTCCACTATCAACTGTCCCATCGCATTCCGACCTTTTCTCACCGTGTGGGCACAAAGTGTTCCGGCTATCCAAGCTCTTGTCCCAGAACACCAACATGATCTTGCGCGCATCATCTGTGGGCTTTCACCGCTCGCGCGTTCATCGCACCCAGGGCTGAACGCGATAGCTGCGGATCTTCGCGCAGTAGCCATCGAAATCAGCATGCGCCGCACTTTCCAGGATCGCTATGCTGGTGATCTCTCCAGGCAGCCCATCGACGCCGGCTCTCCGGCTGCCACACGCACGCGCGTGAAGGCAAGTTTTGTCCCCCCTCCAGTGTATGAGCCGACATCTCCCTCCTCCAACGCATCCTTCGGTCCGCATTCACCCATGCCATCACCCTCGAGATCCCTACACTCCCCGTCTCCTTTCCCTATCCTGATCGCCTTTCGAACAGCTCCTTCCGTTCAATATCACCACTTCCTTCGCCCACTATTCTTGGCCCGGACTCTCCAGCCATAGAATTCATTCGTGAGACTCTCTATGCCGCACTTGCCGACGTCCTTGAGCGGCAGCAGGCGCTGCGGAAGAAAGATGCTTGGCAGAGATCCAGCTCGGGCCTACTTCTCCTCCGTCTCCCTTGCTATCCTCGACGTCGCAATGTCGTCCGTCATGCCCAACGGTGATGAGACCCACTCCGAGCCCATGATCCGCGGTGTCCTCGACAAGACCCTCACGCTCTCGGAGTGTCCGCCAGAGCTCCGCCCGTTCATGAAAGAGCTTTGCGAGATTGGGAAGATGGCACGTGACGTTGCGGAAGACGACACGCTTGTGGTCGTAAAGGCGCTGAGCGAAGGCAAGAACCCGCTTCCACCGCGTCTTGACAGGGTCCGCGAGATCTTACGCGGCGGCGTCGGCTGGGCGTACGACGAGCATCATCATCACGAGCACGGCGGCCAGAATGGGTCGGCAGACGTCGCGAGGAGTGACTCCAGACGGCGCACGACCTCCACGGAGAACCGGGCAGTCGCGTTCGCCAACCGTATCAATGCGCTCGCGCTCGCCATGACGAAGCTCCGTGCGTTCAGTAGAGAGCGGCAAGACTTGGTTTTCAAAGTCCTTGCTGGTGTTTCAAGCTAGTATCTCGAGCTTCAGAGTGAAATCACGATACTTTACGGACTTTTACGCCATTAACGATATTCAGCAGTACGTACACTAATTCGTTCATAGCTTACAAATGTTGTACCTCTATAATTGCTTCTGCTTTATTGCTACCATCATACCCTTTGTCTCGTAGGAGGACCGTTCTCACATATTCTATGTAATTCTAGTGTTATACTTCCTACATGGCTCTCCTTGAATGCGCACATCTTAGGATCCATTCGCTGCCATTGCCCTCAACGCTGTTCTCTATCCTCCAGCGCCGGCGTAGCGTTGGTACGAACCGTCCGGGTCCACATATGCGCCGTGACAAAGAACAACTCTCTTTCGGTTGGCGCTGAAACATTCCCTACAAGAGGGTCTCTTGTTTGAACAGGCCTATTGATCAACTCAGATAAGGGTAGATATCAAGCAACTATACTACGTCTCCCAGACGCAGTATTTCCTGGGAAGAAACTGTGAATGGAACGCACAAAATAAGCATGCTCGGCCTCTCTTCGCACTGCCTAGGGTGTCTCAACAGCCCCAAAGCCGGGTGATGGAAGCCCTCAATCTTGTTTTTTCACCGTCTCACACAAATTCCGACTCGCCTTGCGACTCTCAGCGCGTGTCGTCTTCACGACGACTACGAAATATGAACTGCGGTCAGGTCAAGCGTACCGCTGCTGGCAACATGTTACCGATAGTCACGTCGATTGTTTATCAGCGGCGAAAGCTTTTATATAAAGCGGGTAGGCTCCAGAGGACGGACCAAGACACTGTGTCTTGCGTTTCATAATAGCCCCCCACCTTAGCCTCAGGAAGACAATAGTCAGCACGCAACATGCCTCTTGGTACCATGAGAAACCACGTATGTCACGAAACCATGTAAACCCTGACCAATCCCGCTAATCTTGATTCGCGAGCAGACCATGACCGTGATTTGCCCCCACTGTGGTGTTAAAATTGAAGAAGTAGGAGCGCCTGAGGAGTTCAAAGTCCGTGAGGGGGGAAACGGATAGAGCCTACGGGACCGTGGAGGTTATATGCGATCGAGAAGGCGGCTGCAGAAAGAGATACACAAGCAGCTTGACAATTATTTGCACAAATGTTGAGGCTGAGTCACTTTAGCAACATGTGAGCCTACCACAATGTCGATGTGCTCTCAGATGGGATCTGACTTACCAGCAATCCGAATGCCAAAATTCGAATCAATTATACTTGTAAATGTTTTATAGTGAGAAAAGGGGCATGTAGGATATGGTGTTCGTCGGGATAAACATCGATTTTAACGACTTTATCTGACTAGAGTGGAGCGACTCATTCGCCAAAGACTCTCTTTGAAGTGATAGAGTCCCCCGGCTGTACATGCAACATGAGCCTGCGTACCTGCGGCATCGCAATTTTCACGATGTATGCTACTCGTCGTGCCAGTCGCGCGAAGCTACTATATAATCAGACGCGCTGACTGAGCAACTGGCGTTGATAATAAATATTCATCATCGACCCTCTGATTTTCACAGAATGATTTTCACAGAAAATAATAACAAAGGTTACGATGAATTATGTGCGTTGCTGAAAAAGTGTATTGTGATACAGCGGTGAGAGTACAGGTCCAACGTAAGCAATGACTAGATTACAGATAGTGAGCGGGTGGCCGAAGAAAGCTGCAAAGTTGATACACGCGGAACAATTAAGCGACAAGGTAGCATGATGGACTCGGAGAAGACGTTATGTCGAGAGGTACGAGAGAAAAGGCTCTCTTACACTAGCTAAAGAAAACGGAGAGCAAAGGAGCAGGCTCTAATAGTGGATAGGCAAGGGGACAATGCTAGGCCGGTGAAGGCGCTAGAAGCGGAGCAGGTTTGGTGTCGCAGAGGTCGACATATGTTAGGTCTGACCGGTAGGACCCAGTGACGCCCGCCAGGGGCTCGGCTTGAGGAATTGGATAGCGGTCACGGCTGCATGCATGCCGACTGGAGATTCGGAGGGTGGCTCAGCATACTCCACCAAACAAAGAGCGAGGGTGCACTGGAGCTGAGGAAGGATCGAGCTCTTGCCCGAAGAGTCGGTCTCAGAGTTTGTGGTGGTTCAGGCGTGAGGAGATATGGTCTATAAGAGCTTCGATCATCGTCGGGGGGACTCCTCCCACGCGCACTTAGGGAACGACGCAGTGAGTCCCCGGAGGACCGAGGCTCGGTGTCGTCACCGCATGAACCGCCATTAGGAGGGGGTAGAATACTCGCCACAAAGAGAGGGATGGTTGATGCGAGCAGTGCTTTGGAAACTGTCGGGGAGATGAAAGCCGCTGCGCTTACGCGTGAGATTTGGCTACAAGGGCAAAGCAGACACTCACTTTCGCCGTCAACCCGGACCTCCGGTCGGTGACGGAGTATATAATCGTGAAGGTCGTCCGGCCATAAACGAGGCTATTTGGCAGATAATTAGCGAATGGAGCACACTGTGGAAATGAGTACACACAGGACAAATGTCGTACAATTCGTCAGAGTGCATCATGGCACTCCGGGCTTTGGTTTTTCTAGGCCATGGTGAGCATCGCGTATACCGGATGTTGCGAGGGCAAAGCTGTACGCACCTCCAACATGTACTCGAGGGCGTAGTCTAGTGGGTCCTGTCGGGACTTGGATACTCCTAGCTTCCACGTTCTAAAATCGACTTTGGACATTGCAAACGTCGCTGCCGCGGGCGCGATAACGTAGCCCATCGCCCAACGGGGTCGCATATCGAAGTTTGAAGATATTGAATAAACATACACTGGTCTTTCTCGTTGCCAGTCCTGGTGGCTGACTCGTTGTTTCAATTGGAACAGAAGTCGACGTATGAGTAGAGAACGCCAGTTTGGCTTGTGCTAAGGAGCCATAGTTGGCAGAGATCGACAAACCGTGCCTTTGGTCGCGGATCAGCGTTGGGCTGAGATAGCCCACTTCGACGTCTTCACCCATCCGGAAACCAGAACCAAGTCTTTCGCCTTGACATCTAGTCGAAGCCGCTCTGCAAAAGCATACCATGATGGATGATTCTTGCAGCATATAATCCGCAAAGGCGCGTTTTTGTTCTCAACACTTTCCCGTCGTGCGGCGTCACCTAAAAGAGCAATGGCATAGCTGTTGCCTTCGCATTGAAAGTCGTAGCTTATCGCGCCCCCACATGAAGCTCTACGTAACACGTTCAGTAGACATAAAAATGAGAAGAAAGACAGCCAACCCTGCTACACCATCTCTGCCTTGCCTCCATTGGATTTCACCGTTCGGGCGCAGATAGCCCGGCCGGCAGGCAGATAGTTGACGATGGGTTTGATGCGGAGTTCGCATGGATTTCAAGGAATAAATCCTTTCTGGGACACCCCTCTGTCGTTTGAGAGGATGCCCGCAACAGGCCGCAAGATGTTGAACAGTCTATGGAATGCGCCCTCGTCGATATAGCCAACGTCACCGATTTCGTGCGAGGACCGCAATCGGGGAACGCAGAGGGGCAGTCCATGCCCTCTCACCGACCAGTTGTCGAGCATAGGTTTCGTAGGCTGGAGGAGGCTCCGCTGTAGCAAACATTGCCGAGATGATGCACGGGCCAGCTGCCTCGGATTAACGTCGGCGAGGGGGTGGCACTCGATTACTAGAGCGTGCCTTTCGATTATGTATGCGTTTTGAGGCTGTACGTTGTGCCAATCGCGGCCATTGAAGCAACGTGAGGCAGAATCACCTTGTGTCGTCCATGAGGTTAATACCACCCATATCAGGGACCTGTGACAGCGATATAGTCGGAGACACTTCCCGTCAATTTCCGCACTCGTAGGTCTACTTGACACATGTCAGCAATACCACACCAGCGACATCAGAAAGTGTGCCTCAACTCGTGTCACACAGACTCACAGCCAGTACACATAATTACAAACTGGAGCGAATCGTTCTCAAACGCTGGTTGGCAGTTGCGACTGATAAAGTTGAATTGGCATCGTGAGATATTCTGGGAACACCCTGAACTCACTTCGTAAGGGCCGTAGGATCTACTTTTTCTCCCTCGAGTAAACAGCGTAAGTAATGGGTCAGTTGTTCTTTCTACGGTGGCTGACGCACAGAGCACACAAGATACCTCTCAGAAATTCATCGCGGCAAGACTCAGCCTCAGTCTCATCAGGTACGCTGATAATAGACGGCAGGAAATGGTTCAAGTTCTCGTGTATCGACCACATTTGGCCCAGTGGTCGTTTGGAGTGTCACGCTGGAAATTCCCACGGTCACATCCGTGAGAATAGACGCCCGGACCCTAGCCAGGCATGGCGGGGGAGTCGGTTTCCTCCTCATGTTGTTCCAGCAGACTAACCTTCTCCAGTGGCCACATCCCCACGAGCTTACCAACGAAATTGCCACGAAATACCTTCCATGAATCCTCGTGCTTCTATGCGAGCATGTTGTGCCTTGCACGCTGGATGTCTCGTGGCCCAAGGACAAAGTTCTGCCTGCGAGCAGGACTCCCGCAATACAAAGTGACGTGCCCTGCGACCGCGCGTCTTTCCTACCTTCACAACGCTAAAACACCCCAAGATTTCACTCTCTCTTTACCTAAATGATATCTCCCTCTGCTGCTTCGTATACGCCGAACAAGTCGTTAGCCAGGGTCATGGTCTCCCCACTCTGGTATCCTGAACCAAACACAGGAGGGACCTACCGAAATTGGGGACGTCGGTTATTTCAGTGACGGACATTTTGTCCGACTGTTCAATGTGCTCGTTTTCATCCGAGAAACCCGCAAACGACGATAAAGTTCCAGGAGGCCCTCATTCCACTCAGGGTCGATGTCCCCAAATCATGGGCTGCTCCCCGCTTGTAGTATCTCGACGTCGTCCGTGACGTTGCGCAGAGACGATAAGGTTTCTAAAGATCCTAGGTAAGGACGGTTTTCTGGGACTTAGCTGCGAAAGTGACATAGGATTGGTCTGCATGGCAGCATTCCTCGTACGACTTTACTTGGAGGGCAAGCGAGGTGCCTTAGTTCTAGCTCTCATTGACTCCGGAGAAACAAACGCTCAATAGAGGGCGAGTCTGTTGCGAACGACAGTACATGTCCGTACAGCCATAAGTCATGGTGCGATTACGCCAGGAGTTAAGGGGGCTTGTGCTGCGGGACCAGGACATCGTCCTCGTCTCCGGCTGGACAAGAACTTCGAGGTGGGCGCTGGCCACGTTCAGGTGAGAAGTCGAGAAACGCCTACCACAGAGGCCATCTCCTGTCTCCTTCACCCCCGGAGCTTCCCTGCTGGGGAGAAGTTTGTATTCATCAATCCAAGCGGCGCCATTACCGTGGATCAGCGATGGGGTCCGGCGAGCGCGCGGTCGAAGGGCTACCAGGACCCGAGCCCGCGACGAGTGACAGTCCAAAGAACGCAGACGATTTTTCTGCAGTACTACAAGATGAAGCAACGGGCATGGTCAGACGACGGCGACTCGCACGACGCTCAGTGTCTGGCTCCTGGCGTGCTGGGCAAACATTTACCTCTACCGTCGCAGGCGCGCGCCACAGTCGAGCAAGGACCCTACGACGAGGTAAGAATTATCCTTTAACTATCGAGCGGTATGTTAAATATACATATAAAGCATACAGATCCGCTAGATGAAGTTCTAAAACCACATGCTCAAAGTCAGTAGTAAACGTATAGCTCTTCAACCGAAAGGATTCTAAACCATCGTCACAGAAGCGATCTAACGCGGCCATAGCAAGCTTTGGAAATCTATACGACATGGTTCCGGTACGCCCGCCTTCTTTTTGATCTTTGCCATGAGGCCTAATGAGTGAAGACATCTACTTGGCCTGAAGATATGAAAACCTACTTCAAGGGCAGAAAGACGAAGACGGTTGAAGAAGGTTGACCTTGCAGGTGAGTGACGCCTAGACGTAAATTGTACTGGAATACTTTCTGATTTACTCCACACAGAAGCAACCGGGGCGACCCACCCTGTGGCGCCCGAGCAGACGACAGACTCGGCCGGTGTAGGTGTAGCAGTACGTTCTTTGATCCCACTACGCCTTGCATGGTAATCTTATGCCACAATTTCCAGCCTATTGACGCCACTTAAACCGGGCGCTCGCAGGGAGACAGGTTAGTCACCGTCAGAACCTTGTGGGAGATTCGCCGATGCTGAAACCCCTGCTTTAACAGACAAGACATTGGTTGATGGGGCGTCGGTCGTCCAAGCATACCGCCATGGTCGATACACTCCTTTGTCTAACATTGACGGACCAGCCTCAGACATGAGTCTCAAGTTTGGGAGAGCATCATGACTTTTCCAGTCAGGTCCGCCTTCTTGCGAGTGAACTCGTAACATTCAGGTTCTTACCCGCCGCATGTTTAGGTTCTCGCTGGTCGGCCTGTTGTGTCCACTCCTGTCAGCGAGAAAGTCGTACGGCTGGGGGAATCGTACCAGCCATTCTCTGAAAGGAATGAGATGGGCCATGCCCAAGGTCGACCCTCGCACTTCGCCGATCCCCTCACAAGCTCGATTCCGCCTCGGCAATGCACTGGTGGAACGCTCGACTCGCTCGATGCAGAGAAGCATCCACATGTCCCAGCCCAGAGCGACAAAGCTGTCCCAGCCTGCTGTGTCATTGCGTGATTATAGTCTGTTGTAGTTCTAGCGTTTCCGTCCTCGTCGCTCGTCACATGTACTTGACGGATGCCCCCTAGCATCGACTATTCTGTCATACTTAACCATATCATGCTCATTTTTCTCGACCGTGCGTGGCGCCCTCTGAGATACTCAGGTAGCCTTCGGAATGGCAAATGTGTTCGTCTCTGAGATTACATGATATGTGCACCGACATGCTTTCTAGCCACTCCCATTGCTTCTCGGTAGAACGGATATGCCTTCACGGTGGGCTTCATGAACGGCCCGTTGCTCTTGCATTTCCTGAGCCGCATAGCAAGGTGTCGCAGAGCATGATACATGATCTTGATCATGCGGGCTTTCCCAGTGTGCGTATCGTGGAGCGCCGTAGGGAATAATGGGACGACTCGTTCGCAAACTGCCGCTGAAACACCTCGTTATGTATTCTTCTCAGTGCTGTACCG